>ML677358.1:6534708-6734184 GCA_007922305.1 Dermatemys mawii
CATGCCCACCAGTCATCAGCAAATAGAATCTATTGGCATAGAAGTTTTCTAGTGGTTAAAATTTAGGTTAGGGCTAAATACTTTTAGTTAATTTTTGTTTTATATAAAGTAAGCTTTCATTCCAGTTAGTAAAAATCTCAGGTTGCTCAGCTTTCCTGCCTCAAGCTGTAATCTAACCATTGCAAGGATCAGCCTGCAATTTTTCATCCTAGCAGCTACACCCTTGCACACTTAGGACTCACTCCTATCTTTATTTGCCCAACAAAGCCCAATACTTTACACAAGTAAGAGTCTACAGCATCAGAGTCCTTGCTAGTTGTATGATGAAGAGTTGTTTAAGTCTTTCCATGACGCATCAGATTGTCTACAGTGGGAAGCATGATAGCCATGGCCTCATCAGCTGTCAAGCTTTATGTAAACATTGTAGTTTATCACTAGGCTTTTGCAAGACTGCTTTTTACATTGGGTGTTAGTTGTAGTGAAGAAGTGAAA
Organism: Dermatemys mawii; assembly: GCA_007922305.1. Lineage (NCBI taxonomy): Eukaryota > Metazoa > Chordata > Testudines > Dermatemydidae > Dermatemys > Dermatemys mawii. Next base: position 6,535,201 of record ML677358.1, read on the forward strand.
TAAGCATCTTCTGCTCACTACATAGAGTCAACTTCCAGTCTGAACTGGATTAAATCACTTTATTGTTTGTACCTGTTTCCCCATCTATAGAATGTGTATTAGTATTACAATAGCACCAGGCAGCCTCACTCACAACCCAGGGCAACATTGTCATGGGTACTGTCAAAACACAAAAAGACATTCCTGCCCAAAAGAGTTTATAATCTAAGTAATACTTCCTTGAGAGAATGGGTTGTGAAGTGCTGTAAAAAGCCTCAGGTTGAAGACAGCTGAACAGTCCATATTCATTAAGTTCTCAGAAATGTACAACAGTGGGTTAGTTTTCCAGAAAGAAGCTCATGACTATAGTAAAAACACAGAGAACATATCTTGCCTTGGTATAGTCTCAGTTGTTACCATTCTCTCTCTCTCCCATGTCCCTAAATTTCATGTTCACCTCTTGTGCCTTAAATTTGGAACTGCACAACTCCCAGCACAAAATTTACTACTCTAGCTCACTCTCTCACACAACCAAGAACTAGCAGACAGGCTTCTAGAACATAGATTTTAAAGTATTTTTATGGTAAAAAGAGGGTCTCTTTGTACTTAATGATAGTCATTTTAAACAGCTGCTGTTAAGGAGCAAGCTTTGAACTAGAAAGGCATTGTAAAACTACACCAGGTGAAAAGGGGACATAGGGAGCTATTGCACATAAGAGTAGTTTGAAGTCATTTTAAGATTTAGAACAGGTTTTTTTAAATTGCTTCTATCTAGCGCTCTCAGGGCAGGTTTTCATTACAGAGTACATGTTTAAGCAGAAGTTAAATGGGAATAGATGTTAGAATAGTACCAGGAGAGATTTAGCCCTAGAAATCCCTAGGAGTAAGGAACAGTAAATTATTTGATGTACTGTACTAAAAAAAAAAAAAGGCCAGGCTTAATTGCTTTAACTTCAGTGAATATTCAGGTTTAGGATTACCAATACATACAGTACAACGTCAGAGTTATGAGCACCTCACAAATGGAGGTTGTTTGTACCTCTAAAACAAAACATTATGTTCTTTCAGAGTTTACTACCAAACACTGACTTAGTAAGGTTTCAAAGTTAAACTATGCAGAAGAAAAATGGTGCTTTTAACCATCTTATTTTAAATGAAACAAGCACAAAAAGTTTCCTCACCTTGTCAATTTTTTTAAAAACAAACTTTCCCTTATTTTAGTAGTTTAATACTGTACTGTACTTGCTTTGTCTCTGCTACTGCCTGATTCCACATGAGGTCTGCAATTGACTGGTCAGTTCATAACTCTACTGTATTTAAGTGACATTTAATTTCAGCAGAAAGTGTGACTGAACTGTTTATTTTTTTAAATGTTCTTTTAAAGCTGAACTCTGTATATTTAAATTCATTGTACCAAGAATGGTTTCACTTCTAGAGTTCAGTTCACAGTCTGAACAGTTATTTCCTGTTCATAGCTGGCCAGAATAGAAAAAAATAGAAACATTAAAACTGGCATTTAGTAAATTTTTTTAAATAACCCATCAGCAAGGACTGTAATTTTTCCTGGGAACTATAGAAACAAGTATCAAATGTTTGAATGAAAATTTTTTTAAAAAACTAAACTATTTACTGCCCAGAAATGTAGTTAGAATTCCTGGTACAAAATCAGGACACTCTCCAGATAAATAGTATATTCACTTACCACTAACCTCTAGCAGTTTGACAGAGTAGGTTGTACGTTAAATTACTATGACAAAATTCAAGGCTAAGGTAAGGAGTGGGAACTGGTTTGAATATTTAAAAGCATATTTAATAATTGAGTTATTAGTATTTGACTTTCTCAAAGCCTCCTTCTGTGCCCAGACACTTGCCAAAAATATAAATATAAAATGTCTTTTGGATGCAAGACTGAAGAACCACACAAAGCCATGACATGACAGGTGTTTATTCCCCTTATTTTTACCTATAGCAATAAAGCTTACAGTAGAATTATATCTTTGATAAGTAATTTTTTTCAGTTATTGATTATTTCTCCATATAAAGAGAAATTTTAGTTTCCTGAAATTTCTAAATTTCACATTTCCAATTAGTTACAAAGGGGCTACAAAAATAAGCAATGCCATTATGCAGATACCTGCCACTGACTCCATGCTAAATTGTTAGCATATCTGTTTAATAGAAGTTACTTACACTATGACATTGTTGGTCAAGACTACAGATGGCTTAGAGTATTGTGCAATAACTAGCAGTGAAGTGGTGTTTAAATGTTACCGACAAGTACATTTAGTAGCTATCATATCTTCATATTCTTTGTAGACTATAGAACCATCAAGCTCTATTGTCAAGACACTCAAGGGACTATATTCAGCAGGAATGCAAGAGGGCCTTGGAACAGAGGAGTCCAATTTCTCATATATGATGTTCTGTACCATTGTATGGACAGGAGAGCCATAACGATGCCCAACCACCCTTGGGCAGTCACCTTTGCAATATTGAGGGTTGTATCTGTGTGGTGCTATTATCCATTTGTCCCACTTTAGTTGGCTAAAACTTAGTCGGAAGTTGTGAAGCTCACATTCATTTTGGGGAAACAGGAATTGTTTGAAGTATTCACTCAAATTATAAGTTGGAGCAGATGGGTTCTCTTTCACATCATCTCTTCGGTGACGAGATGCCCTTTTATTCTGCATATTTTCTGTTCCCATTTCTTCTGTGGAATCTACAAGTGGATTATTTCTCCATCTGGACCACGTTGGATTCTTCCTTCTATGTCTAAGGGAGTTCCACCTCCGATAAGCTTGCTCACTGGTGTCATTTAGGTACAATAGAAGAGAAGGAGGCACCAATGCTGTATTAAAGGAATTTCCCTGTTTAGAGTTGTGATGTTGATCATCTTTCAGACAAGTGAAATTCATAGCCATATGGATACTCCTCTTCTTAGAGGCAATTAGAGGCTGAAGAAAAGAGGTCACGTCAATCTCAACCCATTTGTGTCTTCTGAGTTCAAAGTGCAGATTAAAAGTAATTGACTGTGGTGCATTGGGACACACTTGACCCGAAGGATCATTTTCCTCAACAGCTAAGTGGCACGTGCATGTAATGGCAGAAGAACTAAAAACTGATCTGTCAAAGGAGTAGAGCAAGATAGACTTGAGTAAGTGCTCCAGCGCAGTAACACGATCCAGATTGAAAAGCAGATCCACTGAGCGAAGATCTAAGAAAGGAAACAGTCTCTGTAGAGATTAAACAGTTTTCAATAGAACTTGACAACGTGCATAATCAAATAGAAATACGATATTAAAGGGGGAAAATAATTTAGACCCCAAAATCCAATTGAACTTAAATTTGATAGTCTGGCAGGGAATCTCCACAAGGATTCCAAAAATCTTATTACTCCAAAGAAAATGCATCAATTTGTCATACCCACTCCCACCTCCCCCACACACCCCAACGACAACAAAAAAACCCCACCCATTATACAAACTAACATATCAGAGGAGCCAACAAGTGATGGATTGACCTGCTGGCTCCACACATTGTGGGAACACTAGTGATGCTTCATAAAAAAAGAGGCAGGCAAAAATGTGTTTCTATTAGATTAGGGAAGGAAGAATTGCAAAACTGAATATGATAGCAATGGCAGAGGGAAAAAAAAAAATCTCTTTGCAGGCTTTAAGAGGTATTAGAAACTAGTGGAGGAAGCTATACAAACAATATTGTTGACAATGTCCCCTCTTAGTGTCAGTCACAGGGAGACAAGAATTGGCTACTGGGTTAGACCTCTGGTTTAGAGAGGTAACATTCTTTTAGAGAGTTGCCAGTTCTAGACCCTTCAGAAGATTGTGCAAGAAACCCTAATATAAGTAGATGAGAAAAAGATCTACCTCCATGAAAGTCATCCTAACCTGTTGTAGTTAACCCCTGGGCTTTGAAGTTTTATAACCCTTCAAAAAATTTTTTATTATTAATTACAAACAATGCTGGAAATTCTTATTCATATAGATATCCAGTCCCTCTGGCTTCTGCTAAATTCTTGGCCTCCATGACATCCTGTGCTAATGAGTGTTACAGTCTGGTTATGCATTGCATGTAAAAGTATTTCCTGTGTTTGGCTTTGAAGTTGTTACCTTTCAATTTTATTGACTGTCTCCTTGTTCTTGTATTATGAAACAGGGAGAACAGATGCCCCAGTCTCTCTTTTCTGTACCATTTGTTATTTTGAATACTTTTATCATGTTCCCCATTTACTCATCTGCTTTCTAACGTAAATAATTCCAGTTGTTTCATTTGGAGCATTTTTTTTTTAATGCAAAAAAATCATTGTTAGCTTTCTCTGAACCCCTAATTCTGCAATTATTTTTGAGATAGTGAGACCAGCACTACATATAATATGCTAAGTGAGGGCTTTACTGATTTAGTGCAGCTGCTCATAGTAGTTCATGCTATTCTTCATTCCACTAACTCTAAAATTGTTTGCTTTTTTGAGCACAGCTGCTCATTGAAATGGTGAGTTAGTTCAAGTCACTATAACAACATAGAAGACATCTTAAAAGGAGACATACCCATAATTTATTTTTGCTTTTACCATGCTACATGGGATTTTATAGCAATGTACCTAAAACAGTACTTTGGCTGCAGTTTACGGGGCAGAGCATAATCAATAAATTGTATTGCTTTTATAGAGCACTTTGCCTTAAATATATTGTGAAGATTCACATCGGGAGCCAGACATATCTTTTTTTATGGATGGAGAAACCCAGAGTCAGAGTTGAAGTAACATGTCCACAGCCATATATGTAGGATTAGAAGTCAAGTATTGCTGGTTGCCAGTCTTGTGAGCAGACTTCATCGTTCACCCCACCCCATAGTTTTCTCCTTGAAGCTTCCCAGCTGCATCAGTTTGTCAGCTCTGAAATTAACTCATCAGAAGTTATGCTTTCCAAATATGGATATTCATAAAATGGTAGAAAGTACAGGGGAAACAGTGGACCAAATTTGGAAAAGTCCTCTTGTAATGGGATCCCAACACATCATTAATAAGATCTCATTACAGAGGCAGATTTTGCTGACTGTGTAAAATGCAGAATTGAAAAAGACAAAAGGCATCCAGCAGATTTTAGTTATTTAATTTTTTCCTGCTTTACTCAAAGGGTGCAATAAAATAAAAATAATGAATAATAATATCACAGTTAGTTTTAAAATGGCCATCCCAGCTTGTGCTAAAGTGAGCTAAGAGTAAGCATCAATACAGCTTTGGATATGGATCTTATGTAGATTCAAAGGCCTAAGTTATGGAGAAGCCTGGCCTATATTCCCTTTAGGGAGTGGTAGATTATGGAAAAACCCAAGGGAAGAGTCTTTCAATAGACTTAACAGTGACACCCTTGTAGAGGCTTCTTTATTCTACCCCACTGAAGGAAAGGAGGGAAAAGCTTCATAATTACCCCTCCCCCCAAACACAGGTCTTGCCTCACCTACCTTTTATTTGGTCCCTGTGGTGGTGCTTGCACTCAGCACATGGAGTAAGGAGCCAGACAGTGTTATAAAGGTGATTTTTGTCAGCTTTTGGAATCCCTTCTTTTGTGGCAGACATCTTATATAGCCTCTTCATATACCTAAGGGCTCTGGAATCTGGTTGGAGTCTTGGGGCCTCACCTTCCCAACTGTGGGGTCGTTGGTCAGACAGCACCTTGAGAAGGGGTGGCAGGAGGGCATAGCCATTTCTCACACCTGGTGGCAGTAGCAACACTGGAGGTAGCTCAAGGGACTCTTCCTCAGGAACAAGCAACCGCTCAGGGGTCCTCTCAGACACTACCTCATTCCTAGAGCTGGGGGAACATAGAGCAACAGAAGAAAACAGCCTGATAGAGTAATAGAAACAGATGAAGATTCTCCAGGGAAGTACCATGATGTAGGCAGTCATAGCAGAAAAACCATATCCCCATGACAGGTTATATCTTTGAAGAGGAAAGGAACCCTCCCTGGCCTCTTAAATATATTTCAGGTGCGAGTGGGCAGGATGCATCTCTCTGATTACACCAAAGGGACCCCAGAGACCTACAGCTGGGGAGTGAATCCCAGTGGCCATTTGAGTTCAGGCTAGAATCTTTGTGCATGTAAGCAAACAAGCACCCCACTCTCACAGTTTACCCACTTTCACATGGAAACCATTATTAATTATAGAAAGGTGCTAATTAATTAGCATGTTTATCTGCTCTAGCCTCCAAAAGAAGCTACAAAAAATGATGGTTGAATAAGTTATTCTGGCTGGCTATAGTTACCATACCAAAGCAATTTGTAATTCTAACATAGCTATGATATTCAAACATGTTTTTACCACAATAATGATGCCCACCCAAAGGTAACTGTTAAAAAAAATCTCAGTGACAATCTTTTTAATGAGCTGGTAAGAAAAAGTTTCCTTTAAAAAGACTAAAATTAGGCTTCTTACAGTACCACAGCTGAGATAATGGGGATGAGAGAAGAAGGAAGTAGAGGGAAAGGTTCAGAGTAATTGGGTGAAACAAGAAACAGGTAACAAGAATCCTTCATGAATAATTATTTAATTTTGAAATCTGATGTTTAGTTCTCTGCTATGCTCTGGGCACAGTATGAAGGCCTTTTATAGGTAGAGTTCTCTGGTGATTTAAGTAGTGATAGTATACAAGTAATGAGAGGGACTAAAAGTGAACACATTGTGTTCTAAGCATGGGTCTCTGAGGTAGAAGTGTCTGAATTCCTCTCTCTACTCACCCTGTTAACTTCTTGTGTGATCTTTGGCATTTAGGGTGGGATGCACATTTGCACAAGGGTATTTAGATACCTTATTCTAGTTTTTAGGTACCACTGCAATCCACAAACCCCACTCAGCTTTTGCCTAACCCAGTAAGCACCTAAACTCACTTGGTGCCAGGGTTGTTTCCTGTTGGCACATACAGCCTCACTCTAAGCACCTGACCTTGTGCCCTACTGCCTTATGATGGGTGTCAAGACACTGTCTCCTAACGATGCTCCAGAGTAATTCACAAGCTGGGAAAGAGAGGCAGTCAGCCAAAGATCTGTGTACACCTCCTGGATCAGGACCCTCAGGCAAGTACACATAAAATCTGTTTAGCTCTCATTACATGATTTTCACTGAGCTGAGCAGATTTGGGAAAAATATTTCCAGCTACATTTCATTTTGTAATAGGACTGTATAATAAGCTATATAAAATATAGTTCTCATGTTTGTGGCATTATAAACATCAACAGGAATAAAATAAATAGTTTAATATATTTAATGTGTGGTTGTAAACAGCTAAGATGTACTCTACTATAGACTGTAAAAGACTTATACTTTTCTGTCACTTGTAATGAATAAGCCAAATTCAGACATGGGTTGTGTGGGTACAACTCCACTGAAGTCAATGACTCACTTAGCTTGATCTTGGCTCAATATATTGAAAACAAAACAGAAAACTCACTAGTAATACCTGAGATAATTAAAAACAAATGTTAAAAATTTTACTTCTTTTCCCCCAAGGATACTATGTGTTTATGTTTCACCTATTGTAGTTTTATTCCCACTCAGTTTCCCTTTTGGACTCTCATGCCCTGGCTCAGCACCATGATGTCTAAGTTGGAAAAACTGAAGGCAAATGTTTAACTCCAAACAGAGGATTTTTTCATTTAAGTTACAATAAAAACAAAATTAAAAAAATCCTTGTTCTGACAAAACCAATTTATTTTTGCCCTTAACTATCTTATTGTGCCAATAGAAGTATTAATTAAAATGTAAAGTAACTTATTTATAGCTATCATTTGCTGTTAACATGCTTCTTGCCTTTCACTTCTCTGCAGACACTAATACCAGTCTTCGAGAAATGGAATAGAAAAGTAATTGTGATTATAGTGCCCTCAGATTACCTTTCAATCCCTAAGTAAAGCCCTTCTACCTCCAATCTGAACTCTAGGCATCCAAATAAGCAGGGTGCTTTTCGATCATTACCAGCTATCTCTGGAATGTGCTCCTAAAGACCTCTGCTAGAGCACTATTGATTACTTCTGGAATGTATAGAGCTTCCTGTTGCAGAACATGTCTAATTGGGATTTTTTGTTTTATTTTATTAGGCTAATACCAGAGCAAATCTCCTTTCTTGTCAGTTGTTTTTAATTAGAGCCATGTTATCGGTAGTGTAGTAAAATGTCACCCCATCATTTAACTTTCCTATCTCATTGTTCCCAAGAAAGGAGTGCTAGCTCTGAGAAAGCTTAAATAACTTACAAAATGTCAGGCTGGCATACTTTCACTAAGACTGGAAGGTTAATTATAAAACTGATTAGGATTATATTCAGCTAACCAGCTATATACCAGAATAATGTACCCTTGTTTCTTTTGCCTGCTCACATCTGATTAGGTTATGATAAGAGAAGGGCACTGCCACTTCTAAGGTCAGTTAAAATTTAAAAAATTTGTTACGTGAGTTGGTTTATGCTTCCATACTTTAAATAGCATTCATCAACCAACATGCTAGCATCAAACCACTCCAACAATTCTTAATTTCTAGGTGCAGAGGTAATAATAAATCTTTTACTATAATTCTGTATAGTGGATCCTAGTAAAATCTCAGATATTTTTATGCATACAGTACACTGCACTGTGAGATGAGAGGGGTTTAAAAAGATACAAATTTAAAAGGGTAGTTATCAGGTGGACTGGATGGCTCAAGGAAGTAATAATGAGCTATAGAGGCTTATATACCTAGGTTACAGGTGTGAATCTAGTCCTAGGCCGAGGTGCCCTGAAAATTGCCATTGTTTGGTGGCCTGTGTGAAAGGAGAAGTCCTTTCCAGTGGTCAAGTCACCAAATGCCATGTATATTAACTGGCGTCTTTGTTAGCAATCCTGATAGAGAAGACCTGGACTGAGTGAACCCTATGGTGTGATTGCACTGTCACCTTTTTTCTAATTTCCACCAATGCACTACCCAAGGTGCAGCTCCACTGATGGCAGCAATGGTGAATATAAACTAACAGCTGGCGTTTTAACCATTGTGTCATCTAACCATGTTCATAGCAGGTCTAGATTACATGGAGTCAGATTTTCAAAAGATCTGGGGATTACATTTTCAAATATTCAGTCCCCACAGTTGGGATTAGATTTTCAAGAGTGCCTAGAGCACAGCAACTCCCTGGCTTGATTTTTTTAAAAGCATATATCTACTAGGCTGAACTCTTTTGACAGTCTGGCCGTTGTCTCCCTCCAGCCCCCACAAGTGGGAGGTGAGCTTTTTTTGCCTGTGATATTATGAGCCAGATTTTCATTCTCAGAAGTGTTGCCATGCTAATGGCTTCCTGAGGAGGCAGCCCTAATTTAGGGCAGCCCTTGGATTGCCTACTTCTTCCGGTGGGCTGGACTTGTGTCACAGAGTCTTTGGGCGATGCTCTGGAACTGTTCCATATGGAGCCAGTCAGGACTCTGGGGAAACATGCGTCCTCTCTACTGTCACCAGGGCAAGAAGTTTACACAGCTTCAACCTTCCTGGATCTGGCGCCGGAGCATTCAGCGTCCCCTTCCACACCGGGCACTTTCCACCTGGGCAGGGCTCCTGTGGAAGCCAAAGGGCCCCGCACCCCAACCCTGCAGTCAGCAGTGATTCTCAGCCAGCATAAAACAGAAGGTTTATTAGTCGACAGGAACACAGCACAGAACAGAACTTGTTAGCACAGAAATCAGTGACTTTTAGCCAAGTCCATCTTGGGGGATGCTGGGCCAGATGCCCTGAACACCCCCCATCTCAGTCCCAAAAACACAGTCCCCCAGCTTCAAGTGACCCCACCTCTGATCCACCTGTTGCTCCTCCTCCTCCTTGGCAAAGAGTCACCTGGTTGCATCCCCCTCTTGGGTCTCAGATTACGAAAGGCATCAGCCATTGCCCACATGTAGAGCTGAGGAGCCTCAACTGCCTGAAGGCCTTAGAAAAAGTCACACACCCAATTTCCATCGCTTAAGCATTGTGCAATACACCGGGAATCTCAGGTACACACAATATTAGTGTAGGACAGTAAGACTCGCACACAACATAACAAGGTGAATAAAACCCCACTCGTCGCAACTTGTCCAGGAAAGAGGATACAAAGCTGGTCTCAAAATCGCCATGTCTCTTTCTCCCACAGAGCTGCAAGTTCTGTAAGAAGTGCAGCACAGAAGGTCAGCTATTAGCAGAGCACTTTAAAGGAAACTTACACTACTGCTGACCATATTATAGCCATTCTGTGCCCAAGTAGAGGGCTTCAGTCTTTGGTCATTAGCGTTTTTTATTGTGGTGTGTGGAGCTTTTAAGATCTGTTGTGACGGTGGTTACTGCAACCTAAATGTCTACAACATTCTGGAGGCAGGATTCAAAGAGACTGGTTACTTGGAAGCAGCTGAATTTGGAGACTGAACCAATACAAATAATAATAAATGATATGTGAGGTTAGATATAGCTTGAAAGCAAGGACATCTCTCCCTGTGCTAATGGTTTATTTTGCTATTGTTCTTCTCTAACTAAAATCATCTGTGTAGTTAATTGAAAAAGGCACGATTAGTTACTGGAGACATTCATGAGCACTAAATTACTAAGAGAAGAAAATTGAAACATGGAGGACAGTGCTTTAAAAAGTTAGCAGACTATAATTAACTGGCAGTGAGTGGAAGATTAAGATCTATAAAAACATACTTTTTTGTACAAACCTGAACCCAACAAAACTATTTCCATTTTTTTAAAATTTCCAGTTCATCATATGTCTTCATTTAAAGAAAGAAATATTGCCTTGCAGCTTTTGCAACAAATGGCCCTGATCCTCCTGTCATTCATGCAGGTACAGTGGAGCCTCGTTGAGGTCAATGGAGCTCTGCCTGAGCACAAGAGTTTGCCCCTTGCATGTGGTTACATGTGATTTGTGTCCAAAAAGAACATGAAAGTGAAACTGATTATAAACAAAAGTTATACTGACAAATGACTTTCTATAACCAAGATAAGAGAAAGGCAAAAATTAAATAACCAGCATGTGGTTCACACAATTTTGGACATGTAGAATAAATGATTTTAAAAAACACTATTTAAAAAAAATAAACCGTATTTTTTTCTGTTTTAATATTTGTAAGGTTTTAATAGTAACATTGAGAAGAAAGGTTTGTTTACAACATATTATGTGAAAATTTCTCTTTTGAGTTGAAAGTTTCTCTTTACAAATATATTAACTAAAAAAACGGTAGAATAACATACAAGGTATTTCAAAAGTCTGATCCATTCATATCTAAATATTCCATCACTATAAGGGAGTGAGAATTAAGAACTAGTAGTTTCCATCCATAGAGGGATCACAGACTGTATTGCCTATGCTCTCCTCCCATTGACATCTGGATTGAAGACTTCCTTCATCCCTCAAGTTTAATAGTCTTTCAGCATCTGACCCAGGGGATGTGAGAAATGGAAGTGAAGGAAGATGTGTGATCTTAACACAAAGAAAATGGAAAATGATAGAATTTATGGGTTATAACACTTTTAGTTCTAAAAGAACAAGCAGATATTCCTTCCAAGAAACATGCTTCTTCCTCAAGTCTATCCATATTAATCCACTATCCACTCTCAAGTTAAAAAAATATTTTTATAAAACCTCCTGAGTCTGATGCAGCAAACACATCTATTATTAGTAATGTTTTTATCAGGAGTGATTCAACTGAAGTCAATGGGACTAGACCTGGTAGTAAGAACTATGGCTCTATTATATATTTGCAGGTGCAAACATCTTTAACTATGATGGTAACAAGAGCTTAGATTATTAAAGCTGAAAAAAGAAGTTCAAATACTTTTTGCCACTTATGCACATTATTTAGATTTTCCATGATAATGGACTAGTGTGCTTCCCTTTTGTTCTAGTCAGTTTCAGTTTCTGGTTTTCCTGCAGTAGTGCAAAGTTGAGAAGTATGGATGGTAAACATAACAAAGGAATGTGTGCTTTAAAAGAATGGAATCAAACAGTCATAGAAACAATTTTGCTGGACTGAAGTTTTGTAAATAGCTGGATCCCTTTCCCTGAAGCAGTCATGCATTGCTTAACTCTTATTGAAGTAAAAGGGACTACTTACATGAGTAGTCACTCATATGCATGAGTATTTGTGATATTGAGGCAATGGAGGTTTTTAAAGAAAACTCAAAATCTGAGCGAAATTAGAGTTGATCACCTTTAATAACGGTGTGGATTTTTTTAGACTATAATCTAGTCTTCCAATGCATTATATATCTTAAATGTTTTGTTCTGTCTATTATTAAATTTAAGATTCTTGGGACAGGAACCATGTCTTCCCATATTTTTTTCATCAAGAAACACACTGACGACACTAGTCAGTAAGTTCTTCTGCTAGTAATTTTTAAATTCCTGTAAATGAGAACTGAGGAATGTGTGGCTTTGCCCGGTAGTTAGGTACTGAGGTTTGTTTGTTTCCACAAGACAGCAAAAGCATTAGTCACAGGTATAGATGTTACGCCATGATAAACAAGGGTTTTAATTCTAGCTCACTGAGCCGATTCAGTGGACTTTGAAACACATGAAATGTCAGGTGCTTTCTGCAGAGTCTATTAATATTGTCTGTAGAAGCTTAACTTACTATATCCCCACAAACATCTTAAATCATGCTGTTGCTGTACAGATGTGAGCAGTGGCAATTTCCGAAGCAATAAAAGGAGAAATATTCTATTTTACTTATGACAACTCATTTGTTACCATAAACACCAAAAGATTTTGGTGGTCTATTTGTTTACAAAAATAGCATGATTTTGTGGCCAGTAAAATATGAGCAATTAGATAGTATCCCAGGTAAATGAAGTCACTGAGTGCAAAAAGTGAGGTCATAGAGCTCAATCTTAAATACTTGCTACCTATCAGTCAAGGATAGCCGCTGGATGGTCTCCTGAGTCTGTAATCACAGCCCATATTCTCAGCCCTTGCTAGTGTTCTGCACCCTCTAGGTGTGATAGTTGCTCCTCTGTCATTTTGCAGAAGAGTCAGTTTCTTTTGTGTCTGTGTCTGCGACAATCTCCCATTAATTTTCATCTTGTTTAATTACCTTCAGTGTTTGGGGAGGCAGACTGGCTAAGTTCTTTCCATCTCTAAACTCTGTGATTGTTTCTTTCCAGAATCTGGCTATGATTACCCTAGAGAAGGTTGGGAGATTAGTACTGAACCCTCATAAAAATAATTTTCAGTTATATGGCATCATCTGAGGATCTGAGATAATTAATGTTAATTAATTATCTAGATTGAGCCAGGAAGCATAGCTGGGGAAACCGAGTCATAAAGAGGTCATGTGTCTTGCCTCAGGTCACACAGCAAGAGAGCTGGGAATAAAAAAAATATGAAGTTTTGACTCCCATTCCCTGGTCTGACTACTAAACTAAGGTACCATTAGATTCCCAACATCCTCTACCCAATGCTTTAAAAGAATTATGTGTTGGTACCTAACAGACTTTTCAAATGTTAACAAATAAGGTAGCCACTGTTGAACTTACATTGTTCACAGCAGGTCTCTCTTCTTTCCTGTATATATCTGCTTAAAGTTACAGGGCCTAAATGATCCAATAGTCCTTTTTCATCACTAATATTTAGATTTACTAAAAATAAGATTGTAAGTTAACTCATGTTTAACAGTCGACTGACTTCTGTATTGGATAAGGGTCTGCTCACCAATGGCAAAGTCTCTGCTCTAATTTGTTGTGTTATTTACATGTATATAAACATATCTTCTATAGCTCTTTCACCATTGAAAGCACTGTACAAATACAGAGACATGAAATATCATGGGTTATTATTTTTCCACACTTTACATATGACAAAATTGTGGGCACACAGGGAAGCAAAATGACTTGCCGAAAGGTTCATAGCAAGTTAGTGCAAAGCTGGGATTGAACTCCAGAGTTTCTGGCACCCATTTGTGTGTTCAGTCCATATTGCCTTCCTGAGACTTTGTCTAGAATTACTGTAAATTCTTGACCAAAATAACATTTACAATAAATGACCTTGTGAACACTTTGGACAAAGTAATCGATTGGTTTGTTGATTCAATAGCTGTGTTTAGTGACGTAATAAGTGATAGCATGGGAAGAGTTTCACTTTATCCTGTTGTGAAAACCTATGATTAGCAAGTAGGTGCTTGGCAGTTTCAGTCACTGAAAACCAGAAGAAACTTTGTCCTCTGATAGTATACTGTCAATGGCAGTATGGGTATAAGTGTGTTGTCTTTACCAAATCTCATCAGTTTTACAACAGTGGAGGTATGTGTTTCTGACACATGTTTATAGAGCTCTTCAATATCAAGGGCTTAATTCACATCTCAGTTACACATTACTTTACTATTGACATTCATTAAGGAAGACTGTGGGATATTCCACATTAAGGCAGTTCATTAGACTGCTATATTTGTAGCTTGTTAAGCAAAAATCACACGAAATCTAACAGCTCTTTCAGTGTTGGGAATCAGATACTAATGTTAAAATAATGAGAATTGAGTGCGTCTGAAAAATAACAGCCTGACAGCTGCAGAGAACAGCTCTCTATCCGCACAACAGTTACTGCAGCAGTTCCAGCTCCCTGAAGCATCCCTGTCATGGAGGGACCATTGCTGTTCAAAGTATTTCTAGACTGCATATCCCCATGGGATCCATGCACTAAAAAGCATAAAAAGATACAGAAATTACATTTCCAGGCCCATTTACTCCTTGGTTTGTCTGCAAAGACCAACACCTAGTGGGACATGGACACCTGTCCACTAGGAACTAGATTGAGCTCACAGACTCATTTTACACAAGCCACTATTTGCGTAGCTGAGGTCAAAGTATCTTAGTTCGACTTACCTGGCCGTCCCCACAGCGGCAGGTCGACCGGGGCCGCTCCCTCACTGACTCCACTTACTCCTGCTACCAAGGTGGAGTACGGGTATCAATTCGGGGATCGATTTATCACGTCTAGATGAGACATGATAAATCGATCCCTGATACATCGAGCAGTACCCGCTGATTTGGCAGGTAGTATAGACATACCCTCAGACTGATTTGAACCAGCCAGTTAGGGTGAAAGACTCTGTGAACATTTACTAATACTATTGGCCATCCAGTCCCATAGAAAATTATTCTTTTAATGTAATAAGAATTTTCTTAGAGTGGAATTTCTGTAGTTCATCCACTGCACTGGGATTAGTTAAATGTACTAGTCCCTCAACATGTGTTCACTATAAACGTAATAGAGTGAGATGGATTTTGTAAAAGTTGTATCTACCAAATATTTTTCTGTTTGGAGTCCTAGTTATACTCCGAACAGGTGAACATGCTCCCAGTGGGTACTGTGGTGCTCTGGAAAGATCCCTCTATATTCCTGCATAGAACTTTGGAACAACAGTAGAGAATGGTCCACAAAGAATCCATTACAGTGTTATGGAACAGCCTAGCGAAAGAGGAGGACCCTGAGTAAATTTCAGGCAGATACCCATCCCAATGCACCTGTTTGTCCTTAAATACTGAATCTTAGTGCATTAACCAAAGACTCCCAGTCACTTGGGCTGCACTAGATGTGCACGGCAGAGAAAGTTGTGCCCTTTTGGATTGTTTAGAATTGCACTCATTCACATAGTTGCTAGAGAAGGCATTGTGCCAGGGAGTTTATTCTGCTTCTTACACAACACCACTGGAAGATGCAGCATTGTCTTCCTTGGGAACTGGTAGTGCTTAATGACCTTTTCCTTCAGCTCTTGTATTATCTTCAACATAATCAATTTGTTTTCCTGTTGTCAACCCCTAATGACTCAGACTGAGAGCTTTTCCCCCTAGGAAGCAGCTTTTTTATTTAGATAGAGCAGTTGTGTATATGTAAAAGAATGGCAAAAGCTACAAGCGGGGCCCATCAGTGGAAGCTCTACGGGGTATATGTTTCGATTCTGACACAGTATGATGTGTATCTACTGTTGTGACTTGGCACCAATGACACCTTTGTGCTAGTTCTGTCTGTTCACTTTCCGATATTACTAGCCTTCAATGGTGCCCATGCAATCCAACTCTTCTGTTCAACCGAATCAGTGGTTTTCAACCTTTTTTCATTTGCGGATCCCTAAAAATTTCAAATGGAGATGCAGACCCCTTTGGAAATATTTGACATAGTCTGTGGACCCCTTTTCCCCCAGGATCCATGGAACACAGGTTGAAAACCACTGTACTAAATAATCTTCTAGGTTTTCCCAGTGAACCTAGGACTGGGAGTCATTAATAATATTGTTAGGCAGACAGCATTTCTATTCTAGATTCCAGTTATAAAAATTGGCTCTTGGCTGTAAATTCATGTTAGATATTTTTCATGTGCTAAGAATATATGTATTTCTCTAACTAATCCATGTGCTTGTGTTCAAGGGATGCTCCCTCTGGCCTTAAACTCTGCCATAAATTCAGATCCCACTACTCCCAAAACAGAGTCCTTCATTTGAGCAAAGGGAAATGCTCAACTAGTTATTAGCAGTATCAAGACAGAGAGTCAAGAGTTCTTCCATTCTGATTTCATTCAGTATGGGCCTTATTATCTCTTAGTAGGATAACAAATCTGAGGATAAATACAGGAATTCTGCCATTGGATTTGTGGTGCATCTCGCACCTGTAAGATGAATGCAAGCTGCAGTTAAATATGAAAATTATTTAAAAATTCCTATTAGTAACAGTCTGTGAAGTAATAAATCCAGGAGAGTTTCCATAGCATCATCGGCGGCTGACTTTTAGGCAAGTGGAGCAGCAGAACAGTTTATGGATTCTCAGGCTGCTTCTCTTTGAAGCCTTAACTGTCCATCATCAGAAAGGAAAGCATTCTCTGTAGCAAGGTACTGCAGCTCAGACTGCATGCTATAAAGACAGTGCCTTAACAGAGCTGGGTCTAGACCACAAAATTCAGATCCACTACTAAAGTCTGGGGCATTCAATTCTGGGAATTTTAGTTTGGATCCATCTCAGCTTCTTAAGTAAAAGACCCATCACATGAGGTTGGTTCCCCCTTTAGCTCTGCTCCCTCTGTGCAGGGAAGGTGTTATGAATACGTGGCTGCCCTAGATTCTGTTTCTGTACTTTGGAGATTCTAACTGCCAGCTCAGTCTTGACTAGCACTGTAATCAGTGGCATAAATTGCCTATTATTCTTTTGCCCACTGGTGGCTGGTGTTTTCTCCCCCCCCCCGCCCCCAGCCTTTTGCACGATGAGATCTGGGTCATGTTGAAATGCTTCTACTCTGACGCCAGAGCTTCAGGTTCATTATTCTAACCCCACCTCCCTTCATCTGATTGGACAGGGAGCTCTTCCAGTTACCTTTACGGTCTAAAAGTAGCTAGGGGAACTGCAGAAAGTGGAAGAGTTTACTCTGTGGCTGAGACTAAGGAAAGATTTCATCCTAGCCTGCCTGTGTCTGTGTAAAGGAACAATAGCAAGCCTTTGCTACGTGCTGGCACTGCAACGGAAACAGCCTTGTCTGCAACAGTTAGTGAAACAGACAAGCTTGGTCACGGGAAGCACAAAGGGAGACTGGTCAAGTAGTAGGATGCAGGTAATTATGGTTGTTTGTGGCTAGGGCTCCGGGCTATTGTGTCTTTGCAATCTTGTTGACAAAGTTGGATACTGATTTGATGAATACTCACGATGATGGCCCTGCTATAGAAATTACACTGATTGGTTCCAGTTGCTTATAAATGTGTGTGCACTTCTGGGGGTAACTTGCCTTTGTGAAAGTGAATGGAAATCTACAGAGCTAGATGACTTGAGTGATGCTGGAGCGAGGTGGGAGAAAGACCATCGATGTAATGAAACAATATAAAGTTCAATGATCCCTCAGAATGTTTGGGAAATTTTGGAATGTTTGGAAAAATCGATGTTTAAGCCAGCCTGTTGAATTTGAATAAGCACAGTCTTCGTCCCCTATTTTAAACAGCTATAACTGAGGGGGCGAAATGGGGTGGGGAAAGGGGATGGTGTGTTTCCTGGGCATTGCCTTTTGATCAGTTTTGCAGTATTAAAGGAGTAATACACGATCAGAAAATGTACTATTGTCTGTTAACAGAGGAGGATTTAGAAAAATGACATTGTATAGTGAGATTATATTTTATAAGCGAAAAGAATCCTTTTATAGTTCAGAATGTGCTGGACTTATACTACTATAACATATTGGACAAGCAGCAATGTGGTTTTATTTATATGCTCCTTTCAGTAGCTGATTTGAACCTTTATTATTTCTTTTAAGGTCTTGATCTACACAATTATGTCCTGTAAAAATCACAGGGATAATAATGGCCTTGAAATTTCTGTTCCCTGTTGTGTAGAAATCCATTAACAGGATGCTTATCTGAGAAATAACTCTCTATAGCAGCATTTTATGCCAGTATTGCAGGGATTGAGCAGAGGTGTGTGGCAACAACAAATATTTCTTCACAAGGTATTGCAGAAAACAATTCATAATAGATCTGCAGGTATTCTGTCCTTTATAATTTTTTTTCACTCTCTGGTATTTTTTTTTAAAAAAGAAACTAAACAGAATTTCACAATGTTGTGCATGCCGATGTGAAACTTAACATCAAAACAAAATATTGAAATTCAAACTTTAAAAATGTATGTGTACATTTTTTTAAAAAAGAGATCCATTCTGAGTGACAGTGCTTTGATTTTTTTCTCCTACTTAGAAATGGTCCTATTTTCAAATGAAATAACACAAGATTGCACAGGTTTTTCATAAAACTGATCATATTTACAAAAATTGAGGACAACATGCAAAACCTATAGACTCAAGACTCTTGTTATGAATATTTTGCATACTGAGGCTGTCATTTTGCATTAGTTGGTGTTTAGGGACAAGTCATAACATGCAGAGGGCCAGATCCCGATATCTTTCTCATGCTGAATAACACTTTAAATCCACCAGTGTCCTCGCTAAGTAAGGGTATCAGAATCTGGCACACAATAGGCAGAATTATAGGCTGGGTTGGTTGTGCCTTCTATTGTTAAGGTTGCTTGGTACCTCCCACTAGATACCTCCCTATCTTCATTTGCTTACAACTTTGCCAAATGTTAAACACTTAGGTTGAGATTTTCCATGCCTTGTTTCCCCCTCAGGCTGATTTTTTTTTTTTTTATGTATGTATGTACATATGAAAACTTCGGCCACAACAGCTCAATAGTTTCAGAGAAAGAGGCTAGGGAAAAATATTTTGTTTTGCCCGTGTTTGAAAAATTCTACAACTTTTTATTTGAACAGCTCTAGTGATCCCATGTCTTGAAAAAGCACACCCCAAGAAGTGGTCTTTATGTCATGGGGTTTTTTGCTGTCCCTTGTGAAAATCTGCCCAAATTGGCCAAGTTATAGGTCTTTGGAAAATTGCAGTTTGCATGTACTTAGAGACTTTAATTTTTACTAGCTAAAATCTCTGAAAAGTCCATCCTCACTGAGCATGCTCAGTATCTTTAATAGTGACCTGCAAAGGAAAAACACCTGAGTTAGAAATATCATTAATGTCAAGTCTAAACATCCCTCGCACATTTTAAACAGTCTTAATAAAAACCAGTTTCTGATTTATGTAACTAGATTTCACTTCTTTAGTATTTTGATGTAATAATTTAATTGTTTCTCTAATTAGCCATAGAGTCTAGAGGGGAGACCAGACCCACATTTCTAATTTAAGGCCCTGGAGGTGGGAGAAGAGCTGTTGTTAACATAATGAAAACTTTTCAGGCCTTGAAAGTAATACACATAACCCCTCTTTTCCTATTTATAAGCAATGCCTTTATAAACTTTTCAGTAATGTTTGAATTTGTTCACCAGTAGGGTTTAGCTGGCTCCTCAGCTTGTATAAATCAGCTTTTGAAATTAATGGAATCATTCCAGTTAACAGCCATGTAAGATTTTAACTTTTAAGGGCAAGGCAAAAATACTGATTCCAATGCCTAGAATTAATTATAGTAGCAGGGAACCATACAATTAAGGAGACCTACTTTCTCTGTTGTCTGACCTTTTTCAGTTCATCAGTATTCTTTGCTCATTTTTCATCATCATTTATACAATAGAATCAGTAGAAATGTAAAACTTTCTTGAAAATAGGGATACGTTCGTTTCAATAGTACGTGAAAGATGAATTGCTTCGGATATTTCCTGTCCATTTCCTCCTGGCTCATTTAGGGATTGATCCAAAGCCTGTCAAAGTCCATTGAAAGACTCTTGTAGTGATAATCAAGATGGTCCATATCAGACTGTCTGATGTGGGGCATCTTGATTATCACTACAAAAGGTTTTTTTTCTCCTTCTGATAATAGCTCATCTTAATTAATTAGCCTCTTAGAGTTGGGTATGGCAACTTCCACCTTTACATGTTCTCTGTATGTGTGTATATATATACTGTATATACACACTATACTATATGTTCCATTCTACGCATCTGATGAAGTAGGCTGTAGCCCACGGAAGCTTATGCTTAAAGAAATTTGTTAGTCTCTAAGGTGCCACATACTCCTGTTCTTTTTGCGGATACAGACTAACACAGCTGCTACTCTGTCATTGAAACCTGCCAATGAAAGATTGCCATTGAGTTCAGTGGGCTTTTGGATCAGGCCGTTAAAAATCTTTTAAATGCAAATTACCCTCCAATGTGGAATAAAATAATAAAAGACTTGGAAGAATGGAACAAATATCACATTTCTTGGCTCTGTAAGGTAGATACATAAAGATTAATATCCTCCAAAAATTTACTATTTTTGCTTCAGTGCATTCCTGTCTGTATCTCTGACATGACATTAAAAACATGGCAGGATGCACTATTAAAATTCATATGAAACATGAAGTTTTAAAGTTTTCTATATGTCTACAAAGTGGGGGTGGACTGGCTTTCCCTGATTTGACGTATTATTATTTTATTATATTATGCGTCACAATTAAAAGATGTGACCAATTGGGTTAGCAGTAGATCATCCAAATACTGGATAAAATTTGAACAAGACTGAGGTCCAATTGCAGCTAACTGGTGGGTTAAAAAGAAATGTAGGTCACCAAAAATAAAAAGTCACCCGTTCATCCAGGCCATTTTAGCCGCTTTGGACAAATTTTCTAAATTTCTGTCACCGAAGTCCTTTCTCTTTGTTAATGCAAGTAGCTATCAGAAATTTTTCTCTAGGAAATATCAAAGTGATTACTCATTGTGGTAAGAGGTGGGAGTGAGATTACTCAATTCAGACAGCTGTTCCTGAGTCCTGATTTGAAATCATACCAGGAAGTATGTAATAATGTAAATAATATAAAGATCCCATATTTTCAATATTTACAAATTAAATATTTTATTAAAAAATCTGGATATGAGGTAGTTCTGTCTAGCACTTTAATCACAATTGAGCAAGCTAGAACTTCTATAATCACAATGTTGATTGAAAAATATATTGATAAGAAAACATCCCAGATGAAATGATCAGAGAGGTATTAGGACAAAAAATTGATCTGGATGAGTGGGTTTCTATATGGGAAAGGGAATATGCATCTTCAAAGGTTACAAAACTGGGCATATTTAGACTTGAGAAAAGAAACTGAAGGGGAGACCTGATAATTGTCTTCAAATATGGTATTCAGAGGATGGCAATCAATTATTCTCCATGTCCACTGAAGGTAGGACAAGAAGTAGTCGGCTCATTCTGCAGCAAGGGAGATTTAGGTTAGAAAGGAGGGAAAATTTTCTAAGTACATGGATAGTTAAGATCTGGGATTGATTTACAAGGGAGGTTGTAGAATCCCCATAATTGGAAATCATTAAGAACAGGTTAGACAAGCATCTGTCACAGATGGTCTAGGTGTACTTAACCCTGTTTTAGTGTGAGGGCTGGACTAGATGACCTTTTGAGGTCCCTTCCAGCCCTGGGTTCCTATGATTATTGGAAATGTGTAACACCTGCCCTCATGGAATTGTGGTATAATGTGGACTTGTCTTTGTGATGGAAAAGCGTTCACACCAAGTACTCTGATATGAATACCGGAGTTATGGACTTTCTGGTCAACCAGACATCCTCTGGAATTGGAAGTAGTCAGGCAGCAGTGGTGACAGACAGACACAAGCAAATACTTTACTGTCTTGGGGCTTTAGTCTTGGGCATAGGCACTGACTCTGTGGGTGCTCCAGGGCTGGAGGACACGTGGAAAAAAATAGTGGGTGCTAGGCCTCTACCAATAGCCAGCTCCCACCCCTCCCTCCCAGCGCCTTCTGCCTGTTGTGATCAGCTGTTCAGTGGTGTACAGGAGGCACTGTGGGGGAGGAGCGGGAATGGGGAGGAAGGGGTGGGGTGGCGATTTAGGGGAAGAGGTCAAGTGAGGGGTGGGGTCTCAGCTGGAGCAGGGGGTTGAGCACCCCTGGGGTCTGTAGGAAGCTGGGGCCTGGGGCTCAGGGTTTCAGCTGGAGCAGGTTAGGACTGCAGCCGCTGGGGAGGCGGGAGGAGGAGGGAGTCTGGGCTTTGGGCAGGGGGTGGGGCTCAGGGTCCCCAGGGCTTCTGACCCTAATCAGCACATTTTCTGGTGGTCTGAAAAATCCTTGACTGGCAGCAGGTGATATCAGAAGATAGAAAATATAAATTCTGTATGCCACACTGTGTAAGACTATGCATATGGTATTATATCACTGATACCTCATTTTTCTCTCATACACATAGGTTAACTTAACCACATGCATTCCATTGTTTCAGATTTGTATTAAATTAATTTAAAATGTGACCTTTCCTCCCCTTCTACCTCCCTGCACAGCATTGAAAGAACTATCCTTAGATGACTACAATAAGGTAAAGAGAATTAGCCACTATGTTACAAGCCAAGAAATCCTAACTGTCGTGTAATTTTGTTGTATGAAGAGCTTATTAACTGGAAAAGATTTTAGGCATATTTTATGACAACTTTGAAATGAGTGTGGGTGTGTGTACTACTATGTATTACACACACACACAAAAACATGTCAAGAGAATATTATTAAGGTGGCAAAGTCAAGCACTCAGAAGTTAAGAAATGCCAGAATTAAGGTTGTCTGTGCCATGGCCTAGGTGAAAGAGGTAAAAAAAAATTTGCATCAAGCTGCAAAATTCAGATCAGAAACTCTTGAAGCCTCCAGAATATAGAAGTTTGGGATCCACAATTTTGGCTTGGCCCATTATAAGCATAAATTTAATCTGTAAAATTTAAATGTGGATATCTGACTGCTGTCCCATTGTGTAATGTTCATCTGAGGGGTTTTTGATTCAGTATTATTGCTATTGATCGTGTTTTGCTGTCTAAAATGCTTCTAGCCAGCATGAGCCAGTTAAGATTGTATTTTGTCAACAAACATGAAAGATTCTGTGCTGCTTTGTGCATCATTGACACTATCCCACTGAACAAACAGGGGTTCTAAGAAACAACCCATTTCTAAATTTTCCAAACTGACTCTATTGGCTCTTCACATTTGTAATTTTTTTAAGGAAACAATATTGCCAATACCCACTTGATCTGATAAGAAGAATCATCCAGACTATGGTATGTGTACCCACCCCACTTTGGCATGCTGAGAACATCAGCTATGTGATATCTCAAGAGAACATAAACTCTCTGCTATACTATAGGCCAAATGAGAATTTCAAAAACTAACAGCTCAGCTCGCATCAGGAATATTTGTTTAATTGACTCGAAAGATGGTCTCTACTAATTCCCCACAATAGCAGTATGTGCACATGCTCCACATTACTGGGGGATTTATGTTTTAGGGCCCTTCCAATTAAAGATCAGATGAGCTCATACTATTCATGTTTTCGTCTAATCCACAAATAGTGTGGTCTTTCTGCTAATGGCAAATGTTCACTTTGCACCTGTCCATACTTCCCTCCTTCAAATCCCTTTCTCCTGTTGAAGAAGGCCATTTTATATGACTCTTTGTAAGGCAATTTGATTGCAATGTGAAGGCTCTGCTCTGATCCACATATGGATCTCTTAGCCACAAGGTAGATGTCTGCACTTCTTCCATGCTTGGACTTCCCTTGCAGTTCATGGAACGAAAATTACATTATGGGCCATATTCTGAAAACAAGTGTGATTCTGCCCAAATGGGTGCCAAACATGGCCAGGTGTGCTGCCAAAAAAGGCCAAATTCCAGCTGTGAACTGCCTGCAAAAATACATCCATCTAAAAAACTTATGCTATGTGAACCTGTAAAAGCCAGTCCCCCTGTCCTCTTACAAACTCCACCATAGATTCAGCAGAGACCATTAGATCATCTAGTCTGACCTTCTGCATAACATGTTCCCTGGTGCAATTGCTTCCTCTGAGAGTAAGAGTCAAATGTTCAGGAGTCTGTGTGCAAAGGCCATAGGGTGGCGAGTATTGCTGCATAAGAATGTGTACCCTCCCTCATTAACCCTTCCATGATTTTGCTAGAGGCTCGGTAGAGTCAGATCTCTGCATATTTTCAGGGTAGTCAGCTATGCAGCTATTCAGGGTAGCCTTCTGCCATGGACCCTAGCAACAGCCCGAGTTTTTGTGCTTTTGTTCTTGCAAGTGTGTGTGTGTCTAAATTAGAGAGACATGTGGGTATGGTAATATCTTTTATTGGACCAACTTCTGTTGGTGAGAGAGAGACACTTTCGAGCTTACACAGAGCTCTTTTTCAGGTCTGGGAAAGATACTAAGAATGTCATACTAAATCTGTTTTGAAAGGAGAACTTTGTCCCAAGTGTTCAGCATAGTGTAATGAATAAAGACTGGATGGACAGGGGATTAGGAAAAACCACTATAACACCTGGTTTTCCGTTGGTCAGCCTCAGCAGAGAGGCAAAAGATAGAAGGGGCAACAGATACTGGATGACTTTCAATTCCCCACAGAACAGCGTGATGGATATTTATCTTTTAAGAACAAATATAAATATCTTTTGTTCACAACAGATGTGCTTACTCTGAATTTAATTCAATTTCATATATTCCAGGGTCAGAAGGGACCAGTGTGCTCATCTAGTCTGACCTTCTGTATAACACAGGACATAGTATTTCCCAAAACAAATAAATGCTTTTGAACTAAAAATCTTTTCTTAAAAAAATCTTGTGTGTGATAGAGGATCCATCATGAATATGGTAAATTATTCCAACAGTTAATTACACTCACTATTAAAAATGTATGCATTATATCCAGTCTGAATTTGTCTAGCTTCAGCTTCCAGTCAGTGGATCCTGTTATACTTTTCTCTGCTAAACTGAAGAGCCCATTATTAAATATTTGTTCTCCAGATAGGTGTTTTTAGACTGTGATCAAGTCATCTCTTAACCTTCTGTCCTTGAGTCTATCACTATATAAGGCAGGTTTTCTAGTCCTTCAGTCATTCTCATAGCTCTTCTCTGAACCCTCTCCTAATTATCCATGTCCTTCTTGAATAGTGGACATCAAAACTGGACACAGTATTCTAGCAGAAGTTGCACCAGTGCCAAAAACAGATGTAAAATAACCTCTCTGCCTACTAAGATTTCCCTGTTTATGCAGCCCAGGATCTCACTTGCCATTCTGGCCATGATGTTGCCATCAGAAGCTGGCATTTTCCAGTCCATGATGACCTTCAAATCTTTTTCAGAGTCACTTCTTCTAGGACAGAGTCCACCATCTTGTAAGAATGGTCTACGTTCTTTATTCCTAGATGTATAATTTACATTTACCTATATTAAAACACAAATTGTTTGCTTGTGCCCAGTCTACCAAGCAATCAAGATTGCTCTGTAACTGTGTCCCATCCTCTTCACTATGTAGCATTCACCCAATTTTTGTGTCCATCCATCAATGATATTTTGTTTTCTTCCAGGTCACTGATAAAAATGTTAAAAAGCGTAGGCCAAGAACCAGTTCCTTCCTGTGGGACCCCATTAGAAATACTGTGATGAATCCCCATTTACAACTACATTTTGGGACCTAGCAATTAGCCAGATTTTAATCCATTCAATGTGTGCCATGTTAATTTTGTATCATTCTAGACTTTTAATCAAAATGTCATGTAGTACTTAGCCATATGACTTGCAGAAGTCCATGTATATTAGATCAATGCTATTTTCCATAGTTTTAGCCAAAGTCTTGTGAGAATAGCTCACAATATCTGAATGAAATAAGCTGTTTGAGCCAGAGAATGTTATTTTTTCTACAAGTAGCATCTGCTACTCAGTCAGACTGGCTCCTGTTGCAGTCATGTGGTGATTTCCAGCAGGGAATGAGGAATCACACACAACAGACAGATGCAGAGACATAACCAAGCCTAGAATTACATGGGTCGGAATGATTCAATGATGTATCTATTCCTCCTCAACCCTTCTTCCCTCCCCAGCTGTTCCCATATTCCAAATGGCGGACCTCATGCCATAGAATGTGGAAGACATATGGAATCCTTCCACAGACACAGGATATATAATTAGGCACCTAAATCCATATTAAGGCACCTAATAAGTGGTGTGACTTTTCACAGTGCTTCAATAGCATTTCAGTGGGAGTTTGCCCAGCACCTCTGAAAACCCTCTATTTTGGTAAATAAATCAGGATTTGAGTGCCTCGGTCTTAAGTCTGAAGATTTGGGGCTTATTTTTAATGGACCTCTGAAAATGTTGTCACAAAACATGCAACATAGTAACCTGGTCTAGGAAGAAACAATGTAGACAGGGCATGGGATTGGGAGTTAGGAAGCATGCAGTCTATTTCCAGATCTGCCACTCAGTCAGTCTGAATTTGAACAAATTATTTTATAACTCTGAATTTAGATTTCCCTATGTAATATAAGTAATCTAAGATATATAGATAGGTGCTGTTTAAGTACAAAGTATGATTTTTATTATATTTAGCCATTTGCACTCATAAAAACCTCATGTTGTTCCTGCTAACAGATGTCTTTGCCAAATTTTACATTTCAAAATGTATACATTTATTAATTTTTAAAATTTATTTGGTTAGCATTTTTAATTCCAGGTAGTGTTTTATGTGCTCATTGGAAATTTTGCCTGAAATGTATTAAACAAAAACCTCCACAAAAGATAGTTGGACTAAATCTGATCAAATCTTTCTTGTTTCTTTCCACTTAATTGATAACACTTACCAGGTTAGCCAGGCTTGTCAATTGGATGTAAAATCTTCAGTCATTATGTCTGTTATTACACAAGAAAGTATGTGAGGCTTTCAATCTTAATTTCCCAGTCTATCTCCTACAGAACTGAAGTGTTCCTTCTCTTGTTAATATAATTAGTCTCAGGCATGTTAAGTTGTGAAACTAAAAATACAGTGAACCAATTATAATGTGCCTTACATTTCAGATCTGTAAGAAATAATTTTCATAAAAGTCAAATCCTTATGTCTCTTGTTTTTCTGTTAATAGTATTTATTTCTCATTATTTATAGCTTTATCATCCATGTGTTAACATTCTTGGGACTTAATTTTGTGTTTCTTCCACACCCAAAACTCTGATTGGATCAGGCACTTGGCAGGCAGTGAAATTTTTAGTTAGTAAAAAGAAATTCTTCTTAGTAAAATATAAATGTTAAACACATAAAATCCCATTTTAAAGTTCAGGGTCACAAAGATGACAGGTGGGGAATTTAATGGATTTATATGTTGTTCTGCCCTCCCAATGTCTTCTGAAGTTCAGAGAGATTCCAAACTTTAAATGATTAACTGGCATTTTCCAGACTACCAGCCAAATGAATGCTTAGCAGAATGTGAAGACATGCCTGCAGCCCTCAAAAGATTAATGAGTCAGATCTGCATTCAAGAGAGAGTGACTGGACCAGATACTGCCGTCTTTGTACAATCAAAACTCCCACTGAAGTCAAGGAAGCACCAACAAAAACATATGTAAGGTAAGTAACTTCTGCTTTTAGTCAGTACCCTGAATTCAAGCAGATGGGCCAGATCCTCAGTTGGGGTAATTGGTGTAGCCCTACTCGGACAAGGGAACTTTTGCCTGTGAAAGAACTGCTAGATGAGACAACTGTCTAAGTAAATAGGTTTCCAAATCAAACTAGGCTAAGTTTTATTTGTTCAGAAGGAAAAGGTCCCCCATTCTGGTTTTGGAAGTTAATATTGTAATGCTCCTTCCCTTTCTTATGTCTGATGGCTGTATTATTTATTTAGGCTCCCTGTAATGAGGACACCGTTGTGCCTGAGTGTTGTGAGAGAAAACAGAGAGCTGGGCTCTGCCCTTGCTGTGTAACTGTATCAACACACCAACAGAAGCCTACTTTATTTATTTATTTATTTTTAGCATACAAAGAAAGGAATGCAAACCTGATGACAAAAGCAGGTCTTAGCTGTTGTTGCGCCTCTTCAGCTGGGTCCTTGTCTCCTGGGAGCTAAAACATCCCTCTCTTGTTTTACTTGTTTCACTTTTTTCCCCAGAAGAGAAACAAATGGAGTGCAGTTTGCTGGGGACTGTGTTTTATTAGTTTTGCTAAACTGTTTCTTATCAGTACTTAGCTATAGACATAATTACTGATTGACTCTCCTAAATGGGAATTATTCTTACATTCAAGTCCCAGACATATAATACTGTTTTCTACAGAAGAAGAAGATGGGATGGTGAGGGGAAGGCAACAGACTTCAAGGCCCATAGCTTCCTATGACTGGATGGCAGTTCTGTCTGTGCTTCTTACCTAATAATGGCCTGACCCTAGATGTCGATGGGAATAGAACCTAGCCCGAAATTGCATTTCCAGTTGGTGGTCTCATCCAATTGCCAATGGCTCAGTGGTCACATCACAATGGCTACTATCATCAGTACAACTGCCATTACTTTGGTATCCCTGCTGCCATGGTTTGGATGCTGTGGAGACCTCTCTCAATGGATCCATTGTTTCAGGGCTGAGGCATGTTAATGAAGCTTTGAGAAGAAATTTGCATATCCATATTGCACCTTCACCCAGGCTAGTTTTAAGTGACACCAGTGATGGGGCTTTCTCTACTCCGTTTGGAAGACTATTGAGATTAGGGTGACCAGATGTTCTCTTTTTATAGGGGCAGTCCTGTTTTTTGGGACTTTTTCTTTATATAGGTGCCTATTACCACCTGTTCTTTTTTCATAGTTGCTATCTGGTCACCCTAACTGAGATTCTGTGTGGTTACATTAGGTGGGACAGGCTGTTTAGTTAGTGTACGAGATTGAGAACTAGAGAAACCCACGTGATCTGTCTGTGTTCACTTGTGTGTACAGTTGTGTATGCATATGTGATAATAAACACAACTCCCTCTGAAAGTCTTGCCCCTATAACTACAGAAACAGAATAAATTAAACAACCCCCAGAGGCACATGTATCTGTTACCTTCTGTTGGAGGACCAGAGCCAATACCATCGGTCTGAGCCCCTGAAGTGTACACTAGCAGAGAGCTGCCACAATAGAAGCAAGATGGCTGAGCAGTGCTGCCTCGTACAGGGCGACACAGAGCTGCAAAATCATTGCTGTTACACAGTCCTATCCGGCAAAACGTTGAGTGTCTCCTGTGATGCGGTAGGTAGGATATGTCCATTCCCATTGGCTTCAAAATGAGTTGACAGTCTCAGCACCTCACGCGAAGCTCTTAGCACGCTGCAGGTTGAGGCCCATAAGGCTAGCATCCTGAGGAAGCCAAAGGTAAAAATGAAAGATTTCCTAAAAATTACATCAAATAATTATGACAAATCACAAATTATGTAATTTCAAAGCTACCTGTCTCCTCTGGGAACTTCAGTCTGATTTCCTGTCCACATTTAGCTACAACTGCAACTGTCTCCAGACAGTGTTATATCTTTATGCCCTTAGTCATCACACTAGGTGCATTATGAAGGATAAACTCATCCTTTCTCCTTTCAGGTAGTGCTACATTAATGCAAACTATCCATATAGCAAGGTAAATCACATCTGCTGGAACAGGGCACTTTCCTCATACAAATTATGATGATCCAGATTCACAGTCGGTATCAAATGAAATGTAATTCCTGATATTTCATATGTGATGTATTCCCTCGAAAGGGAATTTGTCACATTCTAGGCTTAAATTTTTCCTTTGCCCAGCATCATGGCACTAATTTTAATTTTAATGCCTGAGACCAGCTTAAGCAATTTGATCTCTTTAGTAGGATTTAAGCCCTTCAAACATTTGTATTTAGTTATATTTTCCATTAGTCATCATTTAGGCAAATTTATTCTTTTGATCGTATCTAATAAACCAATCCCTCCCAATCATTAATATTCTTCTTGATCTGCTCTGTGAAGTTTCTCTAATTTATTGGCATCTTTCTTGTACATAGCATCCAGAATTGCACATAATATTCCAGCAGTCTCATTGCGGGTAAGTATTAGCTTTATTGGCTACCATATGGGAAAGTTAAGGGGACCCTACACTTTCTGAGCTGCAACAACTTCAGGGTTAGGTGGTCTAAAATGTAATTTGTTAAATGTTCTTGATCTTTTGGTCACCTTATGAATCAAGCGGCTGCTGTTTAACCAAATCACTTCAAACTCTATAATATCCCTAATATTGTGCTTCTATCCATAATTTTCAAATGTGCATAGTTACTCCACTGACTATGGACCAGTAATTAAGAAAGACTAAAGTTGTAAATATTTTAATATCTTTCTTTCATCTTTTTTTGTCTTTTGCAACAATGAAGGCAGGACTGTGGGGCTAATATTAAAGTATAAAACACTGTCCTGCAGTTTACAGAATTAATCGCACGATTAATTTTTTTAATCGCTTGACAGCCCTAATTGCCTATTAAACAAAACAAAACTGAAAAAAATAACAAAAAAATACGGTCTAATATTTTTCACCCAAGGATGGAAAAGTGTTTCACGAGTATTAACAAATAAAGCCCACAATGTCTTTGTGTTAGCTCCAGTCAGTAAGAGTCATATAGTATCACTTCAGTCACTCCTGAAATGCAGCCATCTCTAAGAGTGTAACAGTAGTTTATCATATAATTGTTTAGAGAAGGAAGTAAAGAATGACTTCCTAGGATGTGGACATTAACCATTCCCCTACTCTTACAAAAATATCACAGCATCTTTAAGGACCACCAATGGTCAGGGTGTCCATCTTGCATCTTATCCTAAAAAGACAGTACTACTCTCCACGCAGCACCTGCTAATACTATGCAGGTGCATTGTTTTTTAGTACCAGTTCCGAGGGAACAGAATGAGTCCCTCTAGCTGAAGCTAATAAAGAATTAATAAGTTTAGGTTTTTGCTTTCAATAGAACACAAGCTGCATGTCCTTAAAAAGGAACCTGTGGGGAAATTGTTTGATGTTTGTTTTTATTTTCTAATGGGACTTTGAAACATGACTTGATTGTTCAGACTTAAAGGTGCATGAACTATTTCAGTACCAGACAAGTATTTAAAACAATACAAGGATTTGGTCCTCATGTTCTGGTTGATAAAACCTAACTCAATTTTTAAAATGGTGTCCTCTTAGAAAACCAAATTGAAACACAGTTGAATATGAATTGAGGTAAAGGGTCATTCCTATATGTAGACTTCATAAAATTATTGTCACAGTCTATTCTATTCTGTGTAGGTTTTTATCCCGTGCTCATTACCAGGGTATCTGAGTGCCTTCCAGTAGTGCTTTCAGTGATGTGTCTGAGGGGAGGTCTGCACTGGAGCTGGAAGGTGTAAATTCCAGTTTGAGAGGAGAGACCTGCATTAGCTCTGCTCAAGCTAAAAATACAAGTGTGGCTACTGTGGCACGAGCAGTGTCACGGTCTAGTCACCCCAGTACGGGTCTTGGCCAGGATTGTGCTTAGAGTCGCTAGCCCCTCCCATCACTCATACTGCTGCCGATATACTTCTGTTTCAATCACAGCTAGTGCAGTTATAGCTTCTCAAGCACTTTCCAGCCCTCGTATAGACATATCCTGACATCGGTCTCTTGTGGCTTATTCTCTCCTCAGCAAAAGAATTGTCTATGCAGTGGAATGTTTTGGTTTACAAGTTTGATTGTTTTTTTTAACATCACTTTGCTATGTGATTATGTTAGAGAAGGCAGCATGAACCAATGCCCCTGGCACTTGGAGCGTAAGGTGGAGAGGTTTGTGGTGGTCCTTCGTTCCTGGGGCAGTTCATTCCCCAGTCTGACCAATCCCAGTAAAGCTCTGTCTCTCACACTGATGAGCCTTACTCTTATTGACAAGTGTTTCATTGTGCCAGCCAGAGGAGCAGAGTTGACAGCCTGGTCTTCATCCCACAGTTCTAGATGGTCTTACAGGTCAAAAGATTCTTCTATTCACTTTCCATGCAATTGCAAACACACACTTCTGTTCTCAGTTACACATATGTGCCTGGGTCAAACTCACCTGTGGGAGGAAAGGAAGGCAGCACTGTCTCCTGGAAGTCAAGAGACTTAGATTCTGTTTCCAGCTCTGATCTGTTGTGTGACCTTGAGAAAGTCACTTCCCCTCTCCGTACCTCACTTCCTCTTCTCACCCTTTGGTTCATCCATTTAGACTTTTAAGTGTCTAGGGGCAGGGTGTGTCTCTATAACTATGTCTACACTTGGAGGTAGAGGTGTAATTCTCAGCTTTCATACATACTCGCACTAGCTCTCGTTGAACTAGAGTGCTAAGAATATTCGTGTAACATGGGCTAGCCGTGCTGAGTACAAACCTGCCTGAACCCAGTGGGCATGTACTCAGGGCAGCTATTCCATGCCACCACTAGCTGCTGCCAGTGTTACCCCATACCCTATATGGTTGTGCAGTGGAAAATCGGGCCCCTATCTCAAGTGGGGCATTTAGTCACCATTGTAATAACATCATTTTTGTTGTTGTGGTCATCATTACAGTCAAAGCGGGTGAGTAGATTTTGTGTCTGTTAGTCTATTTTAATGGGGATAAACTCCTTGCAGCTTTGCCTGAGTGAACAATGATTTAAAAACCTAGTGAGAATTTTGGGATTTGGCCCACGATGTATTTTCAAGGCTTGTTAAAATAATGGGCATTTAATAGGGCCATATATCTGCAAAGTCATATACAAACATTACCTAATTGGTAGAAAATACTGAATAACTGCAACACACTCGTAATGCAGTGATCGGGGATTAACTCAAGGAGGAAGGATTCCAATGAAAAAAGAATAAGTATGTCTGTGAGATCAGTATTTCAATCTTCTGCCCTACACTGACTAGTAAATCAACCTAGTTAGTAACCATATCTGTGACGTCTGTCATTAGGAGATGTTTTCCAGCAGTTTTATTCTGTGCTTGTGAGGCTGCTGCTGTTTGGATGATCTGTTGGGGGGGAATATGAAGTATTTTTAATTTTTATTCTGCGTTTGTGTGTCTGCTGACCTAGTTTTCGAAGCCAACACTCTCCGCAGCCGTCTGTAGCACTGCTGGTGCCAAGCAATGAAAATAACATTCTAAGGTAATATCTCCAATGGGTGATTTAAGGTTTTTTACAGGTAGTGGTTGGTGTTTGTTTGCAGCATTTTACCCTCATTTGGAGTTCTGCTTTCTTGAGCATACATTAAAGCAGGCTACATGGCCAGGTGTGCATAAGATTTTGAGTGTTATGTGGTAATGAAAAAGAATCTTGACTAGAATACTTAGTGGATTATCTTTTTCATTCATTCATTTTCATAGTCTCTCCTGTTATGTGCCCATCTGGCCTGTTAATTCTCTTTACCTGCTCCTTTTTCACTTTATGCTTGATTAAAATCTTCTTCATCAGGCTGGGTAGCAACCAGTTTGTTGTGTTTGAAGTTGGAAGAGGAAAAATTTTCAATGCTGTTAGGAGTCATTTTGACTTAAAATTTGGCTGACGTCTGTAATTATTGAAAACTTAACACAGGAGATTGAAATAAAGAAAAGAATAAAAAACGACCTCACAGTGCAAAGTGCTAGTGCTGTGGGCAAAATCTCATCTCCTATATCAGTTGTACACCATTATTGTACATTCTACACTCCTTCCACCAATGAATGTCAGTGTCATTCAAAGTAACACAACAGGAGTGGAGAATACATACTAAAGATGTACAGTTCAGGGAGTAGATTTATACTGTAGACTGAAGAGACAATTTTGGGCCTGTAGTAATACTGTGATACTGCCATACCACCTTGTGGTGCTGTGATCCTGTCAGAGCTTACAAAGTGAGCATACATTGTTGCCAGCTCTTGCAATTTTTATTGCGAACTTCGTGATATTTCATGGTGTTTTTTCTTAAAGCCTGAGCTGCAGGAATGGCAAGGTTGCTTGAGAATCTTGGCTTTCATTTTTTTAAAAAATCTAATTTTTAGCTGTCATGATCATAGAGAAAAGCTTGAAAATGTGAAGTGAGTGCACTCCAAAGGGTCAGAAACCCTAAGGCAAATAAAAAGAACCTAAAATATATTACTCTTAGAAAATGTCGTGTGTTTTTTTTTTTTAAAGCCAATCTCTTGATTTTTAGGGACTGACTCATGATTTTCGAACCCTTGGGGTTGACAATGCTGAGCATGGTTCACTGAGGTGGGCTCACCTCTCAGAAATGCCAAGCTGCTGCAGGAAACAGTGCTGATGATTCCAAAGGTGGTACTGTTCCCTCTGAACTGGTACTAAAAACCAGTGCTTCTGCATGGTGTTAGTAGGTGCTGTGTGGAGAGAAGTACTATCTTTTTAGGATAAGATGTAAGATGAACACCTTGACCATTGGTGATCCTTAAAGATGCTGTGACATTTTTGTAAGAGTAAGGGAATGGTTAATGTCCACATCCTAGGAAGTCATTCTTTACTTCCTTCTCTAAACAACTGTATGATAAACTGCTATTACACTCTGTCTTAGAGATAGCTGCATTTCAGGAGTGACTGAAGTGATACTATATAACTCTTACTGACTGGAGCTAACACAAAGACGTTGTGGGCTTTATTTGTTAATACTCGTGAAACACTTTTCCATCCTTGGGTGAAAAATATTAAAGAAGTGCCGCAGTATTTTTTTATTATTTTTTTTTCTGTTTTGTTTAATAGGCAATTAGGGCTGTCAAGAGAGTAAAAAAATTAATCGTGCGATTAATGGCACTTTTAAACAATAATAGAATACCATTTTATTTAAATATTTTTGGATGTTTTCTATATTTTCAAATACGTTGATTTCAATTATAACACAAAATACAAAGTGCCCACTTTAAAGTGCAGTGCTCACTTTATCTTTATTTTTATTACAAATATTTGCACTGTAAAAAAACAAGTGTTTTTCAATTCACCTAATACAACTACTGTAGTGCAATCTCTTTATTAGGAAAGTTGAAACAAATGTAGAATTACGTACAAAAAAACTGCATTCAAAAATTAAACAATATAAAACTTTAGAGTCTACAAATACACACTGTCCTATTTTTCGTTCAACCAATCACTCAGACAAACAAATTTGTTTACATTTGCAGGAGTAGATAATGCTGCCCACCTCTTGTTCACAATGTCATCTGAAAGTGAGGCAGGCATTCTCATGGCACAGTTGTAACTGGTGTTACAAGATATTTACATGCCAGATGCACCAAAGATTTACATGTCCCTTCACGCTTCAACCACCATTCCAGAGGACATGCGTCCATGCTGATGACGGGTGCTGCTTGATAACAATCCAAAGCAGTGCAGACCAACACATCTTCATTTTCATCATCTGAGTCAGATGCCAGCAGCAGAAGGTTGATTTTCTTTTTAGGTGGTTCAGGTTCTGTAGTTTCTGCATCACTGTGTTGTTCTTTTAAGATTTCTGAAAGCATTCTTCACACCTCATTCCTCTCAGATTTTGGAAGCCACTCAGATTCTTAAATCTTGGGTCAAGTGACATAGCTAACTAGAAATCACACATTGGTACCTTTGTGTTTTGTCAAATCTGCAGCAATGTTAAAATGAGCAACATGTGCTGAGTTATCTTCAGAGGCTATTGTAACATGAAATATATGGAAGATTGTGGGTAAAATAGAGCAGGAGATGTACAGTTCTCCCCCAAGGAGTTCAGTCACAAATTCAATTAACGCATCATTTTTTTAATGAAGGTCATCAGCATGGAAGCATGTCCTCTGAAATGGTTGCCGAAGCATGAAGGGGCATGCGAATATTTAACATATCTGGCACATAAATACCTTGCAATGCTGGCTACAAAAATCCCATGTGAACACCTGTTCTCACTTTCTGGTGACATTGTAAATAAGAAGCGGGCAGCATTATCTCCTGTAAATGTAAAACTTGTTTGTCTTAGTGATTGACTGAGTGAGAAGTAGAACTGAGTGGATTTGTAGGCTCTAAAGTTTTGCATTGTTTTGTTTTTGAGTACAGTTATGTAACAAAAAAAATACACTTGTAAGTTACACTTTCACAATAAAGAGATTGCACTACAGTACTTGTATGAGGTGAATTGAAAAATACTGTTTCTTTTATCATTTTTACAGTGCAAATATTTGTAATAAAAATAATGAAGTGAGCACTGTACACTTTGTATTCTGTGGTGTAATTGAAATCAATATATTGGAAAATGCAGAAAAACATCCAAAGTATTTCATAAATTTCAATTGGTATTCTGTTGTTTAACAGAGCGATTAAAACTGCGATTAATTTGTTAAAGTTAGTCACGTGAGTTAATTGTGATTAATCGACAGCCCTATAGGCAATGTTTTTTTTAAAAAAATCAAAATCAGGTATTTCTTTTTTGAGCTACATATTGGAAATCATTCTGGAATGGCCAAACACTGCCCTTGTATTTAGTGGCAAGACTTCCAGTTGGCTTTATTCATTCTACCCGTGCACAGGTACAAATTACACTATTCTGCATCCGGAGGGCCAGTTGTCATAAAGTTTGCACTGCTATCCTCGCAAGAGCTTCCACCAGGGGATTCACCCTCAACATCCTGTGAGGTAGGAAATTCTGTTCCTCTCCGAGTCATTGCCCATGTCCATTCCATCCTGTGCACAGTTGTTGGATATTATTTTCCCCTCAGCAGAATCCGCCAGGGTGGCGTGAGCGCCCTCTGCTGCCTCTCACTACTGTGCGGAGGTATAAGGGGCGGAGCTGCCACTGAGCCCCCTCAGTTCCTTCTTCCCTCCGTGATGATTGTTGGAGTCTGTGTTTTTGCAACTGAATTTCCTCCTTCCTCTTATCCAGTATATAGCATCCATTTTTGCCTAGTTTAGAGCATGTAAAGCTATATTTAGAAAGTTAGGCTTTAGTTTTTAAGACTTTGGTTTCCCCAGTTCCCAACTGAGTACCAGGGTCATGCCTTGGTCTCCAGGTTTCAAGTCTTGTCTCTCTTGCAGCAGACCTATACCTGAGAGTGATCTGCACCCTCCCCCCATCTTAAATGCCTGTGGGAATCACATGTTCGTGACGGATGTCACATTCGCAGGGGTTTTAAGCCCCGTCCCCAAAAAGGACAGAGCAGCCAGACTCAAGTTCCTTTTCATGGAGGCAGCATTTCGGCCACCCTCAGAGTCTTCCTGCTCAGATCGGGCACTGAACAAACTGGGATCTATGACCAGTGTTCCTGTTCCATTCAAAGAGGCTATTCTTCATCCCTGGTGCTGGAAGAAAAGAACTGAAATACCTGTAAAAATCTGGCTTATCATATAAAATGATGAGCTCCACCTCTGTGTTTTCCAGCTTTGGTTGTTGGGTATATTATTCCTCTTTTTTTAGTCAGGCAGGTCCAGGAGTAGAGTAGGCCTTTGACCCAGATCTCAAAGGTTGTAGGCATCTAATGCTCCTTGATTTCAGTGGGAATTAGGCAGCTAAATAGCTTTGAGGATCTGGATCTTTGTGTCTGCAAAGCTTTGACAAGTCGGTTATCTCTGTTGTAGGTGCTTGGAAATTACTGGTAATAAATTGTGGCTATTTGAAGACAGATTTATGGTAGTTTTTGACTTTTTTATTTTATTTTTTAAAGCCTGGATTGCTGCTTCCAGAAAAATCTCAAATTAACAAACCCAGGGCTGTAATCAAGAAGTTCCTATATACCCTTTACACTCAACAGACAGGCAATTTCAGAGGTCAGCATGATTTATACATCAAAATAACCCACATCCTCTGCCTGCTTTTTCTCCTCCCTGAACTATAAACAGTGTTCTCAGTCTTTACTGTAGTGACATCACCATCACCTGATCAGACAATGTGGTGAAGTCCATTTAAAAACAAGACCAGGATTGCTCCAGGTAGCTCTTTCTAAAAAATTAAATCTAAGTGCAAAGGGAGTGAACGTTTAAAGGATGTTTAAAAGCTTTTCCAATTTTCCCTTGACATTGGTGCTTTTCACATTTTGAGCCTTATTGCCCAGGAGGTTCTGTAATTAACCATTTGGCAGCTCGAGTAAGAGAGATCGTGCTATTGGATTGGCTATTTTGGGTTATTTTATGGATGACCGCTACCTAAAAGTGTGACACTTTTGTCCTGTTTAAAGTAGGAGCCTATATTGAGTAATATAGGGCTAGACTGGAATTGTTTTTCTTTTGTGGATTACTTGAGTGAATGTATGCACCGGCTGTGGAAAATTAGGGTTTTACTGCAGGGGTTCTGATTTAATCAAGCTTCTAATTGCATTTCTTCCATACAGTTTTACAAACAGTAAACTTAACAACAACAAC
Organism: Dermatemys mawii; assembly: GCA_007922305.1. Taxonomy (NCBI): domain Eukaryota; kingdom Metazoa; phylum Chordata; order Testudines; family Dermatemydidae; genus Dermatemys; species Dermatemys mawii. The sequence goes on from ML677358.1 coordinate 6,573,787, forward strand.
AACAACAAAAAGGCAAACCATAGAGGGTTTCCCCAGAACATCCTGTCCTGACATATGCACAGTTCCTTGCCCTTCCTTCCTACCCCTCGTCTTTTAAGGAGCAGAGATGAAATACTTTCAATTGCATTTAATTAACTCTCAGCTAGTAATGCTCCCTTTGAACCCTGGCTTGGAAAAAATTCCTGAAACCTAAGACCGTTGGCTGGCTTGGTGCAGCCTCCTTCTAGGAAAACCATGGGACAAGGGTGGTAGATCTTCAGGGTCCTCCCTCCGCAGTGACAAAGGACCTGAACACCACATCACAGGGAGTAACTACATTTCTATGGAAAACAAATAAGACCACTGCATATTAGCTCGTGATGAGTGTCCCTTCCATCTGTTTCTTCTGATGTGTTCCCAGGTTCGTGGAAGTTTTCAGTTCTGTTTACACAGCAAAGCCATAAATAGAGCAGGAGTTATGATCACTGGCAAAAATGAAACTAATTAATAATTGACTAGCAAGATAATGAAATATCCGTGGTTGCTGTTTGCTTTCTTTTCCTTTCCAACGCAGCACCAACACTGAGCGTGGTGGAAAGTAACCAATCAAAAAACAGTTTCCACTTGTTTGGCAGACAAATTACAGAAGAAAATGGCTTCAGAAGCTGAACAGTATTTAATCTCTGTGAACTGCATAGTGTTGTCCTGCTTATATGAGATGTCCAAGTCACATGGCAGCGTAGGAAGCCACTTCCCTGACACTTATCTGAATCCCATTGAAAGATGTCGAGTCCTGTTGTTAGAATTTCTCAGCCAGTCTTTCAGATCGCTTCCAAAGGCTGAACCTGGAATATGACCCTAAGGTGTTACCTCAGTATTTTGAAGTGAAAGACTGGAGGTATAACAGTTGAACAATCTAGATTCCCTGGAACCAAAGGTTCAAAGCCTGAGAGGATTAATTCAGTCCATTTTTCACCAAAGGCAGGTCAATCAGATACCAGTGTAGTTTGTGTGAATATTTTAGATGGCTTCATCTTGTCTAATCTCTCTGTTTAGAATGCATCAATCACTATGATATGTACATCTCTATCTGTTCTGTGCAGACACTGAACACCAGAAAGCGGAGTTCCAGTTACTCCGTGTTGCCCAGTGTCTCATTTGCTGTGAATTTGGGCAGAGTGAAGATTCATCTGATCCAGGGCCTAAGAGATTCCTTCTTAGTCTGTGGGAGAAAGTGGTGATTTTGTGAGGTCATAAAGTGAAAAGGTTTGGGGGCCCCTGTGATCCTACCCTAGCAGGGACAGAGTAACTGGGTAATTACAGAGACATTGCAACAGAAGGACAGAGTGAGGAGAATGGCAAAAGGGAAAAGAAAACTTTTTTTGTAGAAGTACCTTACCCACATTATCCATTGAGGGGTAACTTGGCTCTCTGATTACCTACAGTATGCCTGTTGCCAGGCTCTGTTTGCTACCAATCAAAGACCTGTGCTGGGCCTGCCCACAGGAAAACAGATCAAGGAGCAGGAAACACTTTGGAAACTATTAAAACCGTGTTTTGGCTCAAAAGCAAGGCTGACTTTAGAGTCCTGTAATCACAGGAGGCATCACCCACTTGGGGGCAGAAGCTGTTGATGACAAGAGTCTTGACCTTTTCCACTGGAAAACCTGTGACAATGACAAATGACTGGGTTAGATTCACAAGGCTAGAATGACATTTACCAGGAAAAAATTAAACCTCAGAGTTGTTGAAACCACCACTGTTCCCTGAACTGTAGGGAACAATCCTCCGCACAAGATGGAGAAAGATGATCTAATAGTACAGACGCACGAGCTCTGCTTGCAGGTTATTATCACTGGGGAGTTATCTCATGCCTGCAGGCCTGGGCCTAAATCTGAGAGTATACCTTTATTTGCATGGTAAAGGGTATCCAGGTATGTGACAAATAGTGAAGAAAGGTCTGGCAGCTGGAGGCATATGAATGCTTTTTTGAAACGGTCTATAAAACAGGTTAAATGTAGAGGCTATGCCCAAGGGAACCCACAAAGGCTGATTACACTGTGGGTAAAAAACACTTTGTTTCGTATGGAGATCGATTCATCAGTGCCCTACGGCACCTTTGTAACTAGCTGGCTCCTCGCAGTCAGGCTGCAACGCAGCTGTAAAGCCTCTCTGGGGAATAACCCCAGCATAAGTTGCCTCTCTGGTAAGCACTAAGCTGGTTTTGCAACCTCCCCAGGGACCACTGCCTCAAGAGATGTGCTGGGGGCTGGAGAAGATGTGGCTGGGGAATTCCTATGCCTCAACTATTGCATAGTTGCTGCAAAGAGCAATGAGAAATGAGCTATAAATTAGGGCAGCTTCAGGATGAGGGAAATGCAGTTTGCCTGTCCTCTAGTCCCAGCACTGGCGCACAAGAGGAATTCAGCTCATAGAAAATCCAGCTCCAGGAAACATTGGTTATAGTTGAAACTACTTGAGAATTCCCCTTTGTAGTGTTTGAGCAGCTGGAAAAATAAAGATGAATGCAAGTTCCTTGGAAATAAATTGGTTCATTTGGAGAGGAAGAATTTTGAAAATGTACATAAAAACATTTCAAAAAAAGTAGTGAGGGCTTCTTATCTTGCAAAGTCTTGACATTGAAATGTAGGCAGAGGGTGAAGTTTTCCATTTTATGGGTTGGTTATGCAGTGATGACACCTGAGTTGTCTTCTCACGTCTGCTACAGATTTGCTGTGTGATCTTGGGGATTACTCTCTCTGGGCCTGAGTTTCCCAGTCTCTAAAATAAGGATGATAATAGCTCCTGACCTCCCAGGGTATTGTGAGGCTAAATTAATGGTTGTGAAGTCCTTTCAGATGGTTGGATAGAAGCTGCTACAGCCATGTGAAGTATTACCATGAGTGAAATGTCTTGGGTTGCCTCTGAGATTAATTTGTAAACCACTGCCTCTATCTACTGAAAAACTCATATGTTCTAGGAAGCAGGGCAAAGCCAACTGACTAGGCTTTAGCTAACTCATGCAGTCTCCCTTATTATTGCAAGTCTCCAATGAAGTTCCAAAATTACATTGCCCAAGATGCAACAAACCTACATTTCTCTCACAGACATCTGTCCCTTTACCCCCACATTTTAAACTGTTATGTACTTTTATTTTTTATTTTACTGTTCTGTCTGTCTAATCCTGTTTTTCAGTTCTAGCTGGTGCTGCGGGGTTGTTTACAGCCTGTTATTAAACCTGCATTGTCATATCTAATTGATATTCTCATAGTAGATTTAACTAGTGGAACACTTTGTTTCATTTGTTCTTGTGGAAACCAGTGATAGCAATGTGTAGCAAAAGATTAGTTATAAATGATTATGAAGTTTACAGAACTGAGGCATGTGGGAAAATACATTCCTCTGACAAGAATTGTACTCCAATACCATTCTATTGTAATGTTCGTGTGTGTTTGGGTTTGGTTGTTTTGTTTTCTTTCCCTACTGAATGTTTAGAGGACATTGGATAATTACACTAGTTTCTTGTCCAAGTACATTTATAATGATGTTTAAGAACTGGATGAAATACATGGAAAAGAGAGAGACTTTGGAAAGGGGTAGTTGACAAAATAGTGAGGTTGTTAGTAAGCCATTAGTTTCCATTAGGCACTAAATGTGATTTGAAAGAACAAGTCAAATACAGTTGTGTGACTACCAAATTATGCAAGAAGTGTCTTGCAGTTAAAGAACAGAACTGGAAGGAGGAAGAGCTACCCAGTCATGCTACAATTCTCTTTCCAATCATGCTATAATATCCTGCTGTGATCTTGGGGAAAGTCGCTTAGGCCCAGATCCACAAAGGGATGCTGAGCATCACAACACCTATGCCGCTGATTGACAACTCTTTTCCAAAAAAGGAAAAGGTCCTGGCTGCACACAGGTTTGTGGGTCTGCAGCCAGGGAAGAAAGTGCTAAGACGTGTTCCTATGCTTCCTTCCCTGGCCGCAGCACATAAATCTGCCTTTTGCTTATTGGCAACTTTCAAAAAATTAGCAACTTTTTGCTGGGAACTGACTAGTTGCTAATAAGCAGCATCCATTGTATTCTGTTAGCTGTAACTATGTATTCATACACCTCTGCTCTTTTTTATATATTCATTTCCCTCCACTCCTCCTCCATCAGCTATTATAGAATCTACTGTCACATGTGTTTACTATCCAGTCCATAAAATAAGCTGGAATAAGATTCCAGAAGGCAACAAGCCTTTTGAATAATGAAACAGGAGACTCTATTCCAGGTTTTACATTAAGCCCATTGTATGATAGGATACGCCTTTGTGAGTGGAGTCAGGGCAGTGTGACTGCTCATGCATTGTAGTCCAGATTAATGAAGTCCATAATGTCCAATCTCAAACCTCATTGAGGTCAATGGAAAGACTCCTGTTAGCTTGAATGGGTGTAGGGTAATCCCCATAGTATATCTCTATAAAGTCTTAATGCCATGGTTTTAGTAGGTCCTCAGTAACCATGGATTTCATGTGGTGGGAATCTGTGGTGAGGGCAGAGCCGCAGGGGTTTGATTTAACAGGACTCTTTTAAAAGAAATTGGATGCTATGTATAATCAGCCTTGTGAATGTGTTGGAGGAGAGAAGAATGTTTGTTTTGATGGCAGTTGCTGTCTGTGGAAGGGATAATGATAATATGAAGAAGCTGAAATCTGGAACCTCCTCTTCGCTGGGCCTCTTAGACTGATAGAGCCAGTAGTTAAGTCTCTCAGAGTAATTTTCTGTTCCAGCTAAAGAAAATATACACAGCTGCTGGAAAATTACTCTTCTTTATCAAACCAGATTATTTTATCCCAGTTCTCTGCTTACCAGCTCTCTCCCATAGACTTGAGAAAACTCCTCTCTTCACCCCAAGCTCTAGTAAAAGTCCAGAAAGACGGGTTCTAATCCAAGATTCTGCTTATTCTACTTTATGTCTTGACCATGACTGGTTTGGGAAATACGCCCAGGGATGGTGGTGGCGATAGTTGTCTGTTCAAACCATATCCGGTACAAGCAGATTGCATGCTGTCATTTACATAACATGCTCTGCTTCTAGTGAACATGGTTTTCAATCCATCTCTTGAGTTCTGCATAGGCTGTGCTGACTGATCTTTATTGGTGTTAATTTTCCTGGAACTAAATAGCATATTTAGTCAAGTCAATGGACAGGAATGTTCAATCAGCTGCATAGATTCCACATATTCAAGCTTGACCTGTTTGTTCCTCCATCGTTCTGCCTTAATACCTAATCCAGTGGGGATCCCAGGACAATAAGTTAAGATGTTAGACTAGTTCAGAGGGTTTGTGGGAATTTCACAGCCTTTCCTGATGTTACCATGGTCAACCATGCCTGCTTGCCAGTGAAGAGGCAACTGTCAGCCAGTATCTTCTGAGACTGCAATTACTGGTAATCCTCCAGAATGTGCTCTAGTATAGAGTCACTTGTGATGCAGCTTCCTCTCTCCATGAAGATCAGTCGGCTTGTCTTCTTGTTGCATATTAATGTATATGGGAACTAGACTATTGCACCAAGGAGAAAATAGTCATTGAGGGTATTCTAATGATCTTTTAGGGTAAGGCAATTAAGAAAACAGAGCTTCCAAGATTCCTTTAGCTGTTGTACTCAGTCAAAATTATGAGCAGAGGGAAGGAGAACAGGCTTGCAACAAGACTGTTACTGAGACCTGTTTTGCAAAGCCAACCTGTCAGGACAATTGATTGTGAGCAGAACCACTGATGAAGTCAATGCATGTATTCATTACCTCAGTTACGGAGTGAATAAAACGGAGACCTGTCTTTGGGAAATAACTATGTCAGTGTGTATTACAAGAGCTCCATGTGAATGCCAACCATTTAGGAGCTATTAGGCTGGCTCGAATGCTCAGGCTTCATTGCTCAGGGCAAGGTTGCATTTGAGAGTCTTAGGGCTTGGTTACACTGGCACTTTATAGCGCTATAAAGCCCCCACGAGCGCTATAACCTCCTCCCCGTCCACACTGGCAAGGCACGTAGAGCGCTATAACCGCGGAGTTATAGCACTCCTGGTAATCCACCTCCGCGTGGGGAATAAGGGCTGTAGCGCAGCTGCTGTAGCGCTACAGCAAGAATGTGGACACCCACTGCGCTACAAGTGATCTCTTGAGATGCCTAGAGCCATTTAAGGCAATTGACGTCTCTTCCCTTTGTTTTGAACTCGGCTGGAGGAATGCGGAAGTACCTCTTTAGAGTTTCTCTCTTAACTCAAACATTTGCATTGCTTATCTGCTAAGGAGGGAGCCTGTGTGAAAACAAAGCCTTCTGTGAACCGAGGCTCACTGACAGGCTTTCAGAAGAGCGGAAAAACCACTCTCTCTCTCCCTCCACATACACACAACGCGTCCCCCCTCACCTCCCTCGTTTAAAAAGCATGTTGCACCCAGCTGAATGCTGGGATACCTGCCCTAATGCGCTGCTCTTAATGCTGCATTAAGTGCCCCAAATGTGGCCATGCTATACCGCTGGCACGTCTGAGTGTGGACATACAATAGCGCTATACATATTACTGTATAAGGGGACCGCTATAACTAATAGTGCTATAATCTTGTAAGTGTAACCATACCCTGAGACATCTGAGTGTAGCCGTAAGCTCCTATCTCCCTAAACCTTCTGGCAGATCTATGTAAGGCACCTCTTACCAAAGCACAGAGCTGGGTGAGGATGGTTTGGCCTTAAATTCACCTTTTCATTCTGGGCTTCCAGGTTCCTTTTACTGTCCTGTCTCTCCTTCCTGCACATCACCAGCTACGTTGCGGCCCTGCATTTGTGCAGCTGGGTGATATATACTCTGTAGGCATGCACCTGTATTCTGTGGTCACCCACTGGAGCATGTGTGAGGACCGAACTACATGAAAAATGTCACTTCTGTGATACCGCTGGGTTCTTTCCAGTGAAAGGTTATGAAGTGCTGATGCTGAACTCTATATTATTTTGAAATATAACCCTGATGAGGTCAAAAAAAAAAGCCCCTTATCAGTAAAATCCAGACTTTGAACATGTTGGATGTATCCTAGTTTTACCTCTTTTAGAATGGCCATGTAAATGAGTTGAGTGAACCAGAAACTAAAATAATTTACTGCTGCACTGAAGAGGCCAACTTTTGCCCTTAGTCGAGGTGAGAGGAGGTAACTGTGAATAGAATCCAGAAATTTCATAAAAGTGGGAAGGAGGGAAGGAGAAGCAAAGGTCCCTAATTGCTCCCAGCCAATCTCAAACATAATAGCTCGTCAGTTAGGCCTGGGCATTGCACAATCCAATAAGTTAAATAAAACAAAATGGGCTCTGCTGTTGCAAGTTAGTGTTGCTAACAAATGTATCTTTGTAGCCTGGTTTTCTTAAACAGATATGTTACATTATGACTACACTGACTTTAATTTGGGGGACTAGTCAGGAGAGAGGTAATTCTTAGATGCACATAATTTATCAAAGCAGATTTTTGAAACAGAAATGTGATTCTTCTCTTACCTTACACTGGTTTTATGCCATTGAGTTAAGGTGAGTTACAGTTGATTTATGCCAGTGTAGTAGGTGGAGATTTATGCCTAAGAAGTTTCATGTTCCTTTTATTAGTGACTATTTACATGAGTAGTGTTTAAGGTAGAAGGAGAAATTCTTTAGGAATATCAGAAACAGGAGGTCTTGGGGAAAATCAGTGGGAGTAAGTCATCTAAAGGTGGGAGTCTTTTTTTTTTTTCCTTTAGCTTGAGTTTTTGTTTAAATTCCTTCCCTGATACTAGATTAAAAAAATTGATTCAGACTGAACATGATTAAATCTAAAAATGTTCATGATCATTTAATTATTTTCAATCTGACATTTGAAGAATTTATTCTTTAAAAATGTGCTTGAATGTTTTCACAGTGAGTCTATTCTGGTTGCCTGGGAAAGTAACACACAAAATCATGACAACACTAATTTATAGGATCAAATGAACTAGATCTGGAACATAAGGGTGGGAGTCAAGATGGGGAGGTAAGAAGGAATGGAGTGGGAAAGATGTGAAGAAGGAGACAGGAGCATTTGGAAAGGAGCAGAGACAATGATTTATTTTACTAAAACATTCCTCTGCGGAACTGTTTAGTGCAGATGAGAATCTAGATAATTGAAGCTGCAAGAAATTTCTGAGGCCAAATAAGGAAAATCACTGAAGTCAACGATGACCGAGATGTATACAGTGGGTGACTGTTCTTATTAAAAAAAAATCAAACCAAGAAATAACCAAATCAAGAGATTTGGACATCAGTCGTTCATCTTGTCCTTTTCCAAACTGCTCAAGACATCTGCAAGACTTCAGAGAGTGCAGTGAAAGCAGCAGATGTGCAATACCTTTGTTCCTGCACCCCATGGGGTGAAATTCACCCCTTTGAAGAAGCCCCACACAAGGTGTTGCACCACTTCAAGTCCCAAATAGGCCCTATTTTGGGGACGTAAGTAGTACATAGACCTTCTGTTGGCTCTCTGCAGATGGGTGAATTTCCACCTCTGCTGGTATGTTACAACCTAGCAATGTTTCACCGTAGCTTTTGATATCTTTCATCCTTGAGAGTAGCTTTTGTAACATAGGTTTGGAAATCACACTAACTTCCAGAAGTACTGTATAATACCTTCAGATGACAATTTTGCATGTCAGAGATGGATAATTGGCAAGGATCATATATACCTTTCCAGAGTAGGGGTGTCGTCATCAGCTGTATTTCCTTATGGTTCTTCAGTTTTTTAAATCAATTTGCTGCTGGTGAAATTGAAGGCCCTGCAGGTTCAAATCCTTGATTATAATAATAGCAACAGCAGCATTTAGATATTTTATCTCCTTTTTCCACAAGAGGAAACTGAGAGGCAAAGAGATTGTGTCCTGGGTTTCAGAGAAGCTGAGCACAGGAAGCCTGTGATAGCGAAGGCTCCTAAGCACATTCAGTCCTTGGCCTCTTGGCTGAGAGATCCTATAAGATCGTCAGTATCAACTGTGATGGTGATTTTTGTACTGTGACTGTATTTAACAGCGCCTCTATCTGTAAAACACAGAGACTTACTGCTGCAGACTGTGCAATTGAATGGAATCTGAAGAATTTGGTCTAATATTTACCCTGGCTATTTGTCCCTTGATAAGGAATGGGTCATTCACAATAATGTATATGACACAATGTGGGCAGGTTAGTAACAGTGTTTGCTTTGTGTTTCACGCGCTTATCACCCACATTCTTCTGAGGTCTGTTGCACATTGTGACTTTATGCAGATTAACAGGAACATTTTCTTTCTTCTCTTCTGGTTTTAAAGAGGCACTCTTACCCCTCAACATCCTCTCTTTTTTTTGTTCGTGTAGTTCTATTATTATTTGTACTGCGATCATGCCAGTCGTGGACTGGGACCCCCCTGCGTGAGGCGCTGTACAAACTCAGAACAAAAAGACAAGCCCTGCCCCAGAGACTTTGCAGGCTGAGAAAGGGCTGAGATTACCTGACATGCTTTGCCTTTCCCTAGCTCTAACCAATGACATTGTACCTGCATGCCACAGCAAACCTGCATGAGTATGTGGGGAAAAATTCACCAAACAACAATTAAATAAGCTGAAATTTGCAATAGTCTTTGGTTCAGTGACTGCAAACAGATTTACCTATACAGGGCTGGCCTTACCATGAGGACAACTGAGGCAGTTGTAGAGTGACCAGATGTCCTGATTTTATAGGGACAGTCTCGATTTTTGGGTCTTTTTCTTATATAGGCGCCTATTTCTTGGCACCCCACATTTGGTGTCTGGTCACCCTAGGCAGCCATTGCGGGGTGGGGAGTGCCACTAGGACCCAGAGCGTAGAAAATTGTGTCTGCTCCTGGTGCATATGTATTCTCTCTGCTCTAGATGCACAGAGATAGTGGAGTGCTATGCTGGTGGAAGGAGGGCGCAAGAGACCTTTCAAAGTTTTGGCCCAAGTGAGAGGGCATGGGGATTTCATTTGAGCTCCCCGCCTCAGGTGCCAAAATGTTGTGGGCCAGCCCTGTACCTATAAATCTTGGTCTTGAACAATTATTTATTCCCTCTGACATCCCTCTCCATGGGAAACAGTGCACTTGACTGTCCTCTCATTTATGCTTCTTTGACTCCTGTGTAGCTCCACTTTCTTCAGGGAATTACTGCAGATTGACATCAATGTGAGGGAAGAATCAAGCACAGAGTCTTTATAATGACCAGAGAATAACTAAGGTAGATTTTTGACTACAATATACTGGCTGACTTTATTGCAGCCTTTGCAAATGCTTTTGCACTTTGATTATATAGTAGCTACTAACCCCTAAACTTAACCAGGCTTGGAACAGTTGATTTCCCTTCCCCTAACCACTGTTCCACCTTGAGCAGTTGCCTGGTTAACATGTGTTATCTCTCAGTGCATTCCTCACCTGTAAGATGAAGAGCCAGATTCTTAGCTGGTGTAAACCTTACTCCCAGGGGCATTCCGCACCAAAAATAAAAAATTATGTGCACAATATTTTAAAATTTAGCAAAATTCTGCTAATTTTATTTGTCAAAATAACACTATGTAATCAAGCCAGTTGCAATTATTTTGGTAATTTATTTAAAAATACCTGTTAGCAAGTATGTCTCTAACAATATAGACACACACAAAAATTCCCCTAGGAATAGAATGTTAAAGAAACTCCAGTGACAACCTAGTTCCTCTTTCTCTGCCCCCATCTCCTCCCCCACCCCCGAGGCCAACCTTGGGGGCCAGACACCCACAATCCCTCCTCCCCAGAGGCCACCTATGGGCCCCCCAGCCAATAGATTGTTTGGAGGAGCTGAATTTTTTTTAAAAATTTCTTCCTATAGGCTTAGCTTCAAGGGTGAATTCCATTATCTACAAAGGATTCTTTTCAAATTCTTTTCCATTTTAGCTCAGCATATTGGTGGTGTCTGTCATTACTCTCATATACTGTAGTGCCTTTTTTTTCTTTTTTTTCTTTTTTTTTTTTTAGTGTGAGCATAGCTGTTTACAGTTCACCAAACCATTTTTTTTCTACCCTACCCTCACAGCCTCTCTCTGTTTCTCGAACGTGTTTCTACACAGATATGTACATCCAAATCTCTCGGAACAAGACTGCAGTGCTTCCTTTAATTGTGATTAGTATTCATATTAGTATTCTGTTTCTCAGTGCGGGCAGGAGAGAAGATGAGCATAGAGCTATGGGATTGATATCCCAGGATGTGTTGTAGCATGAATAATGTGCAAGCCATCCCCTTCCCTCTCTCTTCTAACACGTGGACTGTGTCTGTCACAAGAATTTCAGCCTGGATCTGAGAAATGACACTTGATTTGAATTCTGAATCCCTAAGATCATCCACCTATTTCAATGGTATTTCTTTTCCCACGTGATTTATCAACAAGTGACGGACACTTGTTTAGAGGATACCTTTTCTTATCTGGTGTTGAAAGGCACGAACTATATATAATAAAATGTTCAGGTGTGAATATGAAATTTACCACTATAAAGCTCCCTAAAGAACAGCAGATATACAGAACATATAGGAGGACCAGAGCTATGATAGGACCCAGGAGTCCTGAATCCAAATTCACGGCTATACTCTCTAGTCTACATTTAAGGATAACAACTGATATTTATATAGCACCTTTCAACCATGCAACAATGTTTAATAAATTAGAGTAATAAAAAATGCTATTAATCAAAGACTGGCTGTCCAGCATGTGGATTGTGTTGAAGGCTACTCGGGCAGCTTTTTTAACTGTCTAGCATTCGCTAATTTTTAACCTGATTATGTTTGTCTTGCTGGTTGAACAATGAATTCTGACTGTTACTCTGTAGTTCTACTTCAAATAGGAAATCATTTTGGGCAGGGAAGGATTTTGCAAGTATAATATACTTTACTTGCAGACTGTCAGGATGCGTTGTTCTTGGCCGACACCAGGTATTCACATGCCTGAAGATGGCGGTTTATAATTTTAACTTCAAATGTGACAGTCAGGGCAGAAAATCAGATTAGCAAACTTGAGTTGCTATGAACTACCCCCTCCACATGCCTTCCCTCCCTTGTAATTCTCTCAGATGCAGTGTACGTAGTTAGTGACAAAAACAAAGGGAAGAATTGGATGTGATCATTTTCTGTTCTGCTTATTGTAAGCCATTACTCTTTGTTTTACGTTACTGCATTCATTAAACTTACTGTGTTTGAGCTGTCTGTTACTGCATTGTGTGTGCGATGAATTGTTTAATCATTATAGTTTAGGTGTCTATGTAGATCAGTTTCTGTAATACTCAAAAACTCATGGTATATGAGTTTAGGGCCATATGTGGTAACTGAAACAAAACCATGCGATTACATTTTTGCAGAAAATACTTCCAGGGCTGCGTGCTTCCTCGTGCTGTGCACTCTGGAGAAGACAGGAGAGCAAAGGACCAGAAAAGCTAGTAAAACAAGACCGAAATGTGCAGAAGGCTGCACTACAGACTCTCCCTTTTTCCGGAGATCTCAGAGGTTGTTTTGGAGGAACACCATGAATATTGTTGGGGTTAGGAGCTGTGACTGGCTTGAGGGAGCTCGAGATGGTCTCTTGATGCCCTGAGGAAACTTGGTATTTTCAGATGGATAAGTTCACTAACACTAATGCTGCTCGGAGCATCAATACTTTCCACTCCATTCAGTTCACTCCTTCAAAAGGCGTGGACGTACACAGCACAGTGGGGAACCAATAGCAGCATGAATCAGTGGTAAGCCACATTGTGGGAGGCAGAGGGACTGGAGAGTGGGGTGGATGGGGCAGTTATGTTGCAGGGATGATCCTAAATCTGCTACAGAAGGGGTAGGACTTCCCATGGATCACTGGGCTCCATCTGTTTGGTATCTAATGTCCTGTGCTACTTCTGCCTGGCCACTGTGCCCCTCCCAGAATGGACAATTTGCTGAGATTTCCAGAGTTGTAGAATAATTCCGCCATATGTCCTGATTGCTTTCACTGATGCTGACCATATGGTCTTTTGTGCTATTAAACATCAAGGCTAGTGAGGACAACAGTGAAGCCATTTGAGAGCAAAATCCTTATTAAGGACTGAGCATCTGCATCTCCCACTGAACTCCATAGGAGCTGCAGATGCAGAGTATCTCTGAAGAAGTTCCGAGGCCCCTCAGCTTCCACTGATGTCTGTAAAAAGGCCCAGCATTGTGAGTCTGCAGGATCAGGCCTGTATTTCAGAAGGTGGGAGTTGGTGGTAGTTGCCCTTAGCCTCTACTGACTACCCAGGTGGGTATCAGGATCAGACCCCAGTAGATTTTGTGTGCTCTGGGAGGAAAAGAAAACCTACTTTTTCTTTCAAATTGCTTTATACTGAAACACCATTAAGAACCATTGGAAAGTTTCTTGAATGCTATTCAGTTTTGTGTTGCAATAGATGGGGGCTGGGTGTCTGGGTGGGTTTAAAAATGTTTTAAGCACTTCGTTACAAACAGCCTGTTGTCATTTCAGGGGCTACTGGTGTGATTCTCTTCTCATTCACAATGGTGGGATTAGATGCAATGCCATCGAAGCCAAGGAGAATCATGCTCATTGTCTGCAATGGGTTTTTTCCACTAGGTTTAACTGCATTAAATGGGGTTTTGGTTTTTTTTTAAATATATGGGGATTGACACAGCTGTGTTTTAAAGTTAATAAGATTGCACAGACAGAGAAGGCCAAATATGTTAGGGATTAGAGTTTATATAACATAGCTGCTGGGTTGGATTGGTTACTCATTGATTGGGACAAACACTCGTTTCCAAGTGCTGGTACTTCCTGCTTTGTAAAACACACTAGGTGGAAATGTGCATTTTATTAATTAATGAAATACTAGATTAAAGTTGACAATATTAAGTATTTGCTAAAAGGGGAAAAGATGTGGTTGAAAGATATTCATCAGGTGGGGCCACAGAGCCCATTAGAACAATCTACATTCATAGTTTGCCACCTGCTTCTGTCTAATGAAAACCAAACCTGAGCATCCACATGAGATTTCAGAAGTTTTATTGCTATTGGGCTTGATTGTTGGAAGAGCCCTTGACTTCAAAGGGGCCTGAGAACACTCAGTTCTCAAGCAGTGTGCAGGCCTGGGCCCTAAAATACGTCCTTTTTTTCCTCTGCATACACAATAGAAGATAAACAGGCCTTAGCACTGAGTTTTTCTTTACCCCAAGGGTGTTCCACCCCCAAGGTCCCACCCCCACTCTACCCCCTACCCCTGCTTTCACGCCACCTCTTTCTGCCCCTCTACCCCCACAGCCCTGCCTTTGCGCCACCTCTTTCTGCCCCAGCTCCATCCCCTCCCTGAGGCCCTCTCTGGATCGCTGCTCTCAGCACTCCCCAAACCCCTCCCCCAGCCACCGATGAGCTGTTTGACAGCGGCGCTGATAAGCAGTGGCTGGAGGGCGCTGAGCACCCATTATTTTTTTTTCTGTGGTGCTCCAGCCCCGGAGCACCCAAGGAGTCAGTGCCCATGGAACACGCCACTGACGGTTGAGTCACTTCTCCTGTACTTTCAACTTGAACGATAAAACTAATCTTGCCAAAGACTCCTGGGTTTCAAGAACTCCACATGCACATATATGGACCATTTTGCACACATGTACAGGCAAAAAAACCCCAATCTACACACTGTGGAGATGGGACAAATAGTTCCTCAACTTTCCTTGTCTCAACCACTAGAAATATTTCTTTCATTCAGCTGTGATTGATTTTACTCCATTACAATCTGTTTAGAGTAAATTCTCATGTACTGTAACTCTGTGTGTAGAGAAGAGGAATGAAAAGCCCGTGTGTCCGTGCATCATTCTGTGTAAATTGCTATTCTGGTTCATGAAAGCCTCTGTTTAGATTGGGGCCGGATCCTAGCTGCAGCCATTGTTTACGTGAGTCAAAAAGAGTACTCATATTAATAATGGCTGCAGGACCAGATCCAAAATGGAGCTGGTCAGTGGGGAAAAAAAATTACTTCACTATATAATTTATAAAGTAACTAAACCAACAGCACTGCATGCTTTGTTTAGTGCAAAGAGAGCTGTTCTTCCTGGACTATTAGGAAAATTACTTCAATCTTACAGCACTTATTGTGTTACATTTGCTCCAAGGTGATCAGTAGAAGTTAATATAATAAGGTTCCACTGTTTATGGTGCTGGAGTCTGACCTAGCTGAAATGCAGTTAGATGCTAAATATACAGGATGAATTATTTTTGATAGTGCACACCGTGTGCAGAGTACTTAATTATTGACTGCTAGGGACATCAATTCAGCTCCAGGTGGAAGATAACCCCTAAAAATTCATTTTGATACCTGTCCACATCCTATTAGCTGCATTTGGAGGACCAGTGGGACCTGTGCTCCTTGGAAGTGGGTGAGAAGTCGGAGGGGAGTGAAAATGTAGGGGAGAGGGGAATGGAGGTGAGAGAAGTGATGAGAGAGAAACTGAAATGTTTAAAAAAGGATTAAAAAAATAGGATAAATAGTCTGGAAAAAAAACCCATGGACACTGAGAGATTCTCAGCAAGGGAGAGAGGAAAATACACAGAGACACCTTGTTCCTCTTCAGAAAGCTTGTTCTAGATACACTTTGAATCATTGATGTTTCTGGTAATTCCCCTGCTTTTTGGATGGGAGATGGGCTGACACCTCTCCCACAGACCTGACTCACTCTGGATACTGACCTCGTATTTCACTTTGGAAAAGTCTGTTCCAAAGAAGGAGTGTCCAAGACTGAAGTGGTCATCCCAAAGTGAGCATAGATGTCCCACAATTACTAAACCTCTTCACAGGTATGAATCACTCAGTCTAGGGGAAATCTGCCTCAGAGGTTCAAACGATACTTCATATTTATTAAGTGTTGCTTCAGGCTGCCCTGATGGAAAGATTGTGCCTGTGAATTTATAAAGTAACTAAACCAGCAGCACTGCATCCTTTGTTTAGTGCAAAGAGAGCTGTTCTTCCTGGACTATTAGGAGAATTTAGAGACACAATAAAAAAAATCTCTGCTTCTCTGACAGGCCTTGGTCTAGTCTGCACAAGTGTTGTTCAGAATGCCAAGAAAGTTAATGGATTAACAGCAACCAGTGTAATCTAAGGAAGGTCACCCCAAAACAAGAGCATATTAAAGAGAGGAAGAAACCTTGTCCTTAAAGGAAGGATAAGATTTGTTCTCGTTAACTGGCTGCAGGTTAGGGTCCCAGTTCTCCCTCTGGCAAATATCTGTGTACAGAAATTTAAAATGTTTTTATGACCTATGAGCTGGACTGCTAATCTTTTAACAGCAGTAGAGTACTCCATGAATAACTGCACTATGCCTTAGGACTGCTGCCGGCGCCTGCAATCTTTACTCACAAGAGAATCACTTGCCCAAGTAGACTCAGTAGGATTTTTCTGGAAATCTCTCACTGTTACGCTCTCACTAGTGGCAGTGGGAGTTCTAATGCGGACAGGGGACATGTTTTTATCGCCGCATTAGCCATATCTGATCTGAGCAGAGTTACTGTCCACAGAAGAGATGCAGAATGGACAATAGCAGTGTAAGCTTCCCTACATGGATACTACTGTTGTACTTAGGAACCCTAATCAAGGATCAAGGCCTCATAGTGATAAGCACTGTATGGTCCATTCAGAAGTAGCATGGTCTAGTGAATAGAGCACGCTCTTGAGACTCGCGAGACCATGGTTTTACTCCAGTTCTGCTGCTGATCTGCTGTGTGGCATTTGGGCAAGTCATTTCCCCTCTGTGGCTCTATTTCCCCTGCCACCCTCTGTCTTCTCATTTTTTCAGATGGTAAACTCTCAGGGCATGGAGTGGGAGTGAGGTGGGAAGAGGCAGGTGCTTTGGGGAAGGGGTGGAGTGAGGGCAGGGCCTGGGGCGGGGCAGCTGTCCCGGGCCCTGCACCCTCTTGGGGACAGCCCTGCTCAGGGCAGTGACTGTCTCTTCCTACACAAAGGGGCCACAATCTCAGCTGGGGTCCCTGTGCACTATTGTAATACATACAGCAAATAATAACCATATGGAAATCAAGTTGGTCTTAATTTGCCATATCAAATTTGTACCTTGAATGGTTAGTGACTTTATTTCTTCCTTAGATTTTTGAATGATACGCTACTGCTGCACTTGACTGCACCTGCTGTTTTTCTTGCGTTTCTTAATTCAATGCATGTCATTATAATCCTCTGACAAGGAAAAGACAATATAGGCTGAATGCCTGGAATGTGTACATTGTTCCAGAACTGTGTACTACAAGATTGCTGGGACATGTCTAACACCCAGAGACCTCATTCTATGTGGCTAGTAACCACTCAGCAGCTTAGAAAAACAATAGCATTGTTTTAATATCAGTTGCATTTTGAATGTGTTTCCTTTTTCCCTATGCAAAGGGGTTTGGGCTCCACAGAACTGTTTAAAACACATTCAGATTGAAGTTTCCAATTTCAGCATTTAGGGGAAGAAAGCCAAAGTGTGTAACAGGTGTTTCATTTATCATAACTTCTATGTTTTGGAGGTGGTATTCGGACACTCCGCCATCATTCCAAGTCCTCTTATCATTTTCCTGCCACTTCAAAGATGTGAAATGACAAGGTGGGGCTTCAGACAAACAGCATGGAATGTGCATTGTTCTTTGCTAGTTTGTTTAAGTCAGATGTTCTTATCTATATATTCCTCGAGTAACAAACTGGTATTTTCCAAAGTTTTGTGAATAAACCAGAAGCCTGTTGTTGTTGTTGTTGTTCTTCTAGTTATTGCCTCTCTGGGTGTTCCACTTCAAGATGTGGCACTCCCAGTGCACACTTGACTGGAGATTTTTACCAGCAGTGTTGATGAGTCAAGGCATCTTTGTGCTCCAGCACGAGTGTACATAGGGAAAAGTAGATCTACCACTACTCCAGTTCCTTCTCAACTGCCTGCAGCTTGAGACACAGCATCATGATGTTGGTTAGAGCCAGCCATGTTACTTACTGACTTTTGTTCTCATTGTTCTTTATTATTTCTCTTTCCTCTTTTTGGGGGTGGGTGAGGTGGTTAATTTGGCACAATATTGTGCTCCACCGTGCCGCCTCTTCCCCGTTCCCTTCTTCATTTTGCCCAGTCTGGCCCTTTTGTTCTATCTCAGGCTTCAATCTGCAGCCTCTCCTAACAGGTTATGCCCAAGACCCCGGCTTCAAGCCCTGTCAGACAGGTCTTTTCCCCTCAGGTATTCAAGCTGCCTCTGCTGCTTTGGAGAGACTCAAGTTCCCTGCAAGTGTAAGGTCTGCTCAGGTTTCAAAAGCAGGTCTCAAAAACTTAGGGAGGACAGAGACTAAAACTATTTTAGATGAAGTGTTCTCTGAGAACCGTGGGGCCTGAGTCTCATTCATGTACATTGGCTTTGGCTGCTCAGAGCAAAGACCAGGGGCAAGAGGGTGCCCTCAGAGTCATCCAGACTGCCAAAAAGAGAAGGGACCTTATAGTCTAGAATGAGAATCCAAGAGAAGGGGAAAGCTACCATCTTAGACTGGGTTTAAGGAGACTTTGTATCCTGGCATAGGTACTATGGAGGCTTCTACTTCCTCTGGTACCAAGATGCCAGCACCAGCTAAAAAGATCATGAAAGATCGCAGATTCTGAGAAGCCATCTGGTAAACCCTGAGAAGTATCGACACCAGTAGTGGACTCAGTGTCTCCGAAGCACAAGGACTCTTCTATGAACAAGGCTAAATTGTCTTCAGACCATGGGGGCAGAGTTCATGGCCAGACTGCCCCTCAGTACTATCTAGGCTTCCTGATATCATTCAGGTGTCATCCTTTTCCCACAAAGACTTTTGGATCCTAAAGAACCAGAGTTACCTTTGCTGAGCAGTACTGAGAAAGATTCCTCCCTAGTACTGACTTACTTTCTGGAGTTGAGTTACCCTCCGGGATGCAGGAGATTGGTTTGTCTCTCTTGACCTGCTGGACACTTATTTTCATATAGGCATACACCTGTCTCATAGCTGTTTTCCTACTTTTTGTAGTTGGCAGGAACCACTACCAGCCCTTTGGCCTCTCCTCTAAGAGTTTGTACTAAAGTCTCCTAGGCCTTCACAGCCCAATTCCCAATGTAGTTTCAAACAGAACTACATCAGCACAAACTAGATATCATTTAGAGTATTGCATCAGGGTCTACATTGGGTAGTTGGAGTGCAGCAGAATTGTGCACTTTACAAATCATGCCCCTCTTGTGCACTTTGTCAGCAGCATGTGAAAAGTTCCTACTCTGCTAAATTAATAAATGTAAACAGTGTATCTAATATTGGTATGAAGGTAAATGCATTAGATTCTGATTCTAATTTTATGTCCTTACTGTGTCAGTGCTATCTCTTCCCCTACTTTCAAAGCAAACTTTCTTTCTATATGAGCTTCCATAGCTCCAGGACTCTGCTCTTTGCCAAGTATCCAGTGTTTTAGCTTCCTGAACTTCTTAAATGTGGCCCCAAGCCTTACCCCATTGAAGTCAATGTGAGTTTTGCCATTAGTAAACCTATTATGCTTGGCATTTTCACATGGTGGCCCCTTTATTCAGGGCCAGAATCTAACTTCTGTGTCTGTTTGGATTGTCTCTTTAAAAAAGAAGAAAAAAAAAAGTACTCTTCCAAGAGTCAAGTGGATCTTTCAGCCTTAAAAATAGTTTTGGTTAATTCCATTTCTCATTTGCATTATTTTGTATTAAATCAATTTTATCCCCAAAGAACCCAGCAAAAATATCCACACTATGCTGCTGCTCTGCTGTAGCTTTCCCAGAAGCTAGTTAATTTGTTTACTGTGCCTTGCAAGTCCAAGTTCCTTTTATAAATTAACTTGTAGCTGCCCCTCTGCTTGACTACTCTCCACCTTCTCCCTTGGCTCAACATGAATGATACCAGGACGGTCTTTGACACAAGCCAGGAATGTGAGACTTTTTGTTCAAACAGCAGCATCACCAGTGAAATCTTTCTCCCCCTGCCAGCTGGAAATGTGCATCATTGGGGACGGTAGATTAAAATTCTGGTGAGTTCTCCCTTTTTGAAAAAAAAAATCTGTAACTTTGACTGGGTTTGGATGCAATTTGAATCTCTTTGGAAAGTGAGTCAGTATTAAGGATCTTGGCACTGAAGGTTTTGAAGAATCTGGTTTCTTTTTATGTTGGTAACTAATTAAAATCATTGCAATCATCCTATTTAAGTGCAGTTTTAAAAGGGAAATACCAAATCAGGTCACTGTTTGGGTCCTCCATGACTCTGTCAAGCTTTAGCACCTTCTGTGAATACATCCAAGAGGTTCTGTGCTGAGGTGGGTTAGCTGGTGTGGATATATATTGTGATGGGGCAAGGCCAGATGCCTATTGGAAAGTGCTAGAGAATAGATATGTTGGTCTCAGGTTAAACAAATCCCTGGTACCAATGGAACCTTCTAGAAAGGAGTAGAAACAGCTAGCTTGATTGGGACACCTGAAGCCAATCAGAGACTGGCTGAAACCAGTTAAAAACCTCCCAGTTAGTCAGGTAGGTGTGGTTGTCAGGAGCTGTGGAAGGAAGTGGTGCTGTTGGTGAGATGGAGTGGTGGACAACATATCGTATGCAAGGAAGGAGGCCCTGAGGTAAGGGTGACG
Source organism: Dermatemys mawii (assembly GCA_007922305.1). Taxonomy (NCBI): domain Eukaryota; kingdom Metazoa; phylum Chordata; order Testudines; family Dermatemydidae; genus Dermatemys; species Dermatemys mawii. Next base: position 6,594,430 of record ML677358.1, read on the forward strand.
TGGAGTTTGAAGAAGCAGTGACTGCTGTGGGGAAGTAGCCCAGGGAATTGTATTGTGTTTTGTGGATAAAAGGTCAGCCATCTTAGCTGATACTATTAGGGTCCCTGGGCTGGAGCCCAGAGTAGAGGGCGGGCCTGGGCTCCCCCCTTTCTGCCTCCCCTAAGTAGTCTCTGAGATTGGGAGACAATAGAGACTGTGCTGGGAAGGATAGCTTCTCCTCACTGGCTTGTGATGAAAATGGCTCAATAAGCTGTGACCTTGTCTCTAGAGAGAGAAGGGCTACGTGGAGGGTCACAGTGAGCCTCTGAGGCTAGTAAAAATCTGCCAGGAAACGCAGGATCCACAAAGATAAGGACAGAGCTTTGTCATAATATGTTACGTTTAAGAGCTCCAAATGGCTTTAGCCAGTTTGCTTTATCTCCTTAAGTGAACTGCTTTCAGAGATGTGGCTCTTTATACTTGATCTCCATGCATCATAAATAATAATAGAGTGTTGTGTAAATGTCAAGTGCTCCATTGCTGGCCCTATGTACATAGGGTGGTTTTTAATCAATTGGCAGAGCTGCACTTGTGTACAGTCCATTTATTATATGTGAACTCTTAGCTGCTCCTGCTACTTTTTCCATTGCATTTAAGCGTTTGTGAGGGAGTTCTTAGTCTCCCAGTGCTGCAAGTATTTGCCTGTCTTTATGATGTATATCTTGCTTCTGACAGCACAAAATGTGAAGACAGATTGAGTCTCTAGCAGCATTTCATTTTGGTGGTCCCTCTGCTATCAGTTAAGAGCGATTTCACAGGATGTACAGTTTTGAGCTAGAGGATAAGTGGCATGAAAGCTTAACTGAAGCAACAAGCAGCTTTTATTACACCCCTCAAACAAGGCATGAACTAGTACTTTCTTCTCAATGAGTCTTTGTGGAGGTCTCTCAAAAAAGCAACTTACCAGCATTTCCCTTGGGACAGTTCACTAGCCCTTGTTTGGGTTGTGTAATTGCATTAGAAATGATTTACTCCACATGGATAGCAAGCCTGTGAGCAAAGGCAGCCCATAATGCTTTGGGCTGGGTAGCTTTTTTTTGTTTGTTTGTTTAAAGTGAAGTTAGTGCAGGTGAAAAGTGCTAGATTGGCCGGGGTCCTCCGTTTCGCCTTGGAATAGATAAAGCATAGCCAGGGACAGCAGCTACTGGTGCACCTTAACCATGTCCTAGAGGGATTGCCATTGTATGAGTGAACGGTTCAGTTTTTGTGGCTCACGGTGTCCATTTGGGAAAACTGTCTGTGCAATCTGTGAATTCTGTGTGATATTATGAACTCTCTGTATGTATCTTTGCCGAGCTGCAAACTCCACTTTGAATATGGAGTGCTTTGCCTTCTCTGGTGTCCCTTTGCCTCCATGGTGGACTGCAGTTCCAAAGGTGGATGGCAAAGGGCTAAGAAAAGAAGGTTAACGTTAATTTATGTGCCTGCCCTACCTCTGAAATGGAATAGTTATAGACAAAAGACTGGCTGCCAACCTAGGGTGACCAGATAGCAAATATGAAAAATCAGGACGGGGGTGGAGGGAAATAGGAGCCTATCTAAGGAAAAGTCCCAAATATCGGGACTCACCCTACGCCAACCAGGAGAACTGGTTTAACAGGGTAGAGGTCACCTAACAAGTCACCTGAGGAGACTCTGTGGTTACCTGCTCATGCTGCCCAGGGAGTCACCTGGCAGAAGAAACTGGAAGTTTATAATGGGCAGAAGCGGCCTTTGCTCTTTCAAAGGAAGCTAGAAAGGGAAAATGTGGGTAGGGTCTATTTTTTGTATGGATCTGAATATTGCATGTGTGATTAAGTAAAGAGCAACTGCGTTGTAGAACTCTGGGCAAAGTGTCTGTGTATTATAGGTGCAGTCACAACGTGCCTCCTGAGAGAGTTAAACTGTAGCCCAGAAGGCGCTTATCTTCAGTGAGATTCTGGGAGAGGGTGTGTTTAAGCTACTGAGGTATCCTGGGGATCAGTGCTCCTTCTGTAGTCCTAGGCAGGTGGGCTGAGGGGCTCTTTGAAGAGGTAACAAAACAGAGTTGGTGCACCAGTAATGTGCCAGAGAGGCCAAGGGAGGTAACAGCGTGCAACCTGCTGAGATCCAGGGAAGTTTAAAATACTAGGGGAAATCAGAGATGGGATTCCCCACACAGCAATCTGGTGGATCCTGACCATATCTGACACACTGCTCACTCAGCGGTGCCTCTGCTGAGCTTAGCAACATTTTGTTAATTAATGCCTATTTTGATGGTGTTTTTTTGTGATGGATGCTAATATGCAAATGTTGACTCATTACTGACCTGCACTGGATTCAGACTAGTGGCTTAGAGGAGATAGTCCTGGTATCATAGGGTTAGTCCCTGAAGAGTAATCTAGTTCCTTCTAGTTTTATTTATTTTGAATGTAAAAAACATCTCCAGCTCTGACACTGAAGTACAGTGTTGCTACAAGTGGTAGAGTATGGTTGTAAGAGGTACCATGAAAAATTATCAGTTGTGCATGTTCCTTTTGGATGAATAGGTGGAAATTATGTAGGGGCAACTTACTCTGTTTTATGCTCCAGTTGTCTCCGGTCAACCCACCTCCTTTCTTCTCTTTTTAATCATATTCTTGTTCTCCCTGTTTATCTCATTCTTGGCTTCTCTCCCTGTCCTATCCTTTCTTTCTTGCTCTGTGCTTTTCTCTGTCTTTGTATCTTCACCCTCTCTCTGTTCCTGGGTTCTACTCCATTATAGCTGTTGGCCTGTTTTTTTTTTTTTTTTTCCCCTCCATCTTCCCCCTCCTCTTCACTTCAGTTACCCTCTGCTTTTCTCCTTCTATCACTTTTTTGTTTTCTTCACTCTTTCCTCTGCTCAGTTTGCTTTTCCTCTTTCCTTCCCTTCTCCTTCTCACTCTATCCTCTCCTTTTCGCTAGTTCATTTCTCCTCTTGACTTTTGAGTCAATGGCACGTTTAAAAAAAAACACCTTTCTTTCCTAGATAAACAGATTTCAAAAACACATACATAATAATATTAAAACCAATCCCAGCTAACATTAAATCAAGAGTGAGTCTGACCACACTGTGCAATAGCTGGGAGCTATACAGAGTGAATGGATTAACAGCTGATGCTAACATAGGGTGACCAGATCACAACAGTAAAATATTGGGACACATTGGAGTGCTGTCCTGCCCACAGTCCACCCCCGCTCCTCCCAGGTTCTGCCCCCACTCTGCCCCAGGTCCTGCCCCCTCCCTGTTCAGCTCCCCCTCCTCCACCACCGTGCCCTTCCTCATGCCCCAGTCCGCCGCTGGTTTGTTGTGTCCCTCCTCAGGCCCCCACCCACCGCTCGCCTCCTCTCACCCCCAACCTGCCACTCACATCCTCACTCCCTTACCAGAAATCTCCAAGAACCCTCGCTTGCTGCTAGCCTATTATGTATTATTGACAGTGACCCTAATTTGACTCTTTTCATTACACACCTGAACCAAAGCCCACTGAAGTCAATGGAAAGAGTACAACTTCAGATGACTTTGGATACGGTCCTAGAAATACAAACCCACAGAAGACTTAAGAATATGCTTATTCCTATCTTATTAAGATAGGAAGGATCTTAATAAACTGGAGAACTGGGCTATAGACAGCAAAATGAAATTCAACGAAGACAAATGTAAGGTGCTACACTTCGGGAAGAAAAACCAAATGCACAAATGTGAAGTAGGGGAAAGCTGACTTGGGAGCAGCACTGGTGAGAAGGAACTGGGAGTTGTGGTGGATCGCAACCACAACATGAATCAGCAATGCGATGCTGTTGCATTAACAGAGGCATAGCATGCAAGTCATGGGAGGTGATAGTACCACTCTATGCTCTGCACTGGTTAGGCCCTGGCTTGAGCACTGTGTCCAGTTTGGTCACCAACGTCTAAAAGGATGTAGAGAAACTGGAAAGGATCCAGAGGCGAGCAACAAAGATGGTCAAAGAGATGGAATGCAAGTCATAGGAGCAAAGGCTGAAGGAATTGGGTATCTTTACTTTGGAAAAGAGATTAACAGGGGATACGGTAGCGGTCTTCAGATACTTAAGACTGCCATAAAAAAGATGATGAAAGGTTGTATTCTTTCACCACAAAGGACAAGAGAAGATGCAACGGGTTAAAACCACAGTTTAGCAGATTTAGATTAAATCTCAGGAAAAACTTTTTAACTGTAAGAACAGGAGGACAATGGAACAGACCTGCCTAGGGAAGTTGTGGAAGCTTCTTCATGGGAGGTTTTCAAAAGGAGGCTGGAGAGCCACCTGTCTTGGATGGTTTAGACACAGCAAACCTTGCTTCTTGGCAGGGGGCAAGACTAGATGATCCTGGCAGTCCCTTCTAACCCTATGGTTCTATGATTCTAGGCATATTAAGCAATGAGTAGGCCCAAGAGTGAGAGCAGTCATACTGCAAACCACAGTTGAGCTACGCAGAGTGATTGGATTATCAGCACAGGGTACGTCTACTGTTGGAGCTGGAGAGGTAGATTCCAGCTCAGGGCGACATAGCTCAGCTAAATGTCAATCTAGCATGCTAATACAGAGTGTAGCTGTGGTGGCATGAGTGGCAGGATGGACTGGATGACTGGCATCTCAGATGGGTATGTACAGGCCTGCCAACAGGAACTCCAGAGCCAGGGCTGTCCTTAAGGAGGCATGGGGCCCAGGGCAGAAGTGACGAACCCATTACTTCTGGGACATCCCGTCACTAGTGGGACTGACCCTGTGCTGGCCCGTGGGGCCCAGCCCTGGAGCAGTCCCATGCACCTATGAGCCTTGTGGTCCGCCCAGGCAATTTAAAAGAGCCTGGGGCTCCCGGCCACCGCTACCATGGGAGCGGTGGCAGCCAGGGATTCCAGGGCTCTTTTAAGTCACCCAAGCTCCTGGGCATTCCCTCCTCCCCTCAAAGTCAGCAGGCCTGGATATGTACTTAGGATGGCTAGGGGGCAAGGCTAGATGACAATTGCAGCTACACTCTTGTAGGGCACTAGCTCTGTCAGAGCTCATGTGGGTATGTCTCCTCCAGCTGGAATTTACACCTTGTCGGCGAGGGCAGACCTAGTCACAGAGTGATTGGATTAGCAGTTGATGAGTGGTGCTAACTTGAGCTCTAGCTTGTTGTTGGATTCCCACTGCATTACTAGGCTCCTTCTAGTAACTCTTCCAGTGAAGACTAGCCCAGAGAAACAGAAATAATGGACATGATCTGTGCGAAAAGTATTGGACTCTTCATTTTTCAAAGGGTCCGATGACTGCGGAGTTTTTGTGAATTACTTTTATCACTCCTGATGTCAGCCATTTCTGGTACCATTAAATATCAATACACCTAGAAGCAGGACCAGAACCTCTTGAAATCTGCATTATTTTCCTTTTGTTTGTATAGCCATGTCTTTTGGTTTGGCTAATGTAACTAAACATTAACACAGCAGAATAGGGTGAGACATGCAAACCAGGTGTACAGTAAATCTTTTTGTAAAGCCCAGATACTGACAAAAGACATTCATATGATTGGGGATCGTGTGCTAGCCACCACTTGGATTTATGTATTTAGAAAGAAGAATGGCAGTTACACTGATAAAGATGATGAATAATTCTTCCTTCCTATACAACAGTTCTATTTGGTTAATCTGAAAACCAGTTCCTAACAGATTGTATTTTAGACTAACAAGCATAGCAGGACAAAAAGAAAAGGATTTAGGAGGTATTCTAGTTTGGTACATTAAGAATGGGTCTGATTCTTTTCTCAGGTGTGCTGGAGTAAATCAGGAATAATGCCACTGGAGTGTCACCGATGTAAAACTTGTGTAACGTCAGAATCAGACTCATTACAGTTCTGAACAAACAACTGATATAAATAAGTGATACCTTAAATACAATAACGGATTCAGTTTTATAAAGCTACAATATGCAGGAAGTCATACAAACTTCCAGGCTCTTAAAAGGTTAATAGGCCAAGTACACCTGCAGCCAGACCAGTTTGCACTGTAATCCCACCAGCCCTCACAAACTCCACATCAGACCAGGTTAAGGATATGTACCTGGTTAAGGATATGTCTACACTGCGATAAAAAACCCACAGAAGCGAATCTTGGAGCCTGGATCAGCTGACTCAGGCTTGCAGGGCTACTGAATTGCAAGCTTGAGTTGGATCCTGGGCTCTGAGACTGTCTCACCACCTCCCAGGGTCTCAGAGCTCGGGCTTCAATTTTGTAACCCCGCAGCCTAAGCTTCACGAGCCTAAGTCAACTAACCTAGGCCAACCATGCCACGGCCCTTTCTAGTGCAGTGTAGACATACCTGAAAAGATCCTCTAGGTAGTAGCAGGAAAACATATTAGTGATTTAGAAAGGAGCTGTTTTTCCTTTTGTCAGCAATGAATTGATGTCCAGCCTGGTGTTGGAGGAACTGTCCAATTACAAGTGCAGTCTTTAATGGTAAAATGGTCTGGATCTCTGCTTTATCCAGAACACCCCAGGGCACTTTTTGTGATAGCCGGGATGATAATCCCAGCATCTTGCCAAATTTCCAGCTCAAGTAATTACATTCTGCCACCCTCAATTTTCTGTTTTCAAAGGAATAAGCTATTCTTCACTTTCTGTCCAAAGAGTTGACTTGTGCTGTTTATAACAACTGCTGTATTCAGTGTTGCATGGGATGACATTCTGTAAATGTCCTTTTCCTCTTCTGCACCAGTTCATGGAAAATATTGGATAAAGTTGCCAAGCATTAGCATGAATCTGGAGTCATTCATGGACCAGGTTCCAAAAAATGGATTGAAATCTAGAATTCCTCTCTTTAGGAGTAATTTTTAAAAATGCCATTCCTGCGCAGTGGAATTCAAGAGGAGTTGGAGCACAAAAGTTATGTTTAGAGGCAAGTATCACACGTGCTTGCTTTCTATGTAACCCATTTAAATACACACATTTCACCTTCCAGTCACACTTTACAGACATTAACATTTACTTTTAAAAATTAAGCTACTGGAATTAGAACTCAGGGGTTCTTGGCTCCCACACCTGTTTCCCTGCCCCAGTACTACATGAAACATGCACCAGATACTGGTGATATAATGAAAGAGAGAGAGAATGGAATCCCAGGATTTTCCCACTTCTTAGAGATCATATGTTATCCATGCTTCTTATGAAAATGATTTGGTTGAAATACGCTGAATGTAAAATTTTACAGTCATACCCCATTGATTATATTTAAAGCCAGAGTCTCATCTGATGTCAATAGAGCGGTGCTGATTTACTTCAGGTTCAATGGGGTTACATTAGTTTACACCAGTTGAGGATCTAGTACATAGTCTCTAATGTCGGGGCTGTAACCCGGGTGGGGTGAGCGGGGTAGCTGCCCAGGCTGAAAGTCATGGGGGTGGAACATAAGAATGGCCATACAGGGTTGGACCAAAAGTCCATCCAACCCAGTATCCTGTCTGCCAACAGTGGCCAATAGTAGGTGTTCCAGAGGGAGTGAACCTAATAGGTAATGATCAAGTGACCTCTCTCCTGCCATCCATCACCACCCTCTGACAAAGAGAGGCCAGGGACACCATTCCTTAACCATCCTGGCTAATAGCCTTTAATGGACTTAACCGCCATGAATTTATCTAGTTCTCTTTTAAACCCTGTTATAGTTCTAGCCTTCACAGCCTCCTCAGGCAAGGAGTTCCACAGGTTGACTGTGTGCTGTGTGAAGAAGAACTTCCTTTTATTTGTTTTACACCTGCTGCCCATTAATTTCATTTGGTGGTCCCTAGTTTTTATATTATGGGAACATTTAAATAACTTTTCCTTATTCACTTTCTCCACACCACTCATGATTTTATATACCTATATCATATAGGGCAGAGAAATGAAGGGGAAAAAACAGTAGGGAGTGCAAATGTGTTTGTTCACCCGGGGTTGTAAAATGCCTAGTTACAGCTCTGTCTAAATCTGTAATCATCATTCTCTATGGCTGTGTTTCAAATGTTTGTTTTTCTTTCCAGGATCATCTACCTACACATGAAATGTGATAAATACAATCAAATATGCTGAGTCACAAGCAGGGAGACTTAATGTGAATTCTTTTCCGGGAGGAGCTGGCTGTTAGTAGAGATGGCAGCCTATGGGAACGAGATAGAAAGATGGAACCTCAAGCAAGGTGGCAGAGTTGCAGAACTGTTGGAGCCGGTAGCCTCACCTGATTATGGAAACAGGTTCTCGCCACTTAAGTCCATCAGCAGCATAGACCACCTCTTAGACTCTGCTTACAGCTCTTTCTCTGGTGGCTCAAACGTTGCAGAATATCATTCTCCATCATATTATAATGAAAACTATTGTCTGCCCTTACAGCAGTTGCCATATATGGACTCGGAATATGTAAGAGGCATTTATAATCCAAATGCAATAAACTCTGCTCCTAAACCCACACATCAGCACAAGTCGCTGGAGCTGAGCAGTCATCGTAACTCTGACAATACTGGACTCAATGGACAATACAGAAATACTCCTACCCAGGGGACTTTATATCAGCCACCATCACCTCTGGTGCATCACCACCCGCATCCACCGTCACCACCAGCACGACTTCATAGCTATAAAGTGACCAGAAATTTTGAAAATACAAGTGGGAAATCTAATTCTGGAAATCATTTTGACTATAGTGTGCAACTAGCTACTTGTGCTCAGGATATTAGCAATGTCTTTCTCCCCTCTGATTCAGGGACAAACGGGGTATCCAGGTCAAAGAATGAGGGGCTAACAACCGAGGAAAGCAAAGAGAGGGATCCATCTGAAGATGGCATAAGGCAAAACGAACCTCATGTTTTCATCAGACCTTCATCTATAATTTTTCAAGAATATTTAAAGTCTGATTCTTTGGTTAAGACCCCAAATCTTTTCTGTACTCAGAATTCAGTCCAAGCTTATAAAATTCCTGAGGAGATGGACTCTAAGTCCTCTCATCCACTGCATACCAACCTCAGTGCTGTTAATGATACACAAGAGAACAAACAGTATCTTTTTGCCTGTGGTGTACACAAACCACTCTTTAGAGAAGCAGATTTGCAAAGCAGAATCTCAGAATCCAGCCAACAAGAGGGACAGTTTCCCTGCATTCAGGGCCCATACTGGACTGAACAGTATCCAAGCTTGGATCAGGATATATTGGAGAGTAGTGCAGGCTTCAAATACATGGACAGCCCTCTTCCAAGTGAAGATGTATCTGAGAAACTGAACAGTTCTGAGGACAAGAATCAGTGCTCCAGCTCCAAAGAAGAAAACAGGAATGATGTTTGGAAACTACTTCTCAATCAACATACCAAAATACAGAAATCACCACGGTCCCACAGCTTGGATGGTGTAGAAACAGAGCCTACTTGCCATGGGGAATTGGATTTTGGAAATAAGCAATTTTCTGATAGTGCTGACCAAACTTCTTTTTACAGACCAAACGACGACGCCCCATCCCAATTTCTAAATGGACTCCGGAGAGAAACACCAGCTAACAATAGTGATCCTGACCTTAGCATGAACCCAAAGGAAGAGGACATCCTAAATCCTCTTCATCACAGAAAACACCAACTTGAATTTCGAAAGAAGCTTGAAGGGCAACCTCAGGACGATTCTGCCAGTGAAAAGATAAACAGGCAGACAACTCCTCTCCTTTATTACCTTTCTGGTGGGAAAAACACCAACATTCTGAACCCCCAAAATCACACTCAGCAACATGAGGACTCAGGGATTTTGCCTAAGACCTCTCCAAGAAGCAATCACCCTGTTTCTGCACAACCTATAAAGATACAAAGAGAAATTAACCAGCTTCAAAAGAACAAACCCCACCGTCAGGTCACAGGAAATGATACCATGAAGGAGACTGATGACGTAATTCTGGGGAGCTCTGCTTTATCGGTGGATGAGAGTTTCAAGAATGATTACAGGGAAAAACTTAAAGTTGCTCAAAGAAAAGTCCTGAGAGAAACATCTTTCAAAAGAAAGGATTTACAGATGAGCTTGCCCATAAGGCTGAAGCAGAAACCCTCCAAAAGACCTTCAATTGAACATCTCAGATCTTTGTCCTTATCCAGTGCAAATGAGGATACCAAGCTGATTCCTCCTCCCAAGTCTCTGGAAAACAGCAGCAAAGATGAAGAAACAAAGAGGCCACAAGCTGCTCGAATAGGAGGAAGAAAAAGAATAACAGAAGAACAAAAGAAATTGTGCTATTCTGAACCTGAGAAGCTCAATAAACTGGATGATCAGCAAGATCAGGGTGTATCATGGAAGGATGAAAGCACAGGGGTCAAATCAGATGAAATTAATGAACAAGATACAATGGCAGCCAGAAAAAAGATTCTGGAAAACCGAGGGAGTATGCTTGCCAGTTCCAGCCTCTCCAAGACAGAGTTGAAGCAAATCCAGCACATTGCACTTATTGAATACATGGAACGAAAGATTGCACAAAGGCCTGCTAGTGCTCTGCATAAACCGCCCCTGCAGAAGAGGCCTTCAAATGCTAAGAGGCTTCCTGAGGGCAAGACGTCCCATCCAGATATTAGCAGAAAGACCCAAAATAATGAGGTAATCTGCCAATGTCTCTCTCCGGAAAGAATTTCAGAACCCTCTCCCGCTTTAATTGCCACAGGGATCTGGACCAATAGACACAGTGCTAGTTCTTCTCCTACTGAGACAGTACATTCAAAACCCAAGTCCGCTGCCAGGGAAACAGTTGGAAACTGCACCAGCAAATGTGCTTCGGCTGAAAATCTCATTCAATCAGCGGCTTCCGTGTCCAGCAAAGGTCAAGAACGATCAAAAACATCATCTTCTCCAGCACAGGTAAGAAAGATATTACGAGATAATTTACAGTTTGGGGCCAACCCTTTGCTTATACTGGTGAGTAGTTCCTCACATGAATAGTGCCATTGCTCACCAACGGAAGTAAGGAATTAATAATCTGACCCTTAGGAAGCTATAGCCTGTTCTTGTAACCTGGAATTAAACAAGAAGGATGCTGTGTTTGTTATTCTATAGGAAATGTCACAGTTGTTTGCAAACCATATATTCATACCTCCCTTGGAGTTTGGTTGGAGGAATAGATTAGAAAAGAGAATATAAAATTAATTGTTTGGAGTTCTAAACGCAATCCTACCAAAAATGTTTTAAAATATTATGTTCGTTTCATGGCAATAATGGTTGTTAATTACTGGCAGGGGTGAAAGTAACTTAAAGGACTGACTTGTACTCCGGAGTCCTTGGGAGGGGGTGGGGCCTCAACTGGAAGAGGCGGTGCCTTTAAATCCCCAGGCCCTTTAAATCAGGATTTAAAGGGGCTGGGGCTATGGTAGCAGCAGCTGGGAGCCCCCAGGCCCTTTAAATCACCCCCAGAGCTATCAGCTGCAGAGGCGGCTGGGAGCCTCAGGGCGTGGGGTGATTTAAAGGGCCCAGGGCTAGCACAGTGGAGCCCTGGGTACTTTAAATCACCATCAGAGCCCTGGGGGCTTCTGGCTGCCACTGCTGCCCCAGGCTCTGGCGGAGCTTTAATAAGGACCCGGGACTCTGCTGCGGTAGCAGGAGTTGGGACCCCCTGGCCCTTTAAATCACCGCTGGAGCCCCACTGCTGCTACCCCAGGGCTCTGCCAGCAGGGCTCTGGCAGCAATTTAAAGGGCCTGGGGCTTCAGCCACTGCTGGAAGCCCCAAGCCTTTTAAATTGCCATCTGGAGAAGCCAATCCGCCCTGGTACAGTGCACCGGCTCTTGCTGGTGTGCCGTACTGGGGCGTGCCAGCTTATTTGCACCTCTGATTATTGGCATGCACAGTGCATTGCAGACAATAACAGATTTCCATTTTTTAATGGAAAACACATTTCTAATAAGTTTGCCTGGAAGTTGAAAACTTAAGTGCATTGCCATAGATAAAAGCTCTTACGTGCTAAGTATTACATGCTCTTTCAGGGATAAACAATCAGGGCAGGTAGAAATTCATCTGAAAACTCCATATGGCTAAATTTCTGGATTTTGAGCCTGATTTGACTGTTGGGAGAGGAATTTGGGCTGCCAAGGAGGCAGAGCGGGGTAGCCCGTGGGTTTCAGTGGACAGAATCAGTGCAAATATTTTATTTATGTATGTATTTATGTTTTTCTATTTTGGCTTTTATGAAGTCTTCCTTCCCATCCCTGAGTTTCACTTTTGACTTTGTTTATTGAACCCAGATTTTCAAAGTAAAACTCGTCAGAAACCACTGAGCTCCCTCTAATTATACACTGCAACTGTGCATCCTTCCTAGTTTTCTCAAATCTCACATCCAGCCACTTTAAGAAACTGAAGGGAGCTAGACAGATACTTTTGGATAGTTACCCTGATGAAATTAGATTTCCTGTTTTTCTCCGGTAGAAGTATTTCATGGACACTGCAGACTGGCACCAGATGAATGTGTTCATCGCTGTTTAGTTAGCAATCTGTTTTATAGGACTGAGATTTCTGTTTCCTAGGCTGGTGGCTCCCCATTTGGTAGAAGACTGAGAACTAGAGTGACCAGACAGCAAGTGTGAAAAATCGGGACAGGGGCGGGGGGTAATAGGAGCCTGTACAAGAAAAAGACCCCAAAATTGGGACTGTTCCTATAAAATCGGGACATCTGGTCACCCTACCGATAACCTTTCAGGGCTCCATCTCTTCTCATCGTATGACTTCCCACACACTCCTTAGATCTCAAAATTACTCATTCTGGAGTAGCAAGAAGGTCTCTGGGCTACTTATGGTACCACAATTAGGAAAATAAAACAATGCTTCTCATCTGATACCTCAGATACTGTCCCGAAGAGCATGTGATATACATATTTACAAATCTAGAACAACACTGCTTGGCTACCAACAGTCAGCTCACCACACACCCATAAAAGACTACAATGCTGAGTCTTTATGGATAGTTCCTTTTGCCCTTGCTCTTGACACAACAGCCTTGAGTTTAAATAATGTGATGATGTGGCTTCTGGCAAACTCTAACGCTTTAGAACCCTGCTGGAACAGGGAAAACTGGCCACTTGCTTTTTTCTCCATGCTCAGTGAACATTGTCCCAGAGTCCAGACAGAAATATGCACTTTTCAGTGCCAGAATTTGGAGGACAATTAAGTCAATATTTCTGTAAAAGAAAGATAAGGAAAATAAACAGAGGCAAAGGGGAAAGAGAAGAGAGAGCCTTCCCCCCCTCCCCCACCGTTTGCGTCTTCTTGCCAATGGAACTGCTACTGAGATAAGAAACTCCCACCAAAGATTCCTATTTTCAGAATTGTAGACAAGCAAAGGTAGAGTCAATATTTTGTGCCTGTATTGCTAATATTCACCTACCATGCTGATAGACAATCTATTTAATCATTTAACCTCATGTTCCCATGCCTGTAGCTTTGAATTTTTCAAACTGTGAGCATGTTAGAGCTTAGCCTTGTGAAGAGTAATCCAGAACAATACCTGTGAAGGCCATGAATGGATGGGTTACCTCTGTGTTGGAGGATAGAGTAGATTCTCTGATGAGCAGAGGGGATTGATACACAGTTGAGAGGAACCTATAGATAATCTGTCTAGTATTTGCCTAATTGACTACCTCCTAGCCTGGAAAAAACCCATCTATTTTGGATAGTTTAGGGATAATGGAATCAATTTGATTATGATGTATCTGTCTGTAGGGTACCACACACTGTAGTATCCAAGTGCCAGTAATAACCACTATTATACACTGGGATGAATTGGATAACTCACTAGAAGTCCCTTCCAATCCAAAAGATTCAGTGATTCAACAACCATGAAACAAATTATTGACTGTCTGGGGTTCATTAGATTGTGGGGCAGGGTTGAGCACTTTGTAAAATTTCTCTACTTAAGCACGTAAAAAATACCCTCCTTGATACTTCTCCTGTCATGGAGAAGTGCTGGTAAAATTCCAATTTTGTGTGTAAATCTCGGAGTCCTAACAAACACATTTTTCTAAGGGGAAAAAAAAGCTGATGCTCACTTTGGGGAGAATGAAGGAAATTACGTGACTGAAAGGAAACAAACACTTAAAATGCTTAGTAAATTGCTACCTGAGCTGTTGTTGAGTATCCACCTTGATAGGCTTGGGGAAGTGCTGAGTACACAAAAGCAATACGAATTTGACAATGCTGCTCAGGTTAAGTCTTCTGCATTTTCAGGACCTTCATAGATGTACAACTTTCCCGGCAGCACCAGTTCAAGGTTGTGAAAACTATCCCATCATCTCCAGGTAAGGTTGTGAGAACTACTCCACCCTTCCCAGATGAACATTGCTTTAGAAATTTTTTCAAACACTAATGGGCAACTACATTCGCTATGTTGCTTTGTCATACAGTCAATTCAATGTGAAATTAATTTTGATGCCCTACAGAGTGATTGATTCCTAACTGAAATCTGTTGCCTCCTATTTTTTTTCGAAGTACAGGTCCTGCCAACATTGGAAATAAACATGTGCTAGCTAGCAACCACAGTGTTTAAACACAGTTGTTGTTAGCAGGGTTCTAGAACTGTTTCCCTGACAGGCATGCACAAGGATTAGAAAGATGTTATTAAACCATGCTTCAGCCATATCCCCACCCACATTCCCACATGGCTACTAACAAACATGTTTAATCTGTCATCTCTCTTATGGCTGTGTTACAGGATTCTAGTTTAGTTCTCAGGCATAATATAATTTTAAAAAAACTGGTCATATGGCCCTTGTCTACAATGAGGTTTCTTTTGGTGAACACTCTCCCCATTGCTGTAGAATCAGTGCAGCTCTACTAGTGCTAGCAACTGTTGAGAGTGCTAGCGTAGCTCAGAGCAGGGTTGGATGCTCCTCCTGCTATTTACAACTACAGAGATGCAACAGTGGAAGAATTTGTGAAAGTCCTGAATGTAGATACAGCCACTCTGTTAGACAAGAGCAGGTAAAACCCTGCTCCCATCAGCCATGTTTAGATGAACCTGTTTCTAGCATGGCTTCAGTCCTAGTGTGGACAGGGGCTAAGCAGAGAGACTTTTCATTAAGTGGTAGTTCAGGCACCTGTCAAATGATTTGATATATGAATCCATGAATTTCCGTAGCCCCTCAGATGGACACTGGTACCATATAATTCACAGTCCTTCAACTGAAACCTGACACATCAACTAGAGGAGACTCTCCAATGCAAATAAAATGCAATGTTGCATTTTCAGCAAGGAAGCGCTGTCCTATGAGGGTAGATATTCCCCAAAGAAACGGAGAGCATCCTCATGGCCTTAATAATGGCCAAAGTGGGGGGAAATCTACCTCAAAACTTGTCAATGTAGAGTCTGATCCTGAGAGGTGTGGAGTACCTGTAACTCCCATTTGAAGCCAGTGGGGTTGTAGGCCCTGAGCACTTCTTGGGCCCAAAATGTACACAATACTATTTAGAGATTTTAATCTTTTTTTAAAAGATCACAGAGGAAATCCTGCTTAGTTCAGCGATAAAAGGACAGCAGACATTAAAAGCACAGCTTATTTTCAAAGCACTTCTCTTATATTAGCTATTCCTTACAACACCTCTGAGGTACAGCAGTGATGGTCTCTCTATTTTATAAGTGGGGAGATCAAAGCACACAGGTGATTAGACTTAACCAGTGCCTCAAAAGGAGTCAGTGGCAGAGAAATCTGGAGTTTGATCCCCCAGCTCTTTGCTCTTCCCCTGGTTCTATGCAACCCCGCAGTCTGAGGTTTTTTAGTGGAGATTGTGAAGGATCACAAAACCTCCCTCACACACGGGTGCTGTGGGGATCAGTTAGTTAATATTTGTACAACATTTTAGAGATATAAAGTCCTACACATATGCCAAATTGTTGTTGTTGTTAGGCTATCCCAAGGTCCTAATCCAGCTTTCAATCTATTGTTATGGGGAGTTTTGTCTGAGTAAAAACTGAGTGAAACTGAGGATTTAGCCCTTTATTATGCATCTGACTGTAGGGAAATAGATTTCAGAACAACTGTCTGTATTCTGCTTCATATATTTACCTTTCTTTTATTTAGCCTTTGTGCTGCCTATGTGGCATTGGCTGAAATAATGAGATTTTATTTCCCAGCTACAAAGATCCAAAGGGGAAGGGTGGGGGCTGCTTTCTGAGAAAGGTTGGTTAAAGGCAGCAACTCTGTGCTTTTGCCACCAGGGACTGCTGTGGCAGCGCAGAAAAGGCAATGTTGCCTGGGAGCCTACTCGGAAATGCTGAGTCGCTTCCAACCTCCACCTGATGTCAGTCAGCCAGGCATAATCGGGCCATCACCCCGCAGAGAAGCATCTGCTCTCTAAAGGCTTTTACCTTCAGGGCCTGCTTCTGCTCAGCACTTCTCTGGTTCTTCTCAGTGATCCTACAATCCCACATCCTTAGAATAGGGTTATTTATTCCCCAAATAATTTTCTTTCCTTTTAGGTAGCCTTCAAAATCATTTTTGCCTTTTTACAGAACAAAAAAAAAAGTGTAAATCGTACAACAAAATATGCATGACCAGGGCTGGAAGCTCTTTATAGGAAAAGACTCCATTATTGCAAATCACCATCACTTCCGTTCTTTTCTTACTTGAGTGCATAGTGCCACCATCTGATCTCTGCCAAAAATAGCACCTAAAGGGTAGGCCAGACCTGTCCACAGAAGAACAACATAGAGATCCTAGCAGAATGCTTAAAGCATGCAGTTTATATCCATTTAAAATAAATATTTTCATAGCAAAGCCCTTAGTATTTTCACCTCACATCGCTTGCCTAGAAGAATTGGGAGAGGAACAATCTAGTCTTGCTTCAACCAAAAAAATGACACTGAAAACTGTTTAATACTCACCATTAGGACTCCCATTGTTTTGGCCATTCTAAGTAGGGGGGCCCCTCGGTACAGGGTAGCCTGTCTCAGCAGGACTTCAGTGGTCTGTCTCAGATTCCTGATTCAGGTGGAGCAGCTTCACCTTAGCAGATTATTTTTGACGCAACTGGAGGTGTGGAAGAGTCCACGTGTGGTTAGAAACATTTCACCGGGGACCTCTTAATACAGGGCAAATTAATATGGAAGAGAAGAGAAATCCTGTAGGGACCAATTTTGCTGCCTATTAAAGCGGGTGATTAAGTTCAGGTTTCATTGTACTACATTTATAGAGGAAGCCATAGTCACCTACTGTACAGTAATCTCCCCCTCTAACTCCTAACCCACCAAGGTCTGCCACTGTGCCACATAATACTGTAGATGTGTTCTGCTAGTGACAAATCCAAACCAATCAGTGAAATTGGTGCAGATTTACGATGTTTGGATATTAATTGCTCCAAAAGATGGGAGCAGAGTATCTTGCAGGCCTCACCTATGTGCCTTTACTATTGGTTGGAGTGTTCCAGTTGTTTCAATGTGTGTTCTGTGTTAATGCAACATCAGCCCTGCTGGTAAGAAGGATCTCACTCCCCCAGACAGGAACTGGCTAACTTCAAGGCATTTAGCCAGAAGTTACCCAGCTTCTGGCAACCACTCTATTTTGTAAGCCCGTTTGAAGTTGTTTTTTCCCCCCATTATTGTCACCCATTACCTACCACTTTCTCCACTTAATAACTACAGTTGCTGCATTTACCCTGCAGTCCAGGTCTCACTCTCTGGCATTTTGTCACTCAGGCCCAAGGAGCCTCTAACATGTCTACCGTGCTTTTCTTAGGGCTTGTCTCCATAGAGACTTACTGCACGGCAACCTAGGCTGTGAAAATACAGTGCACTAGTCTGCTGCGCACTATGTGGAGTACACCAAATTGCACAGTGGAATTTTCAGTGTGTGCCAGCAGGGTCCACAAAGGTGTAAATTTACACCCCAGCTTGCTGTGTGCTACGTCTCCATGTAAACCCACCCTTTGATTATGGAAGAAAGGGATGAAGTAATAGTGCCATTCTGTCATGATGCTGTCTCAATACGAGATCAAGCTGAGTCATAATACAACAGCATTACACTGATACAATGCTGTGACTCACACTTCACAATACAACGGCAGGCTGTCACTATTTTGTGGCACGCTTCTCAACCCTGATTGACAAAATGATTTTTCCAGCAACTGAGTATCATTGGTGGGCCTAGCCTACAAATGCTGGCTCAAGGTGATGTGAGGTTTGTATTTTACCTGCACTAAATAGTTCCATAGAATAAATAAAATGCCCCCAAATGGTGACGCTAGTAATTAGTTAATGTGAAATATGATTTGAAACTTCAGCTTTCCATCAAAGAATGAAGTCGATTTGGCAGAGGAAAAAAACCGTGTTAGAGATGAAAAGCAGCGAGTCTGCACAGCCAGAGGAAGGGGAAAATCTATGGAAGAAATTGGAATTTCAGAAACTGTAAGACTGTCATTGTTGAGCCAAAGCACAGATCAGCTTCGTCACATGAAAAGCCCGCGCATCTTGCCAGTGCCTGAACTTGAACGTGGTAAAAACAGCTCAGCTGCAAACCATCAAAGGGATCTGCATAGCCCCAAGTCTGTATCAGGAAATCCGCCCAGACAAACAAATACAGAAGATATTATGGGGCTCAAGAAATCAGAAACAATGGTCCAAACACTTGAAAGGCTTCCTAGCACAACCAAGCCCTATGGCATTTCCTTAAGTACTGAAAATCTACCCCCACAGTGTGTATCCTCTTTGGGCACGTTGCAATCTCCATTATTACATTCAGTGTCTCCTATTTATTCTCCACTGGCCCTAGAAGAAGACAATGTTTTCTTTAATGACTCCATCACCAATGGCTTAGAAATAACGTCAAAGCCTTTCTGTCTCTATGGACAAAGTGATACTTTAGTTTCAAGGACAGACATGCCAGAATCTCTCCTGACTGTATTGTCTTTGCAAACTGCCTTGGAGGGAAAGCAAAGGAAAGCAGAACAAAAAGCCAGGTAACCTTTCTATTTTCGAATTATTGCTCTGTGTGCATAGTTTGATGTGTGATCTTCAAAATAATCACAGGTACAAAACCATACCAAGCAGGAAGGCATAGAAGTATTACCTCCTGTCCTATCTATACAGCCTTCCTCCCTGCTCCCTCTTCATAAGACCCCATTCAGTTATCACAGATTTTTATATAAATGAAAAAATAGTCCCTGTGAAAAAGCCACTGTAGATGATAAACTCATTAAGAAACTTGAATGGCCGGAGATTCAGATAGTTTGGCCATGTACGTGCCTACTAATTTGTGCATTAATGCAACCATGAATTTGGTAATTGCAAGTGCAAATATCACAGTCACTTGGGCGTGCAATAACATGCATACACAAAACAAACATAGTAATTGCACAAGCAAACTGGTTGCATAAACTACATGGGTTTTGTGTGTTCATCTGTGTGCTTAAGTTGTTACAAAATCTGGATTTAAAGGTACTTTGAAAAGATGGTTATGATTATTCTATATAAAAAATGCAGTATGACTAAAATTATTTATTCCCTATAGTCAGTAGCCTCTGCCATCAAAGCTTCTGTTTCAAGTGCTGCATCAAAGCCCGAAACTTTAGGAGGAAACCAGCACAAAAGGAGAAGCCTTGACTCCTGAGACTACTGACTGAACGGATTAAATAAAGATTTTGCTTTTATCTCTAAAACAGGGGTTACCCTCTCCCCACAAAAAAAAGGCAGCAACCCACAAAACCTCTATAGCTGAATGTACCAGGATTGTTGCCTCCTGATCACCTCCTCCTGCCAGCACAGGCTCCACTGCAGCTTACATCTGATTTCCCCCTTTAGTCCCCTTAAGACTCCCACACGGTCTCTTTTTGTGGCTAACACCCTCCTCCCCCTGGTCTGAGGTTTGGTAAATAATAGGAAGAGTTCAAAATAATCCTCAAAATAAAGCCCATCTCCTCAGCCCAAACGTTTATATTCAGCTCTGGCCCTTCTACCACACACAGCTCTTTTCCTATTATATCCCACTCTGCTCCTCATGAAGCCCTCACTCTTGTGCATCCCAGCAGGAGCACAGCCTTCAAGCCCTGGGTTCCGCCTTCTGTCAGCATCTCTCCTGTGCTGAGGAAGAAGGTAGCATATATACTGTCCACTTTCAGAGAGCTCATCTTCATTGGCTGGGAGAGGAGGAGCCCTGCGCCACCCTACACTACAGGGCTCCTGGTCCCAGGCCCTTAAAGGGACAGTGTCCCAGATTTTTCCTCTCAGTCAACTACTAATTCCACATTACTGCTTTGACCATTTCCTGAGCTTTGTTTCATTCTTTCTGGAACAGGGTTTTCTTGCCCCTTTCAGGTGTAAAGGGCCAGCATGCTCATCGACACTGAACAATTTCCCCTTTGCCTAATGCCTTCTGCTTCCATATCTGTATTCGGCCCTTTTAAAAGGAGAAAAATATTAAACGGTCAGCTGTTATACCTCTCTTTTAATAATGAGTTAGAATTAGAAAATGAGTGGTGTTTGTGAGGAACAGATATAATGGCCGAGGGAGTGGCTACCGAAACTAAGGGGATACTTCCTGGGTTAGAGGGCACTTGCTATAGCAATAAACAGAAGGTACACAGTAAAGTCTCTTTCATTCACAATCCTGTAGCGGGGTCACAAAAACTGCTTTGGAGAAAATACTTGTGGGGTGATTTCCCTTCACTATAGGGGACAAAATCTAATCCTGATTTTCTGAGCTCTGGTGAATCAAATCTCTGGATCCGTTCAGTTATGTCTCTGGAGGCTGCACTGTGTGAAGCACCATTCCTCAATTACTGGAGCAGATCTCCATTGCCATTCAATTCCTGTGGCGTTTAGGAGCTGAGCAAAGCAACAGCACTACAGAGCCTACAAAGTCAGCAGGAATTTAGCTACAGCCGTGTATGGAGCTGGGCACTCAGCTGAACTGCTGTTCTCAGATATTTAGCTATCAGGTTTTAAAAAGCTTTGAGTTCACAAAGCCATTAGTAAAACGGGGGTGTTTTACATATGCTTGTGCAACTATTATGAATGGACCACATTTCTAGCTAATGACATTCAGTGAGAACAAAGCAACAGGGTGCTTTGAAGGAAAAGCCATACTCAACTAAGTTCACCATCAATGTATCTGATAGGAATGTACACCCTAGCTGAGCTCCTAAGGAAGGTGGGCAAAGGGATTGGGCTCCTAATGTTTGGCGCAGTGAGGAGACTACTCCTTCTTCTTCACTTCCTTAACCCTCCTATGAGGGGAGGGCAGTGGGGTCCCAGTAATAGTACTGGAACAAGATTAAAGGAGTTGTGGGGGCTGACTGCAGCCCTCCACCAGATGGTGTAAAGAAAAGATGATTTGCACTGGATGAGTTATTGCAGATGGTTCCCAGCTGTGCTACTCAATAAAGTTGTGCCCTAGTTAAACCACATTCCCAGTATTTTGTCTGTCTTCCTGGGGTGTCTGGCACAATATGATGGCAAGCAGTGCAGCAATGGCTTGGCTTGCTTGTGTATTATGCATTCATCTCAAGTGGTGGTGTACAACAGGAGGCTTAAATATTTTCAAAGTAGGTGTAATTCAAAGGGATGGAGCTGGAAATGGGAGACTGCAGATTAAGTGAGGAGCCCAGAAATGTGAGGGCCTGTGCAGCAGTAGCGCATTTCACACATATCTAGCATTGGCCCTGCCCTCTGGCCCACAAGCAAAGTGAACACTTACACAGATTCAGAAGCTCTGAGACTTTGAAAAAGGCATCCATGAAAATATCACCGTCCTGATCTGCCAGAACATCTGGTGGAGCAGTGAATGTCCACAGTGAATGCAACTTTTCTTCTTTCCTGTAGACTCCAGATACCTGAGAAAGATGAATCCAGTCTTGGGAGTAGGAATGAGGAGAATAAAGACAGTTGTGCAGTTGTGAATTCATGTTGTCCAGATGTCAAGGAACTAAGTCCTGAAATCCCTATTCTGTTCCCCAGAAAAGGAGGCAATGAAGAGACTCAAGTGGAAAAAGAAGTAAAATCTTTGGCTGGCAAGGCTTCGAAGGGAACCCCACAGCAGCAATTAGAGGCAAATGATACTGCACTTTCCCAGGAAAAAATAAATTGCCACACAGTATCATCAGCTCAGTCCGAGCAAGGAGATAAAATCAGTAGTTCATCCTTAAACGAAAAAGCAGCAAACAGCCAGAATTGTGTCCTGCCAGAAAAGGAGACAGACTTTCCTAAAAGGAGACTGAAATCCCCTGAAGACCAGAGATATGAAGAACTTGCTATGGAGATTGTTGCCAAAGACAATTCTCTGGCTGATATCCTCATCCCTCAACCTACTAGGAAAACTGCTCTAGACCTTCTGGAGGGCCTTTTTCCTGTTAGCATTTCAATGTCTGACAGATCGCACAGGAATAAGGGAGCTAGGATGAGAGAAGAGGTGCACCCTCTCCTGGAAAATGAGTAAGTAGTTTGAGATTACATATTCATTTCTGTCTCAATGTCTATTTGTCTCATGCATTCACTGGAGCTAAGAAGACCTGGGGATTCTGTTTTTTAAATCAGCAACAAATTCTATGGCCTGTCTTCTGGTTGGTACACCAAGGAATTTCTAAGGAAATAGTCATAGCTGTATGTAAGAAAGAGAGGTAGAATTCTGACTGGGAAATAGGGTCCTAAATAGCTATGCTAGTGCCCTGGTTGGATTTCTTTTGTGTATCACATGCTATGTGCCAGACTGGAAATGTTTTCATGAGAGATCCCAAAGTAGTTATGGAGTTATTAGAAGGGAACATGATAATTCTTGGCTGTCTGAAAATATCTGGAGCATAAGATTTCCAAGGTTAGACACATCCCTACTTGGGGTAAAAAAGGGATTCTGGATAGTCTAGAAACGCATGTGAGTAGTAACCACATTGTTCATGAACTAGGCTCTAGATATTTGTTAACATATTTATTTTCTGCTTCAGTAACAGAAGTATTGACGGTCCAACAGAATCATGTTCTGTAACTGAACACAGAGCAGATCAGAGTACAGAAGATCCCAATTCCAACATGAACCAAATCCTGATTAAGAAGAGAAATGGCTCAAATGACCTTGATGACATCACTTCCAAGAAAGTAGGTATATAAATGTGAAAAGGACTGTGTGGATTTCTCTACAGTAACTAAGATATCATCATACATTTGGTATGTGTGCTCTTAGAGAAAAACACTTTGATCAACATACTTTAACACAATATCATTACTTCAAAGTGCATTGAGACTTTCTGGGCCAAATTCATCTTTATTATAACTCTATTTAAAGTCATGATGAATTTGCATATAGATTGTAACTAGTGTTGTTTACATTCTGTCCTGTTTTCTTCATCTGCCAAAGACATCCACTGTGGGAGTGATCAGGGATAGACTCTGAGCTGAACGCTTCCTTGCAAAACTAGCTTCTGTGCACTAGCTGATTCACAATTGTACAGTATTTGAAACCAGATCTGAACCCTAAATTGATGACATCTGGCAGTCTAAGTGAAAGATGATCTTTACATTCAGAGAACTGGCAGCCGTTTCTGTTGATAGCATCGGCCCATTGGCTTTCACGTGTGCAGAGGAAAAAAAGATAAGCTTAGAAGACTATGATTCCTAAAGCAGAAATACTGTACGTCTTTAAAAATAACCCACATCACTCTTCAAAAAAAATTAAGCTTGTTAGTTGTAGAAATGTGGCCAAATTAATTAGAATCTGCCTACTTAAAATTCTTCCTACAGTGGATGTGGTGGTATTCTTCCCTCGGCACTGTTCAGTGGCTGCTCCCTTTTGCATCAGAGTTGGCTGCATTTCAGGCTGCAAGGATCAGTGGTGTGATCCTCTCCCACTCTCATCTCTGAGCCTTCTTTCATGCTGCCCATTATGCGTGGAACACCCTCCCCAAATCTGTTCACCAACCTGCTTCCCTTGCCTCATTCAAATCCCCCCATATAATTCAGTTCTGTTATATTGACTACAGGAAGTGAGTTGAATTAGCTTTTGATGGAATCATCACACTATGTCTGTGTCTGACTGAGTAACCACATGATCCTAATAATTATAACCCTTATCCTCCCCCTTCCCTTTTTTGCCGGTTAATTACCCTTGCCAGGTGTGTTATGCAAACTCTTTGGCTTTACTGAGGCAACTACCAGACATTCACTTTTGGGGATGAAAATAATAATAATCATCATATAGTTTATAAAGTCATTAGAACTTGTTTGTAACTGTCTTTTGTACAGGCTTGAAAGTATTAAAAAAAAAGTTTGTCTCCTCCCAGATTTTAATCTGTGGAAAAAGCCATTGTCTTGTAAGCAGTTTGGATTCTGGGAGTAACAAATTTTTTTTTCCAATTTTTTTTTATTTCACCCACAGAAGGAACTTATTTCTAGCATCCAATCAAAACTGCAGACCCTTGGGGAAGAAAGGGGACTTGTCCTATCCGAAACCAAGGAGTACGCGCTGCGTGGCAAAGAGCTAGAGGCAATGGTAAAAGATGTCTGCAAGCCCAACGAGTATGAGCGCTACCTGATGTTCATTGGGGATCTGGAAAAGGTAGTGAGCCTGCTGCTCTGTTTGTCCAGCCGCCTCGCTCGAGTCCAAAATGCCATGAGGAAAATCAATGAGAATACAGATGCTGAGGAGAAGGTGAGTCACCAGAGCTTGGACATTTAGCCTCTTTACTTCTTTCACACTTAGGGTGACCAGATGTCCCGATTTTTATAGGGACAGTCCCAATATTTGGGGCTTTGTCTTATATAGGTGCCTATTACCACCCCCCCACACACACACTTCCTCTCCTGATTTTTCACACTAGCTGTCTGGTCACCCTATTCACACTTATCTTTCAAGACAGACCTTCACTGGACCCATTTCTCTGTCTCAGAATTCTAGAATTCTGGATAAAATTAGACCCAGGTCTGAACCATGGCTGGGTTTGCCAGTAATAGTTAATAATTAGCTTGGTGTATTTCCATTGCCAAAAAAGGGTGAGCCTCACATGAACGATAATTGCTTGATGGAGGAAAAGTTAGGCTCCTACCTTCAGCAGGAGTTCAAGGTGGTGATGGGAACAGGTAAGCACTGTGTAGATGCTGAACTATAGTTGTGGCTTTTGAAACTGTCAGTATATGGGACTGGTGATCTGGGAAGCCACTTAAATGTCTCCTGTTGGTATAGAACAAAAGCCTGTATTCCAGATATTTTCCACTGAGGATCATTTCTTCTTAGTTTGGAAATCCTATTTAGCACAATGGACTTGTCTTCCCTGGGGTGGAGTTGGGGGAGTGTGTTCCTAACTGGAGGAGAAATCCCTGAGAGTCTTCTACTCAACCTGCTAACTCGAGTGAACACCGCAAATTGCCTTGTCTTCAATAGGAATTTAACTTATGTTAGCTAACTTATGTTAGTGAGGAATACAGCTTTTTTTTCCATAGTGTAGACAAAGCCATTATGTCCTAACAGTGATGCTTTTTTCTGCTGTCCTGATTAATTAAGATGTGCTCCTTTCCACAATACCACCTCCATGGCTGATTCCCAAATGAGGAACAAGTTGAGCATAGAGTTCCTTCTGTGATCTTAACCTCATGAGTAGTGCTGTTCCTTTTCTGCAAAACTTTGTATTCTTGTGGATCATTTTTCTTTACGTTATCAAATGCATACAATCAATCCAAATTCAGAAACTCACCACCAGAATCTTATCATGGGATGCCTCCTGGAGATTCAGGATCTATCTGCCCTGGAGTTGAGCTCATGGTAGCAAAAGTGGTTTTAGAAAATATTTTAAATTTGGTTTTGGCTAACACAGCTTAAAACAAATTGACACCTGGCCTCTACCCCTCAGTAGGGTGACCAGATGTCCCAATTTTATAAGGACAGCCCCAATTTTGGGGTCTTTTTCTTATATAGGGTCCTATTATCCCCCACCCCATGTTCCGATCTTTCCCACTTGTTGTCTGGTCACCCTACTCTTCAGCCAGTGCACACTGAAGCTGTTAGCTGAACTGGTTGTAGATGTTCCCAACTAACAGTTAATTTCTAGTGGGGTAGTTCCCCTAAACCAGCTGTATTGAGCTCTTCACATAAGTAAAGTACCCTAACTAAGGACTTTGGATAAAGTGCTCTAAAGCCTTGTCTACGTTATGGAATTTTTACAGAAATCTCCAACCATTCAGCTGCAAAAGCTTTAGCAACACTGGGAGCCCTTGCCTCTCAGGCTCAAACAGCCCTGGTTAGCATGGAGGCGATTAGACTTGTTTTGAGCAGGTTTAATTGATATGGCACTGAGAACTTCCCATATTGCTAACCTTACTAAAACCAGTCCAGCTGAACTAGTGTTAGCAATGGTGGGAGATGTTAAAATTCCTTGATGTAGGCCAGGCTTATGCAAAAGCATATATACTGTTTTGAAAGCACCTCGCTTCATAGTTACTCGTTTTAGCAGGTTATTAATGTACCTGGAAGAGAGTAATTATAGTTTATTCTTTTATATAGTTTATTATTAGTAATAATAATTTGTTATGCACTGACACTATATTTGGTTCTGTTCAGGCCACAAATACAAACACTTTATGCCCTAAAGGTTTTGCAATCTACACAAGATAGATGCTGGATAGACAGGACATACTGAGATAATAATATATTTAAAATCTAATTATTACTACCTTTGACCTGCTTCCTGTGGGCAATATGAAAGACGTGAATCTTTATGGATTTGCCAGCCACCTTTACCTTGCAAGCCACAAGGGAGAGTAATTCAGTCTAGGAGAAGCCATCCAGAATTTAAAGGCACAAGGGGAAGTTATTAAGTTTAATACACTATGGCTCCCGAATGAAGATCTAGAGTCTGTCAGAAATTTATTGGTTTTCATGGTATATGCTGCTTTTGCTTTTTCCCTCCTAGCAATCATTAAATGAACGGCACAACCTCCTGTCTAGACAGCGGGAAGATGCAAAAGATCTGAAAGAAAACTTGGATCGCAGGGAAAGAGTGGTTTCTGGTATCCTTTCCAAATACCTGACTGACAAGCAACTCCAGGACTACAAACACTTTGTTCAAGTGAAGACCTCTTTACTGATTGAACAGAAAGACCTTGAGGAGCAGATTAAATTTCTTGAGGAGCAGCTGGAAAGCCTAGAGAAGAGCATCCTTCTCTGATTCACAGCAACAGGCCATCTACTTCCAGGAATGGAGGCTTTGGGCATTGTGTTGAAACTCCATACATATTCACTTCATTGCTGCTAAGATATGAACATGGATCAGTTTGCTGAATTCTTATTAGTGTCACAGTGTTGATAAGTGCTTAGATGGTCAAGGGACATGTTGGAAGGGTTTTTCTCTTTGGATGAGCTGAATGACAAAATCCTACAGTATGTAGCAGATTGCAACTTGAAAATGACTGATGAGACACGTCACCCTTATTAATCTGACATTTTCCCTTCTCCCTGTCATCTGCCTGTCTGTTTCCAGACTGACATCATCTCAATAAAAGAATAATAAAAATATTTCCTCTTTGTGGGTGGGTTGAATATTCAAAATAAAAAATTATGTGGGTGTTTGAATTGTGACTTAAACAGAGGATAAACAACTCCAAAGCACAATGCCATGGGCCACTTAGTGAAACTCCTCTGACAATTTAATGATAGCTGGCCCCAGTTAATGCCTAGGAGTGACATGTAATAACAGAACATATTGTCACAGGAATTTTCATCCGCAATCATCCCCCCAGCCTTTTGTGACTCTGCAGCTGTAGAATGCAATGGCTATTTCATCTGAATCTGGGTGAGATGTTCAACAGAAAACTCATGAGGACTGCAGGAAGAGCTGTGGGTATGGGTTCCCTCAGGCCACAGAGAAGTGTTTAGTGATGAAGCTGACATAAAGGGATGCTCTCAAAAATGGTAAATCCAAAAATTGCACCTACCTTAAGCTATCTGCAAAGTCCACAAAATGCTTCCTAGATGACTATTTTTCAAATTATTGCTACAGAGTCGGTTTGTTTTTCTTAACTTAGTGCCAGTTGGTCACCCAGCACTTATTATGGACCCTGCTATGAAAAACCACTGTGCTGTGATACAAAGTGGTTAAATTGCAAAGAGTTTTTGTAAACCATGAGTACAAAAAGAAAAGGCTTTAAAAGGTTTGGGAAGTTCCTTGACAACATCCTTTTAAAATAATGTGTATTGAAGATCTTTCAAGTGCTATTACTGTATTTAAATTGTTTAATTTAATAGTCCTTTACCACTAGATCGAGGGATAGGTGTATCAGCTGTAGGTTCCCTGAACATCGAATGAGACATTCACTAATCTAACTGGAGCTTCTTCCCGATCTGGGCAAGAGGGGAAGGCAGGTCTTAATGTTTTCACAAGTGACAGAAGTCACCAAAATTTGTTATACTAAGAAAAAGAGACAATTTTATCCCCTGCATCAGAAAAGAAGGCTCCTTGGGTCTGGTGCAGCATAGAAAACTTTCATCGTTGGTGCCCATGGAACTTTCAGATGTGCACAGCCAGTGTTCATAGAACCATGTTGCAAATAAAGCTCGCTATTAATCATCATCCTTTATTTCCCCTACCAATTATAGGGGTTTTTTTTTCCTTCAGAGCTTTGAGGTTTCCTTCTCCACTTATACATACTGCCCTCTACCATTAAATACTTTATCCAATCACAGGTGGAGATGGCTCTCTAGGCCTGGCCAACCCTCATACCTGTTAGCGAAGGTTACTAAAGCATGAGAACAAGATACCCCCTCTGCCAATGGACTGAGCAAGTTCCCACTCCTAGAGGGCCTGATTTCTGATCCTCCATATTACACTGACCCAAAGACCTTCCCACCCCTCCCCCCTTTCCTGATTTGCTCCAGCTTTGTCTGCTTTTCTGGGATCAACTGCAGCATGGTGGCATTCTTCTATGTTGTCACTTCAATAAGAGCATACTAAGTACAAATTATATGGGATAGCCCTGAACGCAAGGTGATTCCCCCTACCCGTCCCCACCTATCTGCCTTTGTTAGCAGTAATGAAAAGTTTAATCTGTATTTGTTAGAATTGATATCCATAATAAAATCTATTTGTCTGGGCACATCTTGAACAAAAGTCCTCCAGACATGGAAGTGAGATGAGTAATTAAAAAGACATGTTCTCATTGTTTTTCAGTTCTTGCCTTGTCACATGACTTGCTGAATGTGGAGGATGTCTGGTTACTTGGTATGTGGCTGCACAATAAGCAGAACCATGGTTCGATACAGCTCAGACACCAACGAAATTGTGCTCGAATAGGCACCGGTCTCTGGCTGTAGAACTTTGACACTCATGTTTTCTCAGAGGGAATTGCTTCTAAAACTCAGCTCACATGCAGGTTTCACAACACAAAGTGAAAAAGACCCTGCCAGCGATGCTGTGAAGAGCCTTTGCTGCTATAATAAGCCTTGCCTTCAATTCTTGAAAGTCTGTGACTCGTGTATTGCATGCTGCCTGTCTTTTAAATGTAGTTGGTAGAACTGCTTGGCCTAGGATAGGATTTGAAGGTGCAATGCTTTTTTATTTTTTTTTCTTTCCACAGCTGCTCCTTATACAGAGATGTTTACCTGGATAATCACTGTAGTTATAACTTCTAAGTAGACAAAGGGGAAACCACCTCTGAGGAACATTAGCAGGTGCAGAGGTCAGTTGTTCTTAGATTAATGCAGTAAGCCCCATGATAGCTGTGGTGTAGTTCAGGCTCCACATATGAGGCTAGTCCTACATTCCTTGTACATCTAAAATTCCCGCTGGGCTGGGGTGGTGCTTTAAAGTTAGGTTAGGGGTATGGCTGGGGATATACATTTAATCTGACTATGGAGCATTACAGGGATTCTTTTTAAAAAACCTGCTTGGCCCCACCCTGACTATTTCCAACATTGGCGTAAGGGCCTATTAACCTTCCCACAAAGAGCAGTCAGCTACTAGCACTCACCATGCTTTGCCTTTCAAGTAGACAAGATGAATACAAATACTACCTCATCCCCAAAGTGCTATGCCCCTGAGTCTCACTGGCCTTGCTCTTCTAAAGGTATGGAGAGTTCCAATATGTGTCAAGCAAGAAAGTCCCCACAACCAACAAAGGGGAAGGAGGCAGGAAATGTTGAAAACAGACACTTTCAGAAGAGGTAGGAAAGGTTTTCTCCCCACCCATTGACCCCATGGCAGTCCACAGCCTCTCATTTGTTCACAAGTATTATCTGTACAAGGTACCAGTTAGCTCTAAATAAGGAAACAGTTTACTGGGAAAACTGACCTTCCAGTGTTTCCATCTACATCCATCTTTTTCGCTCTGGCTCTGCTTAGGTAAAAGCTGGGAGCAGGAAGAAACAATGTCATAAAAGGACCCTGCATTGCTGCCTTCAGCATCCAACAGTTTTCTGATGCTGAATATGGTCCTGATTATGCAAGCCTTTCCCCTGAAGTCAATAGGCATTCTACGCAAAACCAGCACACAACTAAAGCTCTGGGCCGTGCAAATAAATACACCTCCCCCATACATTCCTAGTGGTGTCACCACATATGTTAACCTTCCACTTGTAACCTCTAATTTGGGTGGTGGCCATGGGTTACTTCACATGCATTTTCTTCTTCTTCTTCAGCTAAGATAGTGACTTTCTTGCTGCCAAGTAGATTAAGGAAGTCCCAGTGCCTCTGATCTTCATTCCAACTCCTGTTCAAAGCACTGGAAAATTACTGGGTTGCAGGGTATTGGCACCTCACCACTGCTAGACCCGCTGGACTGCTTCTTACTCAAAGAGGAAGTTAGATAGGGAAAAATGTCAAGGATGAATCCACTCACTGCCAGAGGGGCTGAGTGAGGTACTGCAGCAAATCCCCAAAGCAGTCCTACAGAACCTGCAAAGTGACAGAATAATCAAAGTCCAGCTGAAGCCTGTTACCTCTCACTTACTTAATCTGCAGGCTTGATTTTTCCCACAAAACCCAAACAAAAGGGTAGCTTCCACCCACTGCCCAAGAAAGAGTTAATAGTAGTGCCCTGGAGTGAGAGCTTGCATTAGTAAGGGTTCATTACTTCCATAAAATAAACATAATAGGTACTAGCATAGTGGGCAGGAACTAATTACAGCTAACACAAGTGGGATACAAAGTACTGGCTGCAGAGAGTGATGTGAGGGGAGGAGGCAGGGCAGGCATAATGTTAGGTGGGAAATGCCTCCTCTCCTTAGGAGAGCAGGTTGGTGGGGGAGGACAAGGAGTGTTGGTGACCACAGCAGGATAGAATGATCACTGTATTGGCATGAGCCTGGCAATGGAAGTCACGGTTATACTGGTGCTATGGAAATAAATGAGAATTATATTTTAAAAAATGTGCTCACTTAGGAGCTGAATTCACACCTATTGAAGTAACTGGGAATCTTTCAATTGTCTTCAGTGGGTGCTGGATCAGGCCTGGCTGCAATGAACTCCTTTTGGCCAAGCCTCATTGCATGGAGCTCCACATCAGACTGTTTCAGTCGTCTGTCTTGAGTTCCTTGCGGGATCAGCAATGGGTCTCCCAGTCCTAGGCACTAATGTGAATTAATGAGGTTCTACAGTAATTATTAAGTGCAATGATGCCCCTGGCTTTGCGAACTCACGGCAACGTTCTGACCATAAATTAATTCTAAAGCCAAGAGCAGAGGCACATAGCATACAACTAGTCCTCGGTGCCCAGAAGGGAGCCCATGTATTAGCTTGAGCAGGCAGTTCGAGTCATGCAACCTCTTGGATTAGCACCAGAGGCATCCCACAAACCACTCAAGAAGCAACAAATGGACTTGACTGTTTGCCCCTGAATGCATCTGACTTGTCATTGTAACAGAGACTGCTAAAATGTCACAAGTCCCCCAAAGCTGAGCCTCTGTGGCTGAAGCCATGTACTAAAATATTGTGTGAATGTATCAGCTTGGTTTAGAGAATAACGAGGCTCCTCTTTCACAAATATTTAATGTGTGAGAAGTTTCTAACAAGCTTGCTGGCCATGCCTTCCTCCTCTCCCAAGCTACTTACAGAAGGTACCACTTCAAGAACAACTTCTAGTTCACTTCCCCTTTCACTGTCCCATGGTGACTCCTGCTGTGAAGGGGAAAATGGTACCAGCTTCCTTTTCAGCAGCCAAGATGGCTGCTCCTTCCTGCTCTGGAGGTAAGTCCCATTTGCTGGTCAAGACATAAAGGAAGGGGCTGGTAGTGGGATTAAGTAGTGATCAAATGCTGCGAGTCAATGGCTTGGGAGGCAAATAAGTCCTTGCTATTCTGTGTATTTATAATGTACCTCCTATTATTAGGTTATCTAAGCATGAATCTGATATATGGCTGCTAATAATACACACACCAGGGCTTGCAGGGACTGGATGAAACTAGCCAAGGAAAAGCATGTGGGAGGGGTGCTCTGAAACACTGAGAACCTCCTACAGAATGCTGAGCACTATCATCTTCCACCAAAGTTCCATGTTAACTGAGGCCACTCAGCAACACTCAGGGTTGGGCCCTAAGAGGTAGTCCCCAGCATGGGCCTGAGCCTGATCCAAACTCCTGGGGAGGTTGAGCTGGGATCTGACACCCAGGGCGTGGCCCCAAATATCTAGCGAGTCCATAGTCTAGTTCAGGCTTGAGCTCAAGTCTCAGAACATTTTGATTCTCTGTTTTTGACTGTTAGTCTCAAGAACTAGAAAGCCAGCATGGTGTAAATACATAAATACATGGTTTACCACAGCAAAGCTGAATGGATTCTTCATTATGTTTGTACACTAAATTCCAGGACTGGATCCAGTCTCAGCTTTGTTCTTAGACAATCCAGAGACACTTATTTTTTGATATCAGAGGGGAGCAGGACAAAAGGAGCGGGAAGGAAATGCTGAGCTTTTCAGACAGTCATGTTCTGAGTGGCTGTCCCACTCACGGAAAGCAGCTGACGTGCAACAGTACCTTAATACTACATGTATGCATTCTCCTGCATACACACATATGTGTATGCTGGAGAATGGATTTAGTAACAGGAAAAAGATTTTGTAACATAATGCTGATATTAACAGGGGGTATCTAGTTTGTCTGGTTCAAGGGCATCTTAATGTTCTAATCTAAAATCAGTACATTTCTTCATCACAGTAATAATTACAGAGCTCAACTTAGTGAACTGAAAGGGATCAGACTAACAGCCCTGGGGATTCAAACCTCGGATGGCAAAACAAGTATAGCGCAGAGTCTGGCAGTGCAAACTCTCTCGCCCCCGTCAGTCTTGCCAGTATGCCTCAAAACACTGACTGGGGAGAAGGTGACATCTTCAAAGGGCTCCCATTCCAGATCTGACCTGGTCTGGCTTGTGGAATCTATGAAGAATCACAACACAAGTTAGTATGGCTACAACCTTCCTCTTGGACATAAAGTAACTTCACTTACATGTGCCCATCACAGCATTATTCGTGATGCAGGCCCTTTAAATCTGTGCTTTGCGTAAACTTGATAAGGCACAGACAATGCTAGCTCTTAGATATGGCTGTCTCTCAAGTCAGCTAGCAGAAGGAAGGATACTGCAGACGCCAAATTAAACAGGATGAGGAGAGTATGATGAAAAATCTATTTAAATTAATTGCAGTAGGGTAAAGTCGCTTCTAAAGACCCTAGTGAAGCAGCTGGGTAGCTTTTCTCTGAAACAAGTAAATCTTCTCATAAAAAGAGCAAAATCCAGAAAGGAAGATTATTGCTAGAGGAAGTCAGAGCTGCCTACAAAGGCAGACAGAGGGTGTTAGCAATGATGGGGACTAACAAGTCATGATTCTGTGAGCAGAAGGCCGTTAGTTTCTCATATTATCAGACCTGTGTGCCCTCAGCGCAATGGGAGGTAAATCCCAGGAAATGCTCAACACCTTTCAGAATTAGAGTGGAAGGATAGTCCAGTAGTTGGGGATGCTAGGCTGAGACTCAAGAGACAGGGCTTCAATTCCCTGCTTTGCCACAGACTTTCTATAAGTCCATGGGCAAGTCACTTCACTTCTCTGGGCTCCAGTTCCCCAGCTGTATAATAGGGATAATAGCACTTCTGCAACTCACAGGGGTACATGAGGCTAAATATATTAACAATTGAGAGGTGCTCAAATACTCCACTAATGGGGGGGTCATCTAAGTATCAAAGCTAGATAGCATTAGCCCCTGATGTCATTTCCTCACAGGGAAATGCTCATGTGACTTGCACATGTAGCTTATATTTTCTCTTCTAGTTTCCATATGGATACCATCACTTGTAGAAAAAGAGTGAATGGAAGGAAGGAGAGGTCTCTGGTGTGAATGAGGAGTGTGGGGGGCGGGGTGGTATTTATGGTAGAAGACCCTGCCTATTATATTGAGGTTAGGTTGGGGTGGGCTGGGGTTTCTGAAACATCGCATGTTGGTTGCAGTGGACCATAGGAAAGGGTCACAGTTTTCCATACAGCAGAGTGTGTGGGGGCGGGGAGAAGGTGGGTCTGTATGTTGGGATGGGTGAGGGCATGGAGGACAGAGTAAAGATCAGTGCTGAGCTAAAGATGGAATCTACTGGCTTACACTTCTTTCCTGTTAGTTTCCTGATGTGACTAGGCGATGCGCTTGGTTGTGATGTGGGAACCTCCTGGGTAAAGTAGCTTCAGCACCAGTTCGCTCCCTGCTAGGAACCTTGGTGCTAGTCATCCCCTGAGCCTAAGAGTCTTTGCTAACATATAGGCCCTGTGTTATTGTTGTCAAAACAAGTAGCTCCTTAGGGGAAAAAAATCTCAGACTTGTACAAACAAAACTAGGCCCAGGAAGCTAAACTAGTAACATGAAACACACCTAAAATATCAAAGGGCCAAAGCTGATCAATTGCTGGTTGAAGTTTAATTTCATCTGTGCTTTATTGCCACTAGAACCTTCTTTATCTGATTCTGTTTCTAAAAGCAATATCCATAACCTCTCCCTCAAGCACAGGTCTAGAAATACAATGTGCTGTTATGTAAAATGTGTCTGACTAGGAAGCCCTTATGTGGAGCCATTTTGAATATTAAGCCTTTAGTTCCCTCTCTTATAAACCGTAGGTGGGAACCTTACAGCGTTGAGGATTGTCTGAGCACAGAGGCAGTGAGAATTCTTTCACAGACTCCTCCCGAGGCTCCCGTGCTCCGGAACTAATGCAGGGTTTCTGCAGTTTTGTTTCTTCCGACAGTAGCTAAGATTTCACTCACATTTTCCAACTGCTTTTGGTTTAAAGATTACAAACCTGATTCTCCTCTGCCTAGGGTCCTGTGTCATCATTTACAGCTCTGACATATGAGAGCACAGTGGGAGAAAAACACCAGGAACGGATTCTATCCCCAGCCTGCTCCTCTGGCAGTGGATAGAAGCTGCAACTGGCAAAGGAGAATTTCTCCCATCACACACACAGTGTAGGGCCACTGTACTGTGCTGTCCCCCTCATAAGCCCCAACTTAGGGGAAGTGCCAGGGGTGGGACTGGCAGAAGATGGGCCTGTAGTGACCTGAGCATTGCTTTGCATTCCAGAGTAGCCCAGAATCTGGAGGGCACTAAGGAAGCGTAAAGACTCCCCTCCCCTGGGGTTGCATCCTGAGCCCCTGAGCTGGTTGCTTAGGTAACTACAGGAGCAGCAGGGAGTGGCAAATCAGGCCCACATTCCTGGAACGTAAACCGCTGTGTTCTGCCCAGCTAACATCACCTCTCTGAACATTGTACGCAACCAGAGAATAGCTCCAGCACAAGAATAAACCGAGAGGCATGGACTGATCTTTGGGCATGCCCATCCCCAGCCTTATCCCTACTGCATTCAGAGTACAGGCAGGTACTGACCAGTGGGCTGGTTTGTAGTAGCTCAGCAAAGCAGCTCTTTCCCCCCAGAGTTGCCATCTTATGTTCCAGTATCCGAGCTTTCATAAGTCTCCAGCCTGTGTAAAGCAATGCAGTGAAGTCTGCCTGAGTCAGCAGACTGACAGAAACAAGACAGCTAAAAGTTGTGGGCTCCCCCCATTTGTCTCAAGGGGTTAGAGAAGCTGAAGTCTAGTGATGACCATTTAAAATGTCACTGTTGTAAATGCTTTCACTGCGGGCTGCTAGCTGGCCTGTAACTGATTCAAGCAACAGGGGAGGTGGTTTAGAACAGTAGTGGTGGAAATCTTGCTCCGTCGTCTTGTTTTTTTACTCTCCTCTGCTGTTCGGGGATCAGTGTTGGAAGATTAGGCTGAGAGGACTAGTTGTGTGATGGGAGTAGAGGAAGCCAGGCAGAATGGATGTAGGGGGGACCCTTCCAGAAATGTGTGGTAGGTCTGGGCCCACTTCAGCCTTAACTTCCTCCACATCCATGCCCAGGACAGGAAGGTCATACAGGGGGTGTGAGAGAAAGGGACAGGAGTCCCCCGGGATGTCATGGAAGACTTGGCTTATTTGTCAGACCCGTCAATGATTTGCTCCCTCCCTCAGATTTCATGTCACACTCAAAACTCCACACGGCAGTCACCCCCACTAAAGCCCTTTAAAGGGCAAGGGGTATCATTTTGAGCAACATGTGACTGTAGCTCCCCCTGCTGGGGATGAATAATAATACCCAGCCATTATATAATAGCATTTTCCAAGGGCTGTACAAACATTTAACTAACATGCTGTTTCTGTAGCAGCCCCCAACACAAGGTGCACTCGGGTTTTGTCCCCCTCCCATTTTTATCATTAATGAACTAATAACAAATGAACATTCCTCAGTATGATACAGAACACGTGCTCTGTCTCCCCCGCTTAAACAAATAACACAGTCTTTGTGTTTAAACTGCCTCTGTGCCAAAGGCATGTTAGTGCAATCTTAATTTGGAGATTTCTTCATTAGCACAAATCACTAATGAATCATCAATAACTATCATGATGCGGTTTTACTTTGATTCATATGTAAATCAGGAGGCAGGGGAATGTAGGTCCCAGAATGGCAGTATGCAGAGCAGGAAGGAGAGGGGCAAGTAATGGGCAGGACAGGGAGGAGGCTCTTACTCATATGAAGTTTGTACCACACCATATCTAACCACTTGGTAAAGAAACAGTTCAATGACAGTGATTAGCGCTTGACTAAAAAGTACTTGCTTCTCCGTCAATGCCTTTGTGAGTCAGGGATTATCCCATTTGACTGATGGGGAAACAAAGGCAGACAGGTTAAGGTCAACATTTTCAAAAAGGTCAACTCTTTCCAGGTTCCCACCTGCAGCTCCCACTGAATCCAGCCACTGAGGTTGGGGATCCAGCAACTCTCCACATCTGGCCCTGTGTGTTTCAAGGTCAGCATGTTTTGTTGTTTTGTTTTTTTTTTAAAAAGAGACACTTTAAAAAGGGAGACACTTTAAAAAATGTTTAGCCTAAATGCCTTGTGAAATGCCTCCGAGGAAGATGACACCAGAACTGAGACTCTACTGACAAGAATTCTTTGCTTCTAGTACAGTCACTAGCCTGAAGCTAAAGTCTTCCTTAAGAGGTTCTTTTCCAAGGCAAGCTCTCAAGATTTACATAGAACCTGCCTGGTTTTGAGAGGGATGTTCAGCATCCCACAAAAAGATCATTGTGTTGTTATCACACAGCTTTGTCTTGGAGGCCAAAGTCTAGCCTGTCTGCACTCACTCTGGTTAGTTACTTGGGTGGAGCTATCTATCCTGGGTTTGTTTATTTTATTTTTTCATAACAGCACCTGGCAGTGTCCTATCTGAGCACTGACTTTCTGAGCTACTGGAATTCTTTGGAAAAGGCTGAAATATCTATGTTGAGAGGGGAAAACAAACTAAGCAATACAAGCCAAATGTTACTTCTTTCTGATCTTAGTACAATTCAACTAAAACATGATGTAGTTTTAACTCACTTGATGTGGGTGTTGCACTCTAGATTTTTGTAGTAAATCAGCTCAATGTGACTACATGTTTATAAAATGTTACTCTAGATTCTAATTTTTATTTACAGTGAGGATATCAGCATGTAATTAATTGTATCATCAGATACTAGGGGATAGCCAGCTACCCACCTTCCCCTATTATGTACTATTTGCTATATTATGATGCATTTATTAAAGCATCAAGGACCAAATCTCGCAGTCATTCATTTAGGTGAAACTCCTATTGAATTCATTGGAGATTTTGCCTAAATAGGGGTTGTTAGATTTGACCTCAAAATAATTTGAAATAATGGAGAGCTATAAAATCCATCTGCTTGTAACTTCAAAGGGCAAGATTTAGTCCCAAAATACAAGAATAAAACTGATATAACCTTGATCATTGCCAAGAAATGTGCCTTTCTGAGTTATTGGGAATTAAATACTATGTCTCCTTTACAATCACAGCTGTAGCACATGAAAAAGAAATGCAGAACAGAGACATTGTTTTGAATTCAAGTTATAGTTCACTAGAATGAATTTCCATAGAAAGACAATGGATTCATTCTTAATACCTCTGAGTATTGTTTGTACTTGTGGAAGTCAAGTGGTATTGGGAACACTAACTAGTGCCTGGTATTTAATATCTAGGTTTTTAAAAATTTGTTTACTAAGAAAGTAGGCATGAACTAACTGAGTCACTATATAAACTTGTTGATGGAGTTCTGGCCAGCCGCACCCAACTATTTTATAGATTGCAAACTCTTCCCTGTTTGTTTTGCAAGGTGCTTAACACACCCTTGAGCATGGTCCAAATGAATTATAATAAGGACACACAGCCTTTGTCTTTCCTGCAAAAAGAAAAAGCTTGTTTTTTACACTGAACTAGCTCATTCAATGTAAAATCCTAGTGGAGACAAGTCACAGGTAGTTTTTACCTAGACGTAGATAGTCAAGGTCCACTCTATAGCCTCCACTTGGGGTGTCTCCACTTCAATTTTACATCAAGAGAGCTACATTGATGTAAAAAACAAACGCACCCTTTTCCCTTTTTTGCACTGAAGATATAGCCACAGTTTGTTGTTCTGAGAAACACTTACAGCAAGTATGCTTTTTATCTGCAGAACATGAAATGACACTTTCTCAAAAACGGTATGAAAGATTCCAATATAAAATATGAACATGGATTGAGCATATTCATATTTTATCACTTAGCTTCAGAATGATAAAGGGCTGAGTCACTCAGGTGATAAATGGCTACAGGCATGAAAACTAATATATTTACTCGATAAAGTGCCTTTACTTTGCAACGTGGCTACAATATCTCAAGCTTTGCAGTGTGCCCATTTGGGATGAAGGAACAGAACAAGATGTTTACTGTCAGGTGGTCTACAAGTAAACCTTAAGAAATTCCTGTAGGGTTACACTGTATTCATTGCATACGTTTTTCTTCTGGAGCAATGAGGGTTTGATCTGCATTTGCACTGTGCCAAGGTTATCTACAGTATCATATTGATCATGCTGACACCATCAGCTACAGAACCAATTGGCTAATTTTTTTTTTTTTTTTTTTTTACTCTGCTCAATGACAAATACAGAAATCATGAGGTGCTTGGTCCTTAACATTTGTTTACCCCCTTGATTAGCTCAATACATGACCAGGATCCATCCAGAACAATCCAGTATCTTCTGAGCTAAACAGGGCCAAAGCTGTCCCTGGAATCAAGAGTTCCACTTGGGATGAACATGGCCCACTCCATGGAGTATTTTTAACGAGGGGAACAAAAGGAGGTAGGGAGGAGATTAAAATGCCTTTTCCAGTCTGCACTGGTAGTGCAGTAGTTTGTGGAATGTTTCCACAAAGCCTGTTATGCAGACAGAAAGAGGAAGTACTGGGTTTAATTCCAGGATGAAGTCAAAAACATTCCAAAAGTTACTGACTTGCAAGAATTTCAGAGCATGCAAGTAATGTGGGACCACAGAAACTTGACCACCTAATGTGGATTTAACTAGCAGAGCAAACATAATTATGTCCTCCTACGGTTGGACTGTATGCTGGTTTTTAAATAGCTTCAATTTTTAAAGAGAAAATGATTATGGCCCAGTAGACTGATCACAGGAGTCAGACCTAGATTCTGTTCCCAACTCTGCCCCTTAAATCTCTCTGGCCTTAAGCAAGTCAGCTGATCTCACTGTGTTTGTTACACTAGGCCAGCTTCTCAGCTGGTATGACATTACATCACTTCAAAGTCAATGGACCTAAGCCAATTTATACCTGAATATCTGTCCCTCCATTTATAATATGGGATAATATCTACATACTATAGCAAAGAGCTTTGCTGGGGAAAAAATACTACATAAAGACAGATCATCAAAGGGACTTAACAGAGGGGACTAAACTAACTGGTCCTTTAGGTTTACCATAAACTTTGAAACTAAGTCAAAATGCATGTTTGTATACACAGAACCAGACACATTAAGAAATTTTATTTAGGTTAATTTTACTTTTAAGCAACTTTAATACACTCATTGGAAACATCACATGGCACTAAACTCAAAATTCACATGCTCTTTGGAATTATACATTGAATTGTGGGAACATCCAGACAGAAAAAAAGAGACAACTGGGAGGGAAAAAAAGATTTAGGTTATTGATTCATCCTGTTCAGATACAGTGTTTTAATAGAGATCATGCAGGCATTTTGTTGTGAAATACCTATCATTAAACCTTGGTCTTATAACTCTTTATTGTAATCAGGTTAAACATAACACTTAACATTCATAGGATAAGGAACACAAAAATAGTCACCTAAACTTGTATTTCCAGTTGGCCATCCATATATAAAAATCTATAGTCTGAGGAAAATTTCCCTGTAGTTAATTTTTTACCTGAATGTCCCAGTATCGTACATTTTAAAAGTCTGTTACATTCTTTTAAAGGTGCATTTGTGAAATTACCATCACATTTAAAAGTTCACAGTATTATCAAAATA
Organism: Dermatemys mawii; assembly: GCA_007922305.1. Taxonomy (NCBI): domain Eukaryota; kingdom Metazoa; phylum Chordata; order Testudines; family Dermatemydidae; genus Dermatemys; species Dermatemys mawii. The sequence goes on from ML677358.1 coordinate 6,635,253, forward strand.
GCTGGTTGGTACCATTTGTTTTGTGGTCAGAGAGTCCTAAAAAAATGCTGAAGTCAACAGTGGTAATCTAGCATTTAATTGAGGTAGACAGGTCAGTGTTTTGATTGACTAGGGTTACTTTTTCTCATTGCATAAATGGTTTTGTATTCTACACGTAGTAAAATACATTGGACAACAAGTACAATAGTTGCCAATTAGCATTTCTAGCAGAGAAGTTTGCCTTTAAAAAGTTAGAGCACTAAATAATCTTTTAAAAACAGACATTTCCTTGTCATGATCTATTTATTACCAAATTAATTGGAAACATCATACGGAGTTATCCATCTTCCTTATTATTTAACTTATTTAAACCCGTAGGATAAAAGCCATTTTAAAGTAGGTTTGATCTATCTTAAAATCAAGGTGTAAATAAAATATGCAACAATCCCTTACTCTGTTCCTATTTTCCACCTCAAAGAATTACAAACTCACTGGAGGAACTTGTAGATTAAGAAGATCATATGTTAAGCATTGTAACCTGTCCACACGGCATTTTTTTAAAAAAATATTTCAGCCATGAGGCATAGAGTTAGGGAGTCTTTGTTGATTAAATTAACACATCAGTACATAGGTAGGTACAGTATTTTTAAGATAATCTTGTTTTATATGGGCCTGATCCAACTTTGTGGAAATCAATAGAAAGCCTGCCATTGACTTCAATGAGCTTTGAAATCAGACCCTATATAATGGCCCATTAAACAGCTTGGGGAGGGGAATGGAGGGAAACAGACTGCTTCTGTGAAAGAAGACCAGGGCCTAGATCCTCAAAGGTATTTAGGCACCTAACTCTCATTGATTTCTATGGGAGTTAGGAGCCTAAATACCCATGAGGATCTGGTCCCAAGAAAACTTCTATTATTTGCATTAACTTTGATTTCAAGAAGACAGAAACTAGTGACTGAAGAACAGCTCAGAAACTGGTCTGTGTTTCACTGTGGCCTCTTCCTCCTGCTCTTCCTCCACTGCTTCAACAAGAGAAGAATAAGATGGGAAACTCCCCCTAGTCTTAGGCTTCTTCTTTGAGCCTGCAGATGTATTAAGGAGCTTATTTAAGGAAGAAGTCTTCTTCAAACCCCTGCTTAGATCATAGAAGGGCATGTCATCAGATAAGACTCCAAGGAAGGTGGTGGTGGAGCTCAAGATGGAAGCAGCAATTTTTGGATTCTTCTTGATTGAAAAGGCATGCTCAACAGTGTTGTGAAGCTCAGGATCACCCAGCAGATGCCTGACTGCATAAGAGGACCCTTCCTTTAAGTAGTGGTGTGGCTTTTTCCCATTGTAGTCTCTCAGGTTAACTTTGACACTGTATGTCTTCACCAACATGGTAATGACTTCTTCTTGGCCATGTATGGCAGCGATGTGGAGGGGAGTGTAACCTCCGTAGGACTTGGCATTCACATCAATTTTAGTGCCACCTTTCTTGGCCACCTCAATGATCTTCCCCACCATGTCACAGTTCCCACTCTTCGCTGCCCAGTGCAGAGCCGTGAACCCAGACATGAAGTCCCTTTTCCCTGCCAAACTGGCATCACTCAGCAAGAGGCCATGTAGCCGCTGGGACCACTGGCCGGCGGCGGCTTTCACCAGCCATTCGTGCTCCAGAGATTCCAGGGGAACCGCAGCAGTGCAGCCGGTTTCTTCGCTCACCTTCTGAGTCTTTGACACCCGTCGCAGGTGGGGCGACCTGGCACCTGCCTCGTCCACCTGCCTCCTCTTCATGTGCGGGGATCTGGCGGAGGCCGGCTCAGGGAGGTCCAGCAGGGTCCCCACTTGCAGCCTGGCTCCATCCCCAGGCTGCTCCTGCTGCCTTGGCAGCTCCTCAGCCCCTCTAGCCGGCTGCTGGCAGCGCACTGGCAACATGCAGGGCTTCTGGGGGGCCTCTCTCCTGGGGGGGCCGAGCATCCCCGGAGGCGGCCCGGGCGTCTCGCCGTCCTGGCTCTGGAACAGCCCCCTCAGCTCGGACACAGGCTTCGGGGGCGGGCTCTCCCCGGCTGCCAGCGGGGCAGGGGGCGACCCCAGCCCGCCTGCCCCGCTCTGCCCAGCGCCCTCGGGGGGCTGCGCTCCCTCGCCCGACTCCCCCGCAGCCTGGGCTCGGAGCTTCTTCCGCAGCACCACGAACTTGGCCCCGTCCAGCTCCTTCACCACGGCCACGCTGTTCACCAGCGCCGTGAAGCGCTCGCGGCGGGCGGCTCGCTCCCCGGGCTCGCCGGCCTCCAGCAGCGGCTTGAAGCGGCCCCGCAGCTCCGAGCTCCGCACCTGCCCGCCGTGCTCCCGCAGGAAGCCCAGCAGGGCCGCCCGGCTCGGCTCCGGCTCGGCCATGCCCCGCACCTGGCTGGGCGCGCTGCCTCCCCGGGCGCGGCTCGGCTCCGCGGCCGCTCCCCGCCGGGCCGGGCGGTGGCGAAGGCACCGCGAGCGGGGCTGTCTGGGATTTGTAGGCGAGACGCACCTGAGTGGGACCCCCGCGGCGCCCCCTGCGCCTGCCCCGGGAGCGCTGGCTCCGGCAGGCGGGGCGGGTCCGCGGAGCAGAGGCCACCCGGCGCAGGGCTTGGCGCGGTCCCCCGCCTCCCTCCAGGGCTGCGCTTGGCAGCGGAAGGGCTTGGCCGCAGCATGAGCAGAGCGCGTCGCTCCGTGTGGGTGGCACCGTGCGGGGCTTGTGCAAACCCGCGCCCTGGGCGGAGACGCCGCGGGTTGGGGGGGGGGGGGGAGCCCTGCCCCCAGATCTGCTCGGTGTGTGGTGAAATGCGCCCATCACCGTCCGCTCTGAGCACCGCCTAACGGCGGCCAATAAGCAGCGTGTGCCTAGATTCAACAGCTTGACAGACAGCAGCGAATTCAGCCTGGCGACTCCCTTCCCACCCCCTGCACTGTCATAATATTATCACTATCTCATAGGTAGGGAAATCGAGGCACGGAGGAATAGGGTAGGTACCAGCACTGGCAGCACCCATTGACTCCTCCGGGATCAAACCGTGAGTGACTCACCTAAAGACCCACAATTGGGGCCAGTCTAGCAAGGAGCTCCGCATGGGCAGAGCCCTGTGCTGATACCAGCACAGGAGCTGGGCCTAAATTCTAACTCTGTTCTGGGATGCTTGTCACTGAAAAGAAATTAATCCTTTTAGGGCTGACTCTTTACCTGCAGGGCCTGAATCCCCAAAGGGGAAATGTATCCTACTGGACATTCTGAGCAATCAGTTCAGCTGATTGAGTTACCTGGGGGTGGGAACAACAGAGAACCACTTTTCAGTATCTTTTTAAAAATGCTCCATTCCCCCAGTGAAATGCAGCTACCTGAGGAATACAATCCCACCCATTGTTTTACCAGTGCCTGTGCCAGCTAAACTACATAACTCTTGAGATAAAATGTAGAGATTTAAGAGCTTGGTCCTGAGAGATGCTGAACAGTGCAATTCCCACTGTCTAACCTGTGTAAACACAATCCAATTTCACTCACTGCATTAACTTTGGAAGGTAATTGAGCAAAGTTATATTTCACAGAACATTAGTTCCAGCCATGTGGAGATTGTTTGGACTGAGTTAAAAGTTTCATTGATTTACTTCTGCCCCAACTTTCTACAATAATGATTTTTGTCTCAGTTATTATCAAATCAATGACACAGCTTTAGATATAATTACTTCGCTTCATAAAGTCAGATCTTTGTATTTCTGAAGAAGCTTCCATTGATATTTGAACATCTGACCAGTTGTGATTATTTTGAGTTGTAGACTTTCTTCTCTGCAAACAAGATAAGAAAAAACATATGAATTAAACTATATTGTATAACTAAACAATCTCTGTAACCCACTTACATTAGTGTTTCAGAAGGAAGCTTTATAAATATGTTGCCACATCTGTTATTTCTAATTGCATTTTTAATGTCTACAATTATTAATTTTTTGTAAGTGGTTCATAAAACTTCAAGCTACTTTCCCTTGACATCACTGGGTGCAGGATTGGGTGCAAAGGCCTTTTTGGAAGAAAGGAGTAAATGACATACATTCCTTAAAGCTTATTTTCTTTTGATCACTCTGTTCCCAACCAGCTCATGAAATTGATTCTTGAATGACCCACCAGTTTGACTGGAAAACAACAAAGGAGACTGAACATAAAATAAGTGAAGTCAGTATGGGGAAGGCAGAGAGATAAAAGAAGCTGTCTGTGCAAGAATGAATGGGAAAGGGAAAATAAATTTAACCTTCTGTGTCTTCAAGTTGGAAACAATGTAGTATAAACAATTTCTAAACCCTGCATATTATTACCATTAATGGTCCAGCCTTCCTCATTGTCTTCATCTTTCTCTGTTTCCCATTCCTCTACTCATCTGGCTCTGTCTTCCTTTCTCTTCCTCCCCCCTCATTACTGTGGGTGCAAGAACCACCTTCTGAAACTCCCACTGGCTGCATGGAATATCCTTTTTGTATCTCTTCATCTTATTTCTCTATCTTTTTAAATCCCATCTGAAAACATATTTCATCCCCTGACAAGAGCTGGCACTGAGCCAGTTCCTCAAAGTGTCTGTGTACTGTACTAATTGTCTCTCACTTAATTCCATGTTATCTTATCAGAGCTTGTAGCTACATTGATTACTTCAAGCCTAACACTGCCTCATCATGCTTGTCCTAGTGTTTGTATGCTAAGTAACCACATACTTTGCTGGTGTTGTCTCTTGTGTATGGTGTTTTACTAATGCCACCCTGCATTAGCAATGCCTTTTTGTTTATAGCAGCCCCACGATGCTGGCTGGCTTACTGCAGAGAGCTAATAATAAATAAGCATCCAAAACTAATTGCTGTGACTTGCTTTAGAGGTTGGTTATTAGAATCTAGTACAGACAGACAGCCTCAGAATTCATTCTGCATCCTTTGTATTGCGAATCTTTCCTCTCACCTTGTGCCTATCCTTCACTTCTTATGTTCTGTCTCACAGAGAATGAACAAGAGGAATATGCTAAGGGAGAACAACTAAGGACGATAGGGTTTTTGGAACCACTTGCCTTATTTTACAAACATTTGTGGAGAATTTGGTGGCACTCCAAGGAGACACTGTTGGCACTGGTTAAAGTCAAACAGGATGCATCTGTGCTCAGGCTGTCTCTACACTGAGAGCTCTGAAAATCTCTGCCATTCTCTCTCAGATCAGTATAGTTTATAGGGACTAACTACTGTGTGAGCACACCTGGAGGCTGGCCTGCTGTCTGGACAGCTCCCATGAAAGTGACAGGGGGTTAGATCTCAAAAGCCATGGATACCTAGATACCCACATGGATGCTGTTGGACCTTTTCCCATTGCCTCTGTATTGTTCCCCTCATCCAGCAAGTTGTTGTGCCCTGACCACCAGAACCCCATCTGCAGTAGCTTATGAAGGTTTACTACGCAGCTTAGGAGGACAAACACTCCACATATGACCAGCACTCTAGTCTCATCCCAGCCCATCCTCTCTCCACACAGGGATCTATGATCTCGTGGGATGGGAAAAATGTGCTGCAAAGGCAATACTCCTCCTTTTCATGTTCCTCAGTGGATGCGGGCTCTCCACCCACAGAAGTGGAGGGGAGCACAGGGCCATTTGATGTTAATAAAAGCACTGGAAAAGTGTGTGGAATGCATCTTGCATTGTGATGGATGTGAATTGGTTTCCCCACTGTAACATAAACTTTTCCCAAAAATTACTCTCTTCTGCACTGTGACTAAGGGCTTGTCTACACTTACAGCGCTGCCGTAGTGCTTAATGAAGAAGCTACCTATGCGAACAGGAAAGCGTCTCCTGTCAGAATATGTGGCTGTGTCGATAGAAGAAGCGCTCCTGTCTATACTGGAGGTCAGGTTGGTATTACGTACTAGCTTACTTGGGGATTTTCCACACCCCAAGCCATGTGTTATATCAACATAAGTCGGTAGTATAGGCCAAGCCTCAGTTACACATACTGTCCTTGTTTCTCCCCCACCCCAAGTTATGTTATGTTATTATGGTAACAGGTGTGTTTCCCTTCCCAGACTCTCATTTACTGAGTTCTGTTAGAAGGTTGGTACTTATGTCTTGCACCAATTAAAACAAAATACAATATATCTGACCAACTAATCTGTACCATTTCAGACCCATGCTCATTTGTTTGTATGTTGTGACCCCAGTCCTCGGCCTTTGTCTGGTTGTGTTTAGAGTCTTTAGACTTTAAACTCTTCAGGGCAGGAGTGGCCTAATTTCTGTATTTGTACATCCCCCAAGCACAATGGGGCCCCCAGCCCAGTTTCAGGCCTTTGGGTACTACTATAATGTAAATATTTAATAATAATGATTCTGGGGTGGTGGAAAATTGTGTAGTCATGTGGGGAATCCTCACGTAACTATTTTGGGGTTAAATGCAGCTACTTCCAGTTTTAATTGGATTTTTAAAAAATAATGTCCATTTGTGGCTCGCTGGGTGATCCTGGGCTAGTCACTGCACAGCTCTGTGCCTCGGTGTCCCCATTTATAAAAGGGAGATGATAATACTGATCCCTTTTCCAAAGCATTCTGAGGCCTACAGATGAAAAGCTCTACATAAGAGCTGGGAATTATTAATTAGTATTGTAGGATGGTAAATGCATGGCGTAGTCTTGTTCATTGATATATGGTTCAGACCTGGTCAAGATTATCCATTATAGACAAGTCCCCTGGGCTTTTTTGTCTGTATGGTGTTTAGTTTATTTCTCCATCATTGATTAAGAAGTAGATTGAGTTACAGAAATGCTGACTGATGACGTCTTTGAATACCACCATAAATATATTCAGGCAAAATCTTTTAATACAGAGAATAATCAGGCTGGAACTGTATTGGTGTTGTGGTAGCCAACTCCTTTGAAAATTTCATCCTTTAGGGAAATTTTGCCTCCCTCTTTTTCCTTTTGCCAAAAACCTAAAAAGTGCGTATTTTTGGATTGGTTATTTATAGAACACTGCAGGCTGCCTCACGGATGATTTCTAGTCAACTGTCATACATCTTGGGGTTTCCAGTTTACCATCTAGGACAAAAGGAAAGTAGAGAAAATGGAAAAAACACCCTTTTAATTTTCTGCTATTTCTATTTTAAATCACACTTTATAGCTTGCTTACTCTAGATCACTAACATTAGGGAACTGTCCCCCGTTTAATGTATCTCACTGGGAAGTGTTGTGGATGTTTGTGAAACAGCACAGTCCTAGGGACCCATCACTATTGCCATGTTAGCAAACACACCTAACTGTGGCATTTTGCCATTATCCTCAGTGGAAGGAGGATAGTATTGCATGGTTGCAACAATTCAACACCAGAAAATGAAGTGGGAGATCCAGCATCCACACGCAGGCTCTGCAATCACAGGACTATCGGTTGAATCTTCAGGGTTAAGGTAGAAGCCTTGGCAGTTCAGTGCTCCTGCTCCTTGGCACAGGAACTCTAAAGCTGTTTAACAAAGAAGCCAGGTAACTTTGCTCTGAACTGTAGGAAAGGTGAGGCATCACATTGCAATACAGAGGAGAAGAGGAAGGAAAAATACAAGGATGAATGGGGAGGGATGATTCCAATCTTCTTCCAGCATAAGGAGTGTTGGACAGGAGAATCCTGTTTTAGAGAAGATTGTGGGTTTCCTTTTGGGCTGAATGGCACTGGGCACTGATGAAATTTGTACCTTCAACGGGGAAAGGTAGATTTTTCTCCTATATGAAATTCAACAAGAATTACCAAAGCCACAGTTTTCCAGTTTCCTCATTGATATTTCCCTGTGAAACAAAGGGTGAGTTATGTGAAGGTGAAGAGCTCTTCCTTTTTTCCAAGAGAGAAATGCAGTAACTTGCAATGAATACACAATCAAACAAAAGTATGGGAAGGAGGGAAAACATCTAGAGATAAAAGGCATTATCTGATGGAGGAGCAAGGCTGAACTGCAACTCAAGGGCCAATTTAAAAGGATATTACTAAATGGACAACAGCAGACAGCATTTACATGATATTTGACAGATAATTATTGCCTGCTGTTACACAGATCAATCTCCTTAGGGCTGATCCCCTACCCCATTTCCCACAGTAAATAGTCTCTTAGTCCCCAGTTCAACCCATTGAAATTGTAGGGAGGGTGGGAGAATGTGGCTGTTTATGATAAGGAGTCAGGGAGTGGGTTCTGTTCCCAGTTATGCTGGTTACATGCTTACAGACCTTGGGCAATTTGCTGGAACTGCTCCAAGGAGTAAAGTACAACTCAGGGTGTGTGAGGAGGGAAGAATGGGCCTGATTTACAGAGGAACTGAGCACCTGCTGCTCCCATTGACTTTAACTGGAGCTATGAGTGCTCAGCACCTCTGAACAATCAGGCCTTATAAATGCAAAGTATCGTCACTATTACTAATTCCAAGCCACTCAGCTCCTTAATGGTCTTGAAGCTTAAGCAACAACTGTGAAGCCACTCCAGTTCAAGCCATATTGCAGTAAAACAAAGGCAGAAGAAACCATTTAAGGTCCACAGAATGTTTACTTGTTTGCCCTGTGTTGAATAATGTAGAAGAAATCAAATCCAGCCCCACCTTGGCCAGTGCAGATGATACAGTAAGATCAAGGGTCTTATCCAGCTCTGAAAAATATGTAAGCATGTACAAAAGGGCTGCATGCGGCTTTGGCACGGCATAAATGTGAAAACTAGGAAATTAGGGGCAGGACAGTCACTTGCTCAGTGTACCTGCATAGGGGAGTAAAAGGCCATACAGTGTCTCCTTTTCTGTTCTGCATGGGCTACCTGCATCCTAGGTCACAATGTGAGGGGCTGAGGGAGAAAACTTCCCTGGTGGGCTGCTGCTGCTACTCCCTTGTTTCTGCAGGTGGAGTCCTGTCCCTTTTACTCCCAATGGCTCTGGCAACACATCTCACTGGGGCACAGAGGAAAGCTGCACCAAGGAAAGGACTGGTGCAGATTCCTTTCTCCTCTCCCAGGGGAAGGAAGGAACCAGGGACCCAAATGTGAGTCTTTGGCCCACCAGTGGCTCCCTAGTCTGTTCATGTGGCAGCTGAACTTACGCAGGGCTTGTGGCAAATCCACAGTCTAGCCCTAAATAAGCGTTATATTCAGTAGGCAGAAATACTCCATCAGAGTTAGAGATCCTGGCAGGAACGCCCACCCAGCTCAATAATAATATAAATTTAATTCCCGAGTGCTTAAGAACAATCTGCAGAATGATAGGTGTCTTGAAACCTAACGGGTCTGAATCTCCTGTCTGTTACACCAGTTCTACACCAACATAAAACCATTGAAATGAACAGAGTTGCACTGCTGTAAAGCTTGTACAGGAATAGAGAATCAGGCTCCCTATCCTTAGGAACAATGTGTCCTCTGAAATAATAAGATGTTAAAAATAAAATCCTCATGCTGTCTTCCTGTCTCTCTAGACACTTATCCTGTGCTGATCATGGGGCTAAGCACCCATCAATGACACCCCTTTTGGTGCAAGCAAAGAAAATGAGAAGAGGCATCAATCTCAGAAAGGGAAAATGTTTTAACAATCAGGCACCATCTCCACTACAAATACAATCCGGTCACAGGACTCAGCTACAACAGGGTGGTCCCTTGACCCAGTTACCATATCTCTGGATTTTTCCCTTTCCTTCCTCTCCATCTTTACTCTCTTTGGGCCTGATCCATAGCCCATTGAAGTCAATCAAGTCTTCCCACTGGCTTTAATGGGCCTTGGACCATGCCCTTTTTACCAGGGGGAAAGAATCTTAATAGATTTACTAAATGCATCCCTATTCAGCAAAGCACTTATGTATGTGCTTAACTTTAAGCACAGACATTGGCTTCAGTGGGAATTAAGCATATACTTCAAGTTAAGCAAGTACTTTAAGTGCTTTGTAAATTGGGGCATTAAAGATCACCTGCAAAAAAAAAGAGGGAAAAAGGATTTTTGTATTAATTTATTTTTGCTTCTTTATGATGTAATAAAGAAGCTCTGCAAGGTTTTCTTTGCCTTTTTAAGAAATCTGCCTTTTGTGCACATTAGAAGTATCAGGTCCTGACTTATCTGTTTTTGCTGGAGGATTCCTTGGAGGACTGGAGAACCTGTGGGAATGAGACACCAGAAGAAAGTGGAGACAATAAACCTGAGCATCTGCAAGAGGAGGGGATTTTTAGTGGGATTGTTGCTCGTTTGTTCTAACATCTATTTAACTCAAACTCCTGACAAACAAATGGAAGGGGAAAGCTTTGTTGGTGAAGAACTCAGCAAGCCTATGCCATTGGTCGAGGGCTGAGAAAGTTCCTGCTCCAGTTCTCAAAGCCTGCAGCAACACAGGGAAGACGAGACTTTGTATCCTTGTTAGTCTAAGGTACCAAAATTATAGAACAGACCTTTTTTTTTCTTTTTTTTGAGGGAGGACAGGGAAGGGCAGTGAAGAGAAAACAAACTAAGCAGGCCTACGTTATACAGCATAACTTACACTTAAAAATACAAATGAAGGCCCTGATCTGGTACGTAAGCAATTTTGGACTTAATCTAAGACCCACTGAAGTCAGTGGAATAACTCCCATTGGCTACGTAGGATTAGGCCCACAGTCAGTTCCATTAAAGTCAATGGGACTACTGACAGGCATAAAGTTATGAATCTGGTTGAGGGTATTCAGGATCAGGCCATAAATATGTTTGATAAAGCCCATATTCAGGAAAGAACCCTTAAAAATGACATCTTGACAGCCTAGCTGTCAGAGTGCAGATTAACAGAGCAGGAAACAGCATGGAAGTGAATGTACAAAGGGCAAATGGGCTCAGGAAAGACAAAGCAATATATCTGCCAAAGAGCAGTGGGCTTATCATACTTCTTTGATGGAATCCACAGTGCAGCTCACTCAGCTGATACCTAATTAGAAAATACCTCCAAAATGCTGCAGGGAGAATACATCCTAGCACTTTCATCAAAGGACCTGGTTTCTGTAACAGAGACTAGAACTCTTATTTCTAATGACCCTTGCCCCCCTCACTCCAGTTATCTCAGCTACCGCTGATTTTCATATCCTGCGGTTTTATTCGTCCTGTCACATGATTCTCTGATCTCCTGCAAAATGATTCAGGAACAATGGAAGAATAAAGGATCATATGGATTAACACATGATTTTATACATCTACTGTACCATAGCAAACCAGGTCATTACTGTATAATCTAACACTACCTCATTATTATTATTTATATTATGGTCATATCAGAGGCCCCAGTCAGGGATCAGATAACACACATAAAACACACAACACAAAGATGGTCGCTTTCCAAAGAGCATATAATCTAGGTATAAGATGCAGGTGCATACAGCAAACAGACTGGGGAGCACAAGATAACTATGAGATGGATAGTGACGGAACCAACAGTGCACTCAGTTTTAATGTGTTCATTGACTGAGTGCTCAGCTCTGTGAAAGTTTCACTAGTGGTGATACTTAGCATACTGAACTGTGGGAGATGGAGAGATTTGTGAGGTTTAATTCAATAATGTTCGTAAAGCATTTTAGATCCTTTTATGGAAGTCACTAACGAAGCTATTATTGTTTTAGCTTCTTTTAAAAGACATTGCTGATAGCAGTCTGCTTTTCTGGATACATCATTGTTTATTCTTAAGTACCCAAAAGCATGCTAGGCATGCCACAGAAACAGGTAACCAAATACATGAAATAGAACGTTTTTAAAAATTAGGCATCCGCTACAAATGGGGAGGAGGGAGAACTGTCCGATCCCGGCCTCCTTTGTGGCAGAAAGTGGAAGGTCAGAAGTAAATGAGGAGTGAAAAATTTCAGCCTCAATGGTTAAGGTTCGGCAAAGTTATAAGCAACTGAAAACAGGGTCTTATAATGGGATGCGCTGGGCAACCTTAATAGCAAGTGGTGGTACTGTAACCCACACACCTATGGGTGTGGTGTTCTGTCCCATCTAGTGGCACTGAGACCAGTTGGAGAGAGTTAAATGAGTCTGCTCTACAGACTTAGCTAAGAGTCAGTTGACTTTTGCTCACCACTAAGCTCAGAGGTCCCCGTTGGACCAGCGGGGCCTGTTAGCCTTACACCGCCAGTCCTGCTGCTAATACAATCACAATGCATTATTTAGGCCTTGGCCCTGGGCCAGTCACCACTATCCATGCTCCAAACCATTTACAGTCTAGCAAGACAAGCTGCAGTGGGAGAACCCAGCAGAAAACCTCACTCTAGAGCACGCCCCGCCCCATGTGACTAGACTCCTTCACCTCCTGGTTACTCACCGGTTTGCTTCACTAGTACAGCTAAATTGCCAGCGCCTCCAGCGGCAGGAGCACGTTGTCTCCTGGCATGCCCGGGGAGAGCCAACCCTCTGTTACAGCCCCGCACATCCCGGCAAGGAGGGAGGCCGGCAGGGCTCCCTCATTCTGCTCAGACTCGCTGGGCTCCCCTCTGGGGCTCCCCAGGGGAAGGTGGCTCTGGGCCCTCCGTGCTCGGGTACTGATGCCCCTAGCTGCGCCCATCACCTGGCACAGGGGCCGCAGAGGCGCGGGGACTACAACTCCCAGCATCCCCCGCACGGGGCGGCGACCACAGGCCGGGTGGCCCCCGGCCCCTTTTGCAGAGGAGCCTCAGGCTGAGGGGCCGCGCGGGAGGGTGTCTCCGCGGTGGTCCTGAGCCCCCCCTCCCCCCTCGCTGACTCCCCCCTCCGCCCAGGCTGAGGGCGCCTCCCCGTGGCCTCTCCAGCCTGCGAAGGGGAGTTTCCAGGAAGTGGCCATATTGGATTCATTCAGCCGCATCGATCCGGGGAGAAGAGCGGGGTCCCGGCACGGCGGTTTCCCGGCCACAGACCCGCGCCCGGACCCCCTCCCCCCCGCCCCAGCCATGGCTGCCACAGACCTGGACCGCTTGTGTGTGAGTGCGAAGCCCCGCTGGGCGCGGCGCGCCGGGGCTGAGGTGTCAGTCGCCGCTTTGTGCCCGGGCGCACGGGACGTTTGGGGAAGACGCGCGGGAGGCAGCTGAGCTCCCCGCTCTCCGGGGCCGGCAGCCGCTGCCCGCCTCCGGCTCTGAGGGCGGCGGAGAGGAGCCGGGCTCAGCCTCCCCTGCAGCGAGCTGGCGGCCGGGGGTCCCGGCTCTCCGCCAGCCCCGGGGCGCACAGCCCAGCCCAGCGCGCAAAGACGGCCCCTCTCTCCCGTGCCCGGCAGCGGGTCTCCCAGCGAGCCCGGGCCCCGAGGGCTGGGGGGTTGAGCCCCAGTTTGGCTGTAACGCCCGGACCCTCCCCTGGCTGGGCTCTGCTGCCCTAGGATGCTCCGGGACTCAGGCTGCGGGAGGGAGAAGGGGCGGGGGCGGTGACAGCGCGGCCGCTGGCGCTGGGGAAGGGCTAGGACGCGGGGATCAGGAACTGGTCTCCCGCTGGGAGCTGAAAGGGATGATCCGGGGCGGGGAGGTGATCGGTCTGATGCCTTCGAGAGGGCCTGCCTGGGTCTGTGCAGAGCTGGGTATTTGCAGACGTGTGGCAGTGTTTAACTACACAACCGAAGGGTTCTTCTGTTACACGTCGCAAGTTCTGATACAACAAAGGGACAGTTCCGCTGAATGGAGGTGGAGAGTCTCCATCCAGTAATGAAAGAGCCAGAACACCCCTAGACTGGAAAGTCGGTCTGATCCTTCTGGGCCCAATCCTGCCGACTTACCCTGAGCACACTCATGCTCTGGGGGGAGTCACTGATACAATCTTCAAGGGGCGGGAGATAGATAAATATTCTTTGTTTCTGTTATTCTGTTCATGGTTTCAAGTACTGCTTGGCATGATTAAAGGTGACAGAATCATGCCCTATTTGCTGTTGTCCTGGGGTAAAATATTTGTAAGTACCATATTCTGTAATTCTTATTAAGTACCACATTGCTTCTTGAGTATTCTGTTTAAATCAACCTAAGGAAGACAAAATCTGGCCCATAACTTGTGTTGTATAGTAGTGCTGATTCATTCTCTCTGTGTTACTTTCAATTATCCCTATTAAAAAACATGTTAAATCTCTGTTTCCCCAGCCCTGTGAGATGCTGCTGTTTTGTACAGCTATAAATCCTACTTAGTGTTTTCTATAACAAATAATTGTTTTCTTCAGAATAAAAGAAAAAAGCTGATTGTTGAACTCCTGCGCATGTCATTATCTTATCTAGAATACAGCAAACGTTTGTTTAGTTGGCAGATGTGTTTGGCCCTTGCAAATCCTTAATTGTGTAAATGTTGGCATCTAAACAAGAAAGAAGCAAAGTATATTTTTGTAGCCAATCTTGTGGGTGCACATGGATGATAAAATTAATTTACAGTTTGACCTGCACTTTTATAAACAAAATCAACTATGATTTAGTGTGTGTCTTAATGTTAGGTTGGAAGTTTTAGAGAAACATTGCAGTAGTATTTGTAGAAATGTTGCAATGTTTTGATATGCTTGTTTTGAAAGACTAGATTACAGACCTGCAGGGAACAGGTGGGATGTTACATACATAAAATCACAACATAAAAGTGTGGGTATGTGGGTGTATGTAGGCTCAGAGCCAAATGGCTGATGTTGGTATTGAAGCTTCATTTGAGAGATGCAGAAATATGCTTCCAGCAAACAAATGATCACTCTGCAGTGAATCTAAGGATACATCCCTTCCAGAAGAAAATTTCCATTCAGCCGATTGTATAGTTTCAATGTGTGGTTTGATGCTTAAATGATTCATAAAGCTGTTTATAGTTTGTGAATACCATTGTGATGCCAAAGATGCTCCCAAAAGAAGTTGAATACTCTTGTGTTCATAGGTATGCATTTATATATGGATGAGAAAAATAAAGTGAGTTAAGGCCTTGTTTAATAATGAGAATTGTTTGGATATCAGTTGTATGTAGACCTGTCTTGAAACACTGCCAAAGGCTTGCGCTCCATAGTTAACAGTATATATTACCGTAAAGAGTAATTGGCACCAAAAAAAATGAGCCTTGTGCTTGAAGGTGTTTTTTTTTTTTAAAGAGTACTTGTGTTTTAGCTTTGTTCTTGAGTCAATATACAAAGAATATTGTATAATAAATCTGAAACATGACTTAGTTGAGGAATAGAAGGGTGGCAATACATGTTGGATAATTGCTACCAGAAGTTGATTTGACAGAAATTTGTTGGCTTAAACAGGCTGATGAGGGATCTTTCTACCTTCTGAGAATGGAAAATGTCTTCACCACATTAAATAGCATAGTTCCCTAAACTTACTGTTTTGCCTTTTGATGTTGCTAAACAAATGGGGCTGGAAGCAATGGTCATTTGAATTATAGACAGGTCAGTTGTGCTAAAACAAGTAAGTTCCTTCTACTATTTTGTATGTAAAATCAAGTGTCTTCAGCTCTGCTTCATTGCTCTGCAACCTGGCATAAAATTTCTCAGCCAGAAAGTGAATTTTTAAAAGTGATACTTGGGACACAGGGAGAGAATTCCCTCTCAATGTAATTGAAAACTATAACTTGTTTAAAGTTCACATAATGCAAGTACAGCTTTGTTTTTTAAAATTAGACGTTTCAAGTTTTGTTTTGTTTTTTTTGAGGGAATGGGGTAGGAGTAGAGAATGGAAACAGAATCATTTACATGGAATGAAGATGTATTTTTTTCCCGTTTTGATATTTATATAAGGATTTTCTAGAACATTTAACTTGCTGCATAAGTGTGACATTAACGCTGATCTGGTTTAAAGTGAATCAATGATAATTGCAGATGGGATCAAGCTGGAACACCAGATGCAGCACTCACTGAACTTCTGAGAAAACAGGGTTCATACCTGTACCTTGTGGACTGAGCCTTTCTTTAATAATAAATAGCTGACCTTTAGGTAGTACCAGATTTTCAGAAGAGCTCAGCTCCCATTTAGGCACCTACATGAATTGGCTGGATTTTCAGAGGAGATCAGTGCCCAGCAGCTGCCACTGAAAATCTGTTCATTTCCTTTAAGTGCCTGAATGGTAACTGAGCTCTTTTGAAAATCTGGCCCTATCTAAAGGCCAGGGATGCCAGGACAGTATTGCCCAAGTAGCAGGACAGAACATTTTATACTTTGAAAGAAACAGGGAGGGGAGAACTAAAAATCTCACTGGTGTGGTTTCTAATTTATATTGAAAGAGCCCCGACCCATTTCCTCTCCATGTTGACAGTGGACTTGCCTAGATGCTCTGTGACATGAGGCAGCACCTATGGAAGAAGGGTGATTTGTGTGGTTTAAGTGTTGTGTTGTGAGAGCTGAGTCCTACATCCAGCTCTGCTACAGATGTTGTCACCTTGGTCAAGACACCTAACCTCTCTATGGCACACTTCCTCAACTGTAAAGTACAGATGATAATAGCTTCACTGCTCCTTGGCAATTGGGAACTAATTTATTTCAAAGTGACTGTGATGCTCTTAGCCCAGAATCCAGAGTCCTTATTTACACAATTAGCATGTCCTCATATATTCTGTGAGGAGCATTGTGGAAAAACTTTCAAAAAGCAATCTGATTAAATAGTCCTAGGGATTGTATAGTGTAATGGTGACATCAGTTAGTTGACACTGATAATTTACAATGTTATGACTCTTCAGCTTAAGAATCTGTATTTAAAAACTTCCCAATTGAATACTTCTCCAGTAGAGTTCTCCACCATGTCTTAACAGCCCCCTCCAACATAATGAAGTTCCTTTGAAGTAGAACGATTAGAAATAATCAACAAAAACAAGTGAAAGGAAAATTCACCCACAGAAAGCTGCATTTAAGACTGCATTCATTCTAAGCTGCAGAATCACACCAGCAGTGCTCAAGAGTGCTTTTGTTCTTGTAACTATAGTGCTTGTAAGAGATGTTGGTTTCACAGCCCTGGAGACTGTAGTCCTCTGTTGAGCCACACAACAGCTACAGCACAGGCATTGGCAGCACTAGCTTTCCATCAGTGTACTCCAGCCCTGACCTGGAAGGACCTCCTCTACATAGGGGAGAATAGTTCAGTCTCTGTGCCCATTACTACTGTGGAGTGTCTATTGACATGGTCAACAAATAAAAACCACCCAGCTAGTTTATGATGTGGATATCTGTCCCCTGGGAATTGGACTGACCAGCTGTTAATTTCATACACATTACCAAATATCCATCAGATGTTACTGAGCTGGGATGCACTTGAAAACATCCTGTGCATGAAAGTTATTAATTTCATAATCAGTCCCCCAAGCCATCCTGTGCTTAAGAGGTGACACATGGAATTGATTGTATTTTGGCACAGCCACTGGCAGTAGTAAAAGGATGTGGGTATATCTGCTGTACTGTGCAACAGCCAATCATCTTATTCAGAAAATGTGAGACGCAAAGCAGAAGGAGGATAACAGTGGCAGGGCAATGCAGTGGGTCTAGAGAGAGTTAAAACAGGTGGGAGGGGAAGAAGTGGGAGAGCAGGCACTGAAGAAAAGGGGTAGAACAAATGGAGCTCAAAACGGGACGTAATTCGGAGACCCACAATTAAAAATAGTCCCACTCTTTGCAAGGCCTTTGCAAGCCAAAGAGCCTGGCTAATTTCATTTCAACAAGTAACACAGTTAAGCGTCCAGTTAGCTCACTAATGCATGAATTGATAGGTGCAAATGCAGTAAGTCACTTTGACCTTAGCTCAGGCAATCATGTGCCCTCAGAATGATTCATTAGTATGAATTAGAGCCAATGTGTCAGGCCTGATATTCAGTCATAACACTGAATGTGTGGGCATCTGTTGTTTTGTCAGTCCCTTAGGCCCTGGATTTTGAAAATGTCATCCCTAGTCTATATGTGCAAATACTGTGACTGCACAGATTGAGGATTTGTGTGTGCTGGAGACCAGTTGGAATAATCATTTGGCATTTGCGCATAGTTTTACCTTAGTTGTATATGCAGCTTAATGGTTGCACAATTGTTCTGAAAATTATGTAGCTAGATTTTTAGTAGCTCAATTTTTTTTTTTTGGGTGGTTTGAGTAGAAACCAGCAACATCCTTCTTTGAAAATCTTGCCAGGGAAACCATTACTTTTAAAGAGGAAAATGGAGTCTCTTTCCCCAGTGGTGACGGGATGGTGGAATTTTTACCGCTCACCTCTTGTGCCTGTTCAATTTTGGCAGACATTTAAGAGAGTCCAGCGTTGCCTGTTGGAAAAACTATGAGCTCTGTTGTATTGTTGTCACCTGTTCATTTGTGTAGCTAATGACCTGGAGGAACCACCAGGAAAAACCTTTGAAATATCTCTAAGGTTTCACCAGAATTGGATGAGTCTTGCGGGACTTTCTACACTGCCTTCACTGCTGGTTTGTTTAAACAGGGCTTTTCTCCTTAACAGCTGGTATCCTCCTGCCTATTGCAGATAGTCACTTCACAGTCTGGTGTTTGAGATATCACAGTTCCTCCCCATGGAAAGGATTCTGCTGTCAAACACTGGCTCAAGTGGACTCACAGAATGAATTGGGCATGAGGAACAGGCTGAGCATAGAAGGGAGAAAGTCGCATATATCTGGTTTAGGACTGAACAGTTGCCAATGAAAAGGCCACTGTTGGGGCAATGCAGGCTGGATATTTTTAAAGGCAGGCAGGTTGGATATTTTTAAAAATAACATTTTGGAAATATTCCCATGACTTAAACAATTCCAGTGAAAACAGTTTGTATTTGGATTCAAACATTCTTCTGCAGATTTTGTAACCCAGCCCACTGCAGTATTTTACTAGGATTTGGGAGCCCTAGAGAGAAACTGACTAGTCTGTTCTTATTGTCCAGCTTGAGTGTTTACCTTTGACCTTGTGCTTCATTTGGAAGAGTGAGATTATTCAAACAGGAACTTCAAAAAGAAGCGATTTTTATTATTGGTAATAGATCAGGAGGCAAGTGTAGCTCCAGATCTGCTACTCTGAATCAGAGTGAGCAGTGTATTCCCTTCCATGTGCTGGCTAGATCTTCTAGCTGGGGGGTGTACCTGCCTAAGGAGGGAGGATGGGAAACATCTCCCTGACTGTTCTCCTCCCAGCTGGCTGCACTTCTGAGCCACAATCTGTCCCCAAGTGGCCTGCACAAGCTCATCCTTCTCTGACCCACAATCTGTCAGGTTACAAAGAAGAGTTTTAACTGTACGTGTGGAAGAAATGTCTGCTGGAAAAGTACCAGTTTTTCCAACCGTATTGCTGTTTCTGTGAGTGCAAATCCAATGTGTCTCTTCCTCCTGTACTATAGATAAAATATGTTACTCCAAGTGGGAGTTTGAGCTTCTTTTTAAATATGTGTGATCACTGCAAGCTCTGAGGCAGTGTAAGACCACACAAACTGGAGAATACTAGAATCACCTGAACCTTGCATGCCCTCTAGAGAAACAGTAGCACATGCAAACCTGAAGAACAACTCTCTCCTTCTGGGACGCAGCGAGATGACAGGGCCCTTTTTTTGATTTGTGGCTGTGAGATGTCAGCAAATCTCCAGTATTGTGGGGAGTGGTAACATTTTGGGAACTACGTTATCTTTGGGAAGATTGTACCAATGTTATTCCCAGCTAAAATCAGGAAAACTAGCCCTCGGTCCTTTCCTCCCAGTGTACCTGCTGTTCCTGTTTCCTTCATCTCAAGGTTTGATGTACCCCAGTGGGAACTATGGGTGCCTACCACCTCTCAGGATCAGGTCATTAGTGTCTGTGGAATTTTCTCCATCATGCGTCGTCTTGTGCTCTTGCAGTATTTTTTCCTGATAATCTCCTTATCCTTTTCCCATATGCCTCTTTGCTTGGAGTGAGAGAGGAGAAAATGGGACACAGTATGTGCAAAACTAGATTGCTCAATCAGAAGGAATCAATAAATTGAAGGAATTGAGTCTCATAAAACAGGGAGAATAGTGCCCCATTCATTCAGGGCCAGGATATCTGCACCAGATCACTTCCAACTTCATCAAGTGTGCGAGGGGAGAGCTAGAGAGTTTTGATTTTTGTGAGGTTTGGGGTTTTTAATTTGGACATTGGTCAAAAACATTTGTCTTGATTTTAACTGATGAAATGCGTGCATGCATCCAGAACTTGAACTGGGCCAATCTTAAATAAAACCAATAAAGTCCGAGGCAAAGGGCTGGGCTACACTACTGGGCGTGAGGGGGAGGGTGTCGATCTAAGACACGCAACTTCAGCTACATGAATAGTGTAGCTGAAGTTGCAGTATTTTAGGTCAACTTACATGGCTGTCCCCACGGCGGCGAGTCGACCGCAGCTGCTCCCCCGGCAACTGCGCTTACTTCTCTCGCCAAGGTGGAGTACAGGAGTCAATTCGGGGATCGATCTATTGCGTCTAGATGAGACGCGATAAATCGATACCTGATACATTGAGCGCTACCTGCCGATCCAGTGGGTAGTGTAGCCGTACCCAAAGGGACCTGAAAAGTGGAATGTTGGTTAGAAGGAGAGCCCCATGATAATTTGTAGAACAGCTTGAGAGCTGAGAAACTTGAGAAGAAGGTTCAGAAAAACAGATTTGCTAGACTTGAAGTCTCCCTTTCAGAAACTTGCCAGCTTACATAAATAGCCATGTAGGCTCTGAAACACAACAGACATTTTTTGGGGTGGAGCAAAGCGGAAGAGGTGGCAAATGTTCTATGAAATTATGTTATAGGGAAACATTATTTTCTGAAAAAAATCTGTATACAGGCCTGTCCCAACAATGGGATCTATCGGCTTCTGCCAAATGTATTCCCCTTTGTGCCATGAACTCTCTCTTAAACTCCCAAGCTAAATAGGATTTGGGGGCGGATGGATTTGTCAGTAGTTGGATGGGTGACTTTGTTTAGAAGTTGAAATTCCTTTTTGTAGCCAAAAAGTGTGTGTCTCACACACATGAAATTTCAGATATGTCAAACAGCTACAGTAGAAGTTCCCACGAATTGTCCTGCCTTAGAGCCAGAAACATAACACCCCTGCTCTCTCTGGGCTGGTCCTCACTAGGGAGGGGGATCTACTGTAGATACACAATTTCAGCTAAGTTAATAACGTAGCTGAAATCGGCGTATCTACAGCCAACTTACCTGCCGTCCTAACGGCGGTCGGCGGTGCGCTCCCCCGTCGACTCCAGCTTGCGCCTTTTGGCGAGCTGGAGTTACGGAGTCGACGGGGGCGCCGCTGGCGATCGATCTCTCCGCGCGCTAGTGAAGACAAGCCCTCTCACTCACCCGGCTCCGCACTGAAAGAGCAGTTGAAGACATGGGGAAAGATGAGAGAGTTTGTACAGAAGGTGCTCCTAGGTGCATGGGCCTGTTCCCATCCATGCCTGAGTTTTGACTGAACAATTACTAAATGACACACTGCAGTAAGCCCCTGCTCCATTACCACTGCATTATCTGACCCAGGAAATTTAAACTGTGGATTCAGTGTGACATGTTCTCCACCACTGAATTTCATTTGCCCTAGGGTGTGCAAGGAACTCATATGCTGCATTCTACTGAAGCTGAACTGTTCGATAGCAATAAAAGAGAGAGATCAAATCAGTGCCTAGAAAAAGGGCCCTTTTAGACAGGTTGTTAAATGATGTGTATTCCAATGAAATGCCCTGGTGAATGAGGGCAGAAAATTTTGGACTCTAATCCCACGCTTTCTCCCAGCTCACTTCAGTTCGCTTATAGTATGGGTTCAGTGGGAGTTTTGCCTGAATAAGGACTGTAACAAAGGGATCTCAGAAAACTATTTCTGATTTCTCCATCTTCCATAGGCGCCATAGCATAAGGATTTATTTTGCAGTATCACAGGTGAAGGACTGTGTTCAATTTCTCTTCTTCCATTTCAATTTTGCAGTTAGATGCTTTTTGAATTGTACTGACTCTTCAAATTAAAGGTATTTTGCAGCTTTCTGAAGGCCTCAGTTAATAGGATAAGTAGTTGTCAGCTTATTAGCCTGATTTTGATGTAGTTTTTAGAGTGAAGTGGTTATGGTGTATATGTATAACCTTGCCTTCAAGATTAGGTTACTTGTCATCTTCCTGATATTTGCCATTAAGCACTAAAACACAGCATACAGTAGTGGTATTTGGACCTGTCTGAGTTAGCAGTCAAAGAAAGAATAGCTTATCACCATAGAGTACACTTATATTAATTCAAATAAATTTGCACCCGATTTTTAGATATGTTTGAGTACAAAATGTTGACATGGCTAATACAGTTCCAGATTTCCATTCCATGTAACCCCACCACTTTTTCTGTCCTCATTTCTCCCACCACAGTCACCTCCTTCTTTCTTCTGTCTATTCATGTACGTCTTCTCCTATTTTATCACTGTTAACTCTACCCTAATGTGCTACATCCGTGTAGTATTGTTTGACTTTGTATTGTCTGGTATCGCAGCTTTGATAAGCTGTAAAATTGCATAATTCTATTGGGATAGCCTATGAAACATGAGGTATTTTGAAACATATACAAGCGGTAAGTTATGTACCTTTTTGTACTTTTCATTATGTCTTTCTTTATGAAAATTGATAAAAAATGAATCTCACTCACTCACAGACAGAGAGTTGTCCATTGGCTGGAAATGGAAATTTCTTGGCGATACCATGCATTGGATTGTTGTGTCATGAGAAGTGGAAACTTAAACCCAGTGATGACCAGAATTAATTGGCTCTCTTAAGAGTAACCCCCCACCAAAATCCCTTTCTGCCTTGCCTAAAAAAAGTATTGAATGATGGAATTCATTATAAACAGGCAAGGAATTCTGTAAACATATCCAGGAATTAGCTATGTTTATTTTAAATTTGTGGTTAATATTCCAGCATGCAGAGTAGAGCAGCTGGATAATTAGATAAATCTGATTCATACTATCGTCTCCTCTTTCGATGACACTTCCTTAAAAATGCCATTAACCTTTACCAAACCATTCTGTGGTGTAGAATTGCCCACTAATATCTCTTTGAGGTTGTGGGGCAAACTTCTGCTTTCGGTTTGTTCAACAGTCATTCATGTGGCTCTGAGTGGAACTTGGCAGTGTGTCTCATTCACTTGCAGACCCATTGCTCAAAGTAAGGAGAGAGGATGATTGGGAGGGAAGTGTGGTCTAGTGGTTAGACTAGGCCCTAGTCTAGGAGACTGCAAGCCAGCATTGCCACTGCCCTGTTGTGTGTGACCTTGGGAAAGTCACTTACTGTGTCTAACTTGAGGGTGATGGGAAGGGCAGTAATAATGCTTATCCCCTTGCATAGGGTTGTGAGAGTTAATTAACTAAGGAGCCTAAGGAGCTGTGTAAATAATATCTAAAAGACAAAAACTGAGGGTGATTTATTAATTGACTTGGCTTGGATTTTTTTTTTTTTAAATAAGGAACTGAGGAAGAAGTGTCTG
This sequence comes from Dermatemys mawii, assembly GCA_007922305.1. NCBI lineage: Eukaryota > Metazoa > Chordata > Testudines > Dermatemydidae > Dermatemys > Dermatemys mawii. The sequence continues at coordinate 6,658,593 of ML677358.1, forward strand.
TTCTAACTTTTGGCTTCTCAGTAAGAGAGGTTAGTTCGTGGGAGAATGGAATGCTTATGCAGCTGAAGTGCTGAACTTTCTCATCCCTTCAAGGAAATGTCTTTCATTTTTGGTTCCATAGTTTCCTTATGTTTCCACTGATGATCTTCATTCTCAAAGGCAAAGTTTGTATTTGCAAAAGACTTTCTATGTGGAGCACCTGGCTTTCTCATTCAGAGCTGAAAATGGAGCTTGTGGGTCCAAGTACCGATAAAATAAGAAAACACAGTGGCTTTTTTAGTTTTGCTTTTAACATGGGAGAGACATCTGAACACAGCTCTGTATGACATGATAGATATTGTATGCGATGTTGGTGTAGCTGTATTGGTTGTAGGATATTAGAGGGAAATGGTGGGTGAGGCAATATATTTGATTGGACCAAATTCTGTTGGTGAGAGAGACACACTGTTGAGTTTACACCGAGCTCAAGAGCTTGTGTCTCTCACCAACAGAATTTGGTCCAATGAAAGATAGTATCCACCAATATATATTGTGAGGTATCTTCTTTTTTAAGTGCATACATGTCTCTAATAAATGGAGTTACAGGTGTACTTTGGGACCGAACCAAGGTCTGTTGTGTCAATCAGCATCTTTCCACTGACTTCAGTAAGTTTTGGGTCACGCCCTATGAGGGGAGACAATATGTTCCGTGGCTCTTGCTTTCATGAATTGGTGTTCTGGGGCTCTGGGCCTGCTTGTGTCCCCACTGAAGACTGTTAGAATTCCACTGCTGACTTAGCAGAAATAGGATTGTACCCATTGTATGGGAAAGTTTAAACTAAAAAACCAAAGCCCCCACATTTTTGATAACTATTTAGAAAATAAAAGAAGCCTTCATGAGAACATAGCTGTTCAGATGAAGTTTTGCAAAACTTGTTTTTACCCCCATACCTGAAGTTTGGGGTGACTGTATCTTATAAATTGTGTTGCTCAGTGTGGTTTTGTCTTTAAATCTTACACTGAATATTGTGGGGGAATTTTCTTAGCGCGTTTAAATGTTGTGTTCCTGTTACTGGGTATTCTTGATCTAATAAAAGATGGGAGAAACATCAGAGCGCAGCTTTTTATGTCATGATGGACGTTGTATGCAGTGTTGTAGCCTGTCCCAGGATATTAGAGAGACATGGTGGGTGAGATAATGTCTTTTACTGGACCAACTCTTGTTCTCACCACCTTGTCTCTCTAGCATCACTGACTGGCAGACCAGATATGGCATTTTTTTTTTCAACGCTCTTATGTAGTGCAATCTTCTGGTGTTCAGTTGCAATGACAAAACATACATCTAATCCTTGTTAAATTAATGTGATTAGACCTTACAAACATTATAAATGAATAGCTAAGTAAAAGATTAGAAAGCAAATTTCCATATACTTTTTATCACTTAAAAGGCTTAAAATAATGAGGAGTCAGGTAGCACCATAAAGACATCTAAAGAAGTGGGGTTTTTTACCCACGAAAGCTTATGCCCAAATAAATCTGTTAGTTTTTAAGGGCTTGGCTACACTTGCAGCTGTAGAGTGTTTTGGGTTAAACCAGCCTTGGGAGAGTGTACTAGGGAAAGCGCTCCAGTCTGTCCACACTGACAGCTGCAAGCGCACTGGCGTGGCCACACTTGCAGAGGCATTGCAGAGGTGTGGGAGCGGTGCATTATAGGCAGCTATCCCAGCGTTCAAATGGCTGCAACATGCTTTTCAAATGGGGAGGGTGGGGTGGAGTGGAGTGTGGCTTGTGTATGTGATGGGGGGAGAGAGTGGGTTTTTGGAGTGCTGAGAGTGTGTCAGCACGCTGTCTTGTAAGTTCAGACCCCCCTACCCCCCACTTCTCACTTACTCACTCAGTAAAAGTTTGCTTCGTTTGCTTTGCCTGGTAGCAGATAAGCAGCTGCTGTCTGAAATGGAGCTTTGAAAAGGCACTTCTGCATTCCTGCAGTGATTTCACAACAGAGGAAAGAGTGGCCACTTAAGGGGATTATGGGATGTTTCCATAGATCAATCAGAGCACAGTAATGTAACTCCTTGTTCACACTGAACCTGAAGCATCTCACCCAATACACAACAGCCATTAATCCTCTCAGGGAGGTGGAGTACCAGGAGCGCTCCAGCCAGGGAGTCAGAGCGCTCTACGTGCCTTCCCAGTGTGGACGGGAAGTAGAGCACTCTGAGAGGCTTTATTGCGGTATAAAGTGCAAGTGTAGCCAAGCCCTAAGGTTCCACCGGACTCCTTGTTGTTTTTGTGGATACAGACTAACATGGCTACCCCTCTGATACTTAAAGAGGAATATAAGCCAGAGCTGGTCAGTTCATTTGTAGAAAGCTGAACTAGTGCTGTATTTGTAGGTAGTGTTTGTTCCTAGATGGATGTAGAGTATATAAGCTGAGACGGGCAGCAGTGTCTACCCATTAATTTATAAACAATTAATGTTGTTTATAAAAAAAACCCCCCTCACTCCCCCTCCTCCCGGCCCAAGATGATGATGTAAAGCAAATAGCAATTCACATAATTCTGTGAAGAGCTGCTCTCGGGGCGTAAGGCTGATTAAACGCAATGGGAAAAGGTGTATATAATACAACAATAGAAGTTGTAGAACAATAGAAGACAAATACAAAGGTGTATATAATATAACAATAAAAGTATGTGTATATAATACAACCGTTTGCTTGCAAGAGCTTAGGAAAGTGCTCTGATGTGCAGACATACAGAAATCCAGGCTTCTAGATTGGTTCTGAGATTGCTCAGCTTTTGGTTTGCTATTTAAATATTGTTACAGGTGGCGTGAGAAATCAGAACACTATTTAGGCAAAAGGGAGCAATTTGGGAGTTTTGTTTACGTAAGAAGTGCAAAATTAGTCCTTAAATGGAGTTCTGTTTGTTAAATGAGCCTGATGATGACACTTACATAGTTGGGTGACCCTAGAAATCAAACTCAGGACTCTGGATTTAAACTTACAGAAAACAGAGCACTTTATTTCCTGGGAGGTGCCTGTCTAGGGTAGTCCAGGATCAGGGACCTATGATGTAGGAAGGGCAGTGTGAAAAATAAACAACAATGGACCGATTTCCAAAAGACGTTGAGCTCCCAATGACTTCTATGGGCTCTGGATTGCTATGAGCCTCTGAAAATCAGTCCACAAACTTTTAGGATGGGTGCAGTTTGTTTGTTTTCATCTTTTGCTACTGTCACTTTATGGTCAGAGAACGATTCAAACTCTGACTCTTCTTGCCTCTGCAATTTTAAGTCGCCGTGTTTAATTTTATTTAACATAGATTTTGTTCTCCATTTGGTTCCTTTAATGACATTTGGGGCGGAGTTTGGGCATCTTGAAACTGGGAGAGACACTGAATAATGGCCTGAGTGTTCTGTGAACATTCCTGACATTCTTAAGGAAAGGGTTAAAATGAGAGGTTGGTACTGGGTAGGGACTGTGTTTCCTGTGTGATTTTTAATTCCGGAGAGTGCAGTGCAGGCCAGTAGCTTCATTGCAGGTTTTATTGTCGTGAGTTCTATGCAATGGGAATGAAGCAACTAACATGGTTTCCTTTGTACGAAGAAATGACATGGCTGTAATGTGAAAACTCAAATGTGAAATCTGCAGGGCTTATTTTGGTGCGTGCTTGTGGGCTGCAGTGGAGAAGGACGTGCAAATACGCTGTACAGTGCTGAGAACTCTGATGCAGGATAGTAATATCACCAGGGTAACAGCAGCGCTGAATTGGTAAGGAAGAGGTCTCTCAGAGCTGCCTAGAGGATCCAGCTGTTAATATAGGGCCAGATCACTCTGTGCCCCCACTGAGTTTCTCCATGTGTGGTCTGTGGAAGTGAGGGGGAATCATGGCACCATTCCCTTGTCTCTCTTGTCTGGACCCTGTGGAAGGCTCTTTGCAGTCTGAGGGCCTTGCGAGGGCAGAGGGACATAGTTGGGGTGACAAGAAAGAGTCAGAGTTTACATTGTCTCATCCCCTATCCTATGGAGAGTGTCCTATGGAGTGGATGGTATATACCGGTTTCATAGCTCTCGCCTTGCCAAGGCCATTTGTGAGAGAGGCCAGAAAGGAGAAGCACTAATAAATTATTCATGCAGAAAACTTAAAATTCAGCCAGATCCATTCCTTTGGTGTCACTGGCTCTCTCCATGGTCATGATCCTTCATTTCTGATGGCAGTAATTTTTCAAAATGAAAGTGAGGGGGGCACTCCATTTGTGGGGCCATAGGCAATATGGGAGTGGAATGTGGGACATTCTGTCAAATGAGGTGCACTTGAGAGGGATGCCTTGTGTTGAGCAGCTCTTTCATAGCCACGGCCACATTGCACAAATAACCATGTTTAAACATTGTGTGGGCTAGCTGTTTAATGGTTTCTGGCCTGTTTCCCCCTGCCTCCTAAAAATAAAGGAAGACAAAAGAAAGAAAGAAAAGCCCCCATGAGGAAACGGTATTAAACCTGGTAGACCTTTTCTGCAGTGTGCCAGCGCTAGTGATTTTTGTCATGTCCCATGATATTAGGTGGTGTTTCATAAATACCTATCTTCTGGAGTCGGATGATTAGGTGAGAATTTCTGTTTTTATATGAATGAAAAGTAAGCTTCTAACCTTTATAGCTGGAGAAAAAAGCTTGAAAATGTGACCCCTTCCAGTTCAAAAGTCAGAAGGTAAATCCAAGGGAGGAAACCAAAAGTTATTATTTTCAGATACTCGTTATTTTAGCCAATGTCCTGATTTGTAAGGCCTGATTCCTGATTTTCAAACGTTGGTGGTCGGGGATACTGCTTACATGAGTACTTCTGTTAATGAGGGCTCCCAGAATGAACCTGATGTTGAGCAGATGATGGCTTGCCTTGGCTAAGGTCTTTGTGACTCCATGGGAACTCTAGAATAGACCATCAAGTGACATATTTTGCCACCAGGTCGACTAGATCTGTTCAGGGCTAGACAGCACAATTTATAAAACTCTGGGGACCAGTTGTATGCTAGCACCTCCCCAGGTGAGAGAATGTCACTGAACCTTCAGCACGGGTGCACCCTGAAAACATAAAGAGCAGAGAATAGCAGATACAAAGATATGCTTTCCTTTCTGCTAGCCATGCAATAACGCAGCCAACTCTGTGCTGAGGCGAAAGAGAGAAGCTCAAATGCAGCAGACTGCAATAGTAATACAAATAATGAATACAAACCCCATGTTTAAATGCTCTTATTGATCTTTTGGACTTTTGCCTTTGCTTTGAAATACCAGGCCCTGATTCAACAAAGCACTTAAAGATAAGCTTATGTCCCACTGACTTCAGTGGGTGCTGAATTGGCCCTAGATGAGACTCACCTGTATGGCTATTAGAGGTAATCGCTTTTTAGCATCACAAAGGGCAGGGAGTCTCCTCTTCTGTCTAGCTTTGTACCCATCATTCTCTCATCATATGGTGAATTTTAAAGCTGAGAACTCTGCTCATCAGGCCACAGCTAACAGTGCTATGATTATCGACTGCCTCTATAAGATTATGGATAGTTTACCTAAACCCTGCATGGATACTTGCTGTGCTGTCTGCCTCGGCGCTTCTTAGCCATCATTAACCTATCCTGAGCTATGACTTGCTACCTCTTTGATGCTATTATTCTCTAACTAGCATTTTTACATAATGTCGGACTTGCTTGACAGAGCGGTAATATATTATTTAATAGTGCGCAGCACATGGGTTCAGGGAAGGTAACGTTTTAATCTGTTAAAAAATCCTGGGTCTGTTGTGAATTTTAGTCTGAGTATTGCTAATATCATAAAAGAGCTCCTGAACGATCAGACAGTGGCTTTGCCATTACTCCTCCTAATTTGCAGGCCCAGATAAAGAAGCTTTATTCCGTGAAAGTCTGAACTGGTACCTGCTGCTCAGCCCTGAAAAGTATCAGGTGATGGGTTGTCTATTTAATAACATAAGAACGGATTTAGTAAAGTAAAAGGTGTAGGATCAGACGGGTGGAAACTTCAAAGAAAATAATCTGGTATATTATTGATATAGAAACTAGCATTAACTTTGAAACATTCCTGGTTGGAGCAAGGGATTGGAGTCAGGAGACCTGTGTTTTATTTCTGACTCTGACTTCCTGTGTGACCTTAGACAATCACTCAACTGATCTGTGCCTCAGTTTCCCTATCTATAAAGTGAGGATACTAACGTCTCTGTAAAGCACTTGGAAATCGTCTGATCTGGTTGTGGGCTCTCAGTGTCTCCCAGGGTCATGCCTTCCATGTATGGTAGTCTTGTAGTTATATTAGGGTTTGTATCCTGTGTAGGCTGCAGCCGTTAGAGGGCAACATGATCTGTCACTCTTGCACAGCTCTGACATCCAAACCAGCAGGGAGCTGTGTGATCAAGGTATGCATTGTGGGTGGTGGGAAGGACAGACAGTCAAAGGTAGGGCGTTACAGAATGAGTAAGTCTCTGAGACTGCCTCACCCTGCCCACTTACCTGTCAGAAGGTTAACCAAGTTACTCTGCGTAATCTCTCTCCCCCCCACACTTAGTCATAATTAAAATTCCTTTGGAGGGGCTGAATTACTGCAGAGCTGCAGTAGGAATGAGTAATTTCCCCGTGCCATTCATTTTTTATTCTGGATACAAGTGAATAGCATCTTAATAAATGCCATTGACTTTTGCATTAATCAGAGTGTTTGATGCATCTACCATTGTGTCAGGGAGCGGAGAATGAGAAGGTAAAGTCATTTGCTTTGTGATTAATAAGAGACCCAATCCTACCATCTGCTGAGCATCCTCCACTCCCAACGAGGACCAGTTGTGCTGAGGGTATTCAGAACCACTCTGGTTTGGGCCCAGAAATTTATATACAAAAATATAACTTCCCTCCTTCTTTTCATCTCACTTTTCTGAATAACTGCAGTTTCCAGCCCTCAATCTGTCTCCCTAACATTAGTTTCTTCTTGTATCCTGTTCCCACTCTAGTTTGGTTAGATTGTAAATTCTTTGCTCCATCTGTTTGCTATGTGTTTTGTACAGTGCTTGGATCCCTGACTCAGTTCCCCCTCCCCCCCTCCCCCGGGTGCTACTGTAATATAAAAGAACAAACCTCATAATAAATTTGATGTTATGGGGTACTGATGGGTGCTGGGCTAACGATGCCAATTTTATAGCTTACTCAAGCTACAAAATCAACTCCTGGTGTGACGGTGTTTGAATCCAGGCTATTGTTCTTGGGCAGCTTGCTGGCTCTGTGGGCCAAATGCTGCACTATGCACATGTAAGTCTTACCTACTTCCTTAGGAGCAAAGGTGCTCTGTAAATCAAAACCTATTCTGTCAATGAGCATTTCCAAGCCGGAGAAGCCTTTCAGTGTGACACGCTACGCAGTGACTGTGTGGGGTTGGCTTCCATTGTTTTACTGAAGAAAGCAGTAAAAAAAGAGGCTCAGAGATGCAAGCTTTAAACATGACTGCTAGTGAGACTTGTCACAGTTTCCTGGCATTGAAATTAGAGGACTCCATTCCAGTTCAACCATTCATGCTCCCAATTATCGGATTAGCTCTTGGAATGCTGCAACCTCAACCGTGTTCTAATTAGGGTTGCCAGCCCTCCGGGATTGGCCTGGAGTCTCCAGGAATTAAAGATTAATCTTTAATTAAAGATTCTGTCATGGGATAAAATCTCCAGGAATATGTCCAGCCAAAATTGGCAACCCTAGTTCTAACTAGACGCTTTACTTGCAGCTAAGGCAGTCAGCGACTTTTGTTCTGATTTTTATTCTTCCAAGCCATGACGACACTGTAGGGAGTGTTCTCAAGGGCTGGGCTCATTGGAGGTGAACCCTGTATCTGTTAAATTACAATGTGTGACTTTCTTAAAATAAAGCCATTTTTATTTATTCTGAAAAGAACCATTTTATTTCCTGCTATGCCTTTGCTGCTTTGTCTGGGAAAACTGCCTGTTATTTATCTTTGTTTCACATGGTTTAGTTTGCATAGAAGGTGTGTGTGTGTGGAGGAGTTTTAGAAACAAGAAAGTGCTACATTTATATAATCCCGTAGAGTCCAAGCCCAACAGTTCTCACTCCTGTGGTGTTTTGCCCAAATAACAGCTGCAGGATTTAGATATTAGGTCTTGATCCTCCGAACTTTACTTGAAAGTTGCTCATGGGCTTAAGTGTTTGCCAGAGTCGGGTCTAAGATTTGAAAGAACATACTGGGCATCAGACTTAACCAAATAAATTGAGCATGTGGCACCTGCTTGTTTTTTGCTGTGAGCTGCCGTGTTAAGAAAAAAACAAAATCATTTAAAAGTGTTAAAAACATAAGTATCAGTTGTCAAACAGCATTTCTCATTAAAATGAGGTTAAGATTAAAACTGGCAATTGGCAAAAACCAGATTTTTAGGTCAGATAAAACAGGAGGACTTTTTCAGGTGCATCTCTGCTGATAATCGCTTTGGAGTACTGCCCTGCACACACTGCATTTCTCAGAACCCACGGGGTCAGATCTACAGCAGGCATAAGACAGCACGGCTCCTTTCTTCACCAGTGGCCTGCTGGGAAACCGGAACACGCAACAGGCAGCAGAGTTGGACTGAGGGTGGCATTCCCTATCAAGTGCGCACGTTGCAGTGAAAAGAATCTTCTTGGGAGTAGGGCCTGGAAAATGGGACGATATAGTTTGTAATTGATGCTAATATGGGGATGAAAACAGGAAGAGTTTGGAAGCAGGAAAACTACATCTGACTTCATTAAAGTCACAACCAAACTGACTGCTGCTATTTTTTCTCTCTGTTCTTTTATTACCTTTTCCTGCTAGCTGAGGCTTTTAGTGTGTAGAATAGTTGATGCCCACCCCTCCATTCAAAAGCTTCCTGGTTTGGTCCCTCTGACCTTTCTCTGCTGCAGCCTCTTGGGCACTTTTTGTTTGGACAAAAGAGGGCAAAATGTTCACCTTCCATTAATAATATAGTTTCTGGCCAGCCGGTGACTGTAGAGAGCAGAGGCTACATCCTACGAGGTGCTGAAGGCCCTGAGCTCCTCAGATGATGGTGGAAATCAGCAGCTCACAGAATTTGATCCTATGGGCCTTGAAAATAGTCCTGCCCAGGTGGTTCCTTGAAGGCCAACTTCCTATGTTCCCTGCTCTTCCATAGGCCCTCAGTGCAGCTGGCCACATGCATTCAGCTCACCTCTACAGCAGTGCAGGCTCAGGTAACTGCACATCAGCCCAATTTTGCATTTGCTTTGTTTCCATGATACTCCTCTGAGGTCAAGAGCGCATGTGTCTTGATCTGTGGAAGTTGCTGATGGATGCTTCACACCTCCTGAGAAGCAGGAGGATTCAGGTGGGCAGGGGAAAGAGGAGGGAGAATGTAAGAAAAAAATGTATGAGGGAAGGAGAGAGGAATGGTTGGGTGGCGGGCAAATGGAGAGAGGGTGGCAGCTGTCCAAGAACGGCATCCAGAACATGAGGAGGAAGAGGCTGAGACAGGAAATGTGAGGAGCTACTGCCTTATAGCAACACCTGCTCTCTCTCCTCAGTGATTTGACTCTGTTTGGGACAAAGAAGGTATCCCTCCCTACTGTTCCTCCTGGGTGTAAAGAGCAAATCACACCACAAACACAGGAACCACACAGGCAAAATGGGGTCCAAATAGCTGTGTCTTCTGACTATATACAGGGTATAAGGCCTGGCTACACATGTACGCTGCTGCTCTGGTGGCTTCTGAGACACAGAAGACAGTTGGGACCAGTAGACGGCTTGCAAACTTTAAGGGGATACTACTGAATTCTGATACACTATACCTCCCCACACCCAGCTGTACTTACCTAAGAGTACAGTCTTTGTTTTGTAGTAAAATATTTATAACCTTTTCCACTCTATTTTTAATGAAATCTTAGCTCTTTTAGGATATGTCTACACTGAAGTTTTTGACAAAACTTTTGTCTTTCACGGGTACTTAAAAAGGCAAAGAAAGACAAAAGTTTTGCCAGCGCAAGTGGCAGTGTCAATGCGACTTTGTCAGCAGGAGCGCTCTCCTGCCTACGAAGCTAACCTCGCTTGCATACCGACAAAGAGCGTGTACATATGCTGACTTTGAACGACAAAGCAATGTCGCCAAAGCCTTGTCACTAAAACTGCCTAGTGTAGGCAAGCCCTCAAAGACTGTTTGACTCCATTGGATTAAGAGGCTTTGATGTTTTGTTGGAGGGGGGGAGGATGGATGCACCTAAAATAGTAGGTTAAAGGTGTGACTCTCTCCCTCCTTCCTCTCGGGTCCCTTTTTGTAGCCTTCAAAAGTCAGTAGGTGGGATCTTAGCTGCAAGAGGTGCTGGGGGAGGATATATGTAAACAAGGCAAAGGTATGAATGTCAGTGTGTATATGACCAGACCTGAAGAAGAGCTCTGGGAAGGTCAAAAGCTTTTGTCTCTCAGCCACAGAAGTTGGTCCAATAAAAGGTATTACCTCACCCACATTGTGTATGCGAGGCATATTACTGCTCAGATGGCTGAGTGAGTGAATACTGGTTTTAAATGGTGTATTTCTCAGCCTGTCTCGATCAGTTATCCTACTGTTTTGCAAAGGTATTGTTATTAATGGTTTTATTTATACTGCCAAAAGTTTGCTTAGTACTTCACCTATGAGGTTCTTGTCCTGACGACCAAACTATCAAAACATAGGAAGAAATCCGTTTCCTTCTGGGCAATGGTTGGTGTCATGAAGTTTCCTCTGGATCTTCAGCCCTAGCATTATCAAAATAATGCTGCCCGTTTGTGCAGTTTAAATGGTATGTTGTACAACTCACTCAAAAATTCTCTGGCATGACTTAGTTAAAATGTTTAAAGGACTTTGGAGCTGTTAATGAATCTTATCCCAATCTTCTGATAATTCTTTCATTCCCCACCAAATCGTAGGTTCTTAATACAGATAAGCCCTTAGTGTCCCTGTTAAATCTCCAAAAAATATCTCAAGGCTAACGGTTAGAAAATCTTCAAAGAGCACATTGGAAGGCTCTGAGTAAAATCCTGATGGCCTCCTGTCCTTGGGGCACTAAGTGACTGGGAGGATTTAACTCTTCAAGGCCTTTCATTGTGGGAATGTGCGTTTCACAGAGCTGTAGTAAGTTAATAATTACCATGTTGCAAAGTTTACAAAAAAAGTATTTGCTCTCATCTAAGAGGAATTATTCACAGACCCACTGCAAGCTGATTGGGATGTGACTAAACTGGAGGAAGGGACTCCATAGCCCCTGGAAGGTCTGGCTTGTCAGGAGTGGGAAAGCTTATCTGCACCTCTCCCTGCACAGCTTCTTGTGTATGTTTGTGAATTAAAGTAGTTATTCTTAGCTGCTGTTGGTGCCAAAGAACAGAAGCATTACGGAAGATGCGGCTGCTGTGGACTAGTCAAATGAGACTAATGATTTGAGTAAGAGCTGTGGGATCAGGGCCTGATTTCCTTCCTTGTGGGGTACCAAATGACACCATAGTTATGACAGTTTTATACTGTCTCTTTCCATTTTCCATTGCAGTGAAAACACGCTAGTCAGTTTCACGTGCCAGCTCTTCTGCATTAGCTCAATTCTAAATTGTCTGGATTGCAGACCAGGCAGGGAGATCAAATAAAAGACTGTTTTCACTGGATTTAAAAACATCCAAGGAAACATTTTTATTAATCTTTTTGGCTTCTGTAAAAGCCCTGCTGCCTTCTAACTCTTTGTCTCCTCTATTAGTTGTCACACTTACAATTAAGACTGTAAACTCTTTGGGGTAGGTGTTGTGAATTTCTTCTTCAAAGCACCTAGTCACTTTTGGGCACTGTTTGATCATCTGTGTCAGTTTCAAGCTAATGGTACCCGCCTTTGTTACTGTTAGGGTATGGTTACACTTACAAGATTATAGCGCTATTGGTTATAGCGGTCCCCTTATACAGTAATATGTATAGCGCTATTGTATGTCCACACTCAGATGCGCCAGCGGTATAGCATGGCCACATTTGGGGCACTTAATGCGGCATTAAGAGCAGCGCATTAGGGCAGGTATCCCAGCATTCAGCTGGGTGGGACGCGTTGTGTGTATGTGGAGGGAGAGAGACAGTGGTTTTTCCGTTCTTCTGAAAGCCTGTCAGGGAGCCTCCGTTCACAGAAGGCTTTGTTTTCACACAGGCTCCCTCCTTAAACATTTGCATTGCTTATCTGCCGAGTTAAGAGAGAAACTCTAAAGAGGTACTTCTGCATTCCTCCAGCCGAGTTCAAAACAAAGGGAAGAGACGTCAATTGCCTTAAATGGCTCTAGGCGTCTCCAGAGATCACTTGTAGCGCAGTGGGTGTCCACATTCTTGCTGTAGTGCTACAGCAGCTGCGCTACAGCCCTTATTCCTCATGCGGAGGTGGATTACCAGGAGTGCTATAACTCCGCGGTTATAGCGCTCTACGTGCCTTGCCAGTGTGGACGGGGAGGAGGTTATAGCGCTCATGGGGGCTTTATAGCGCTATAAAGTGCCAGTGTAACCAAGCCCTTAGAACTGTGTTAATGTGTCATTGAGGGTATGGTTACACTTACAAAATTATAGCGCTATTGCTTATAGCGCTCGCCTTATACAGCAATAATAATAGCGCTATTGTATGTCCACACTGAGCTGCTCCAGCGCTATAGCATGGCCACATTTGCGGCACTTAATACGGCATTAAGAGCAGCGCATTAGGGCAGGTATCCCACAGTACACCTCTTCCTGATCTGGCGCAATGGCTTGTGGTAGGTGGGGCATCACTTGCAGGGCATTATATATCCTGTTTGAACTACCCATGATGCTTTTTGGCATATCCCAGCAATCCCTGTGTTTCCTTCCACCTCCGGCGCCATCTTTCAAGGGTTTCAGCCAGGCACGCTCCGTCTTCCATTGTCGAGTGCTGCAATGAATCCAGAACTGCTGAGGGACATGCTGACGACTGTCGCCAGCACATCTCTGTGTGCAGTGGAGTTATTCCTTGACATGCAGGATGACAGTGATGATTCTGAAGACGAGATCGAAGCGGTGAATGCATTCGACACAAAGCTGCTTGTCTCATTAACGGACATGCTCACGGCTGTTGAACGCCGCTTCTGGGCACGGGAAACGAGCACAGAGTGGTGGGATCGCATCGTCATGCAAGTCTGGGACGACGAGCAGTGGCTGCAAAACTTTCGAATGAGAAAAGCCACTTTCATGGGACTGTGTGCTGAACTCGCCCCTGCCCTGTGGCGCAAGGACACCAGACTGAGAGCTGCCCTCCCGGTGGAGAAGCGGGTGGCTATCGCGATCTGGAAGCTGGCTACCCCAGACAGCTACCGATCGGTGGCCAACCAGTTTGGGGTTGGAAAGTCGACCGTTGGAGTTGTGCTGATGCAAGTGTGCAGGGCCATCAATCGCATCCTGCTACGAAAAATCGTGACTCTGGATAACGTGCATGACATCGTGGCTGGCTTTGAAGAAATGGGTTTCCCTAACTGTGGTGGGGCGATAGATGGGACCCATATACCCATTCTGGCGCCCGCCCACCTAGCTGAGGAGTACGTTAACCGAAAGGGGTACTTCTCCATGGTTCTCCAGGCGCTTGTGGATCACCGTGGGCGTTTTACTGACATTAACGCTGGCTGGTCTGGAAAGGTGCATGACGCACGCATCTTCCGCAACACCGGCCTGTTCATGAAGCTGCAAGCCGGGACTTTTTTCCCAGACCAGAGGATCCCCGTGGGGGAAGTGGAAATGCCCATAGTGATTCTTGGTGACCCTGCTTACCCTTTAATGCCCTGGCTCATGAAACCGTACACAGGGAGCCTGGACAGCAGTCAGGAAAGGTTCAACTACAGGCTTAGCCGTTGTCGAATGACTGTGGAGTGTGCTTTTGGGCGTCTGAAGGCGCGCTGGCGTTGTCTTTATGGGAGGCTAGATTTGGCCGAGGGTAGTATCTCCGCGGTTATTTCCGCATGCTGTGCCCTACATAATCTTTGTGAGCGGAAGGGCGAAGGTTTCACTCAGGCATGGTCCTCTGAGGTTCAACGCCTGGAGGCCACATATGCCCAGCCAGAGAGCAGGGTTCATGGAGGGGACCAGCGCGAGGCTGTTAGGATCAGGGAAGCCTTGAGGGAGCATTTTGAGGCTGAAAGCCAGTTCTAAAGTGAGGTGCAGATGGAGGGAGGGAGGGAGGGAGCATTCTTTTAACAGGAACAGGCATTTGCTTTTCTGTAGCCTGTAATAATGTATGTACACTTAATAAAAAAAACCCATTTATTAAGAAGACAATTCATTTATTGAACAGGTACTTCGGTTGCTGAAAGAAAATATTGTGATGCATGTGAGGGGGAAGGCAGGGGAGGTGCAATGGGGGTGTCGTGGGGTCAGTCAGAGATCGGAGTATGTCCGGGTCTCTGAGTCTCCAGTGCCCTCACAGTGGCCATGTCCCCCGAACCCCATTTGCGGTGGCCAGTAAGGCATGTTATTAGGGGTAGACTGCAGTGGATAATGGTCTGGGGTCTGGGGGTTGTCCGGTGAAGACAGAGGGGTTGGAGGCAGCTGTGGATGGTGATAACCATTTGGCTGATGATACTGGCCTGGAGGGTACAGAGGCAAAGAAGGGGAAGGGAGTTGGGGCAAACGATAATTGGGGTGGTGGGTGCGGAGCTTCTCCTCCTGAAGGGTGACAAGCCGCTGCATAGTCTGCAATTGAAGCTGCAGTAATGAGAGCAGCTTGTCGGTGCTTTTCCGGCGGTGAATCGCGTTCTCCTTCCGCGCCTTCTCCCTCAACTTGCTCTCATTCTCCCTCCACCTCTGTGCAACTCGATTCTCCATTACAGCCTGTTGCATTACTTGCTGTACAAGATCCTCTTTGCTCCTTCGTGGCCGCTTCCTCAGTCGCCTGAGCCTCTCAGCTGTTGATAAGAGCGATGGCGAAGGGGTGAAGGACGACCCTTCTAAAATAAAAAGATACATTTAACAGTGGTTCCCTTGTAAAGAGCAGACATGCCTATGATTCCCCCGCATTCCCCGTTTGCCTGTCCCGCAGACAGCACAGATACAGCAACGGAGCCCCTGCCATGGTGAGTGGACTCCAGAGGCAAGGGAAATGTTTTTTTCCCTGCCCTGAAAAGCTGTGGCGGGGGAGGGGGTGGGGAGTGCCGGTACGTTGCAGGAGCCACAGTGTGAGCAGCAGGCAGGGGGAAGGATTTCTTCCCTGCCCTGAAAAGCTGTGGAGGGGGGGAGGGGGAGTGGGGGTGGAGTGCCGGGAAGTGGCAGGAGCCCTACTCTGAACACTGTTCCAACATTCTCCGTAGGTGTTTGTCCTGGAAGATATCTCGTTGCTTTGAGTCACTGAGGAGCAAAGGGAAGGGATTTTATTAAGATGCGGCTTCCGCCCAGGGCCATATGCAGCGTGCCTATGTGCAGCAATGCTCCCCCCACCCATTGTAGCACAGTGGCAGGGACTAGTGACCGGGACGGGGACCACGCTGGCTCTCCCGGGAAACCTGCGCAGGCGCATTGCAAGTGCTCTTATTGAGACCTTTGAAGAGATTACTGATGATGACTACCGCGAGGTGATAGACTACATCAATGCACTATTCCACATGTAGGCAAGCATGCAAGCATCCCCTTCCACCCCAAGCTGCCTGCCTTCCCCATAGAAAAGCAGCTTTACCGCCGCAATGCACTGCTGAGCTGGCCCCTGCAACCGCCGGACGCTGTGGCTGGCCGCCCTCCTCCTGGCTTTAGAGGAGAGCTCCTGGCTGCATGCCCCCCTGCCCTCCTCCTGGCTTGAACAGAGCACCAGGTGGAATGCCCCCCTCATCCCTTTCCACCCCAAGCTGCCAGCCTTCCCCATAGAAAAGCAGCTTTACCTCCGCAATCCGCTGCTGAGCTGGCCCCTGCAACCGCCGGACGCTGTGGCTGGCTGCCCTCCTGGGTTGAGAAGAGCTCCTGGCTGCATGCGTCCAGGGACTCCTCCGTGCCCTGGATCGCTGCTGCCTCGTCCTCATCCTCCTCCTCTTCTTCATCCTCCTGCTCTTCGTCCTCCTCCTCACCCCCCCCTTCACTGGTGGGCTGGGAAGTGTCCGTGGTGGTCGATGGAGTGACCGTGGGATCACCACCAAGTATCGCGTGCAGCTCCTTATAAAATCTGCAAGTCACCGGGGCTGCCCCTGAGCGGCCGTTTGCCTCGCGGGCTTTGCGATACGCATTCCTAAGCTCCTTTACCTTAACACAGCACTGCAGAGTGTCCCGCTCATGGCCTCTTTCTGCCAAGGCCCGTGATATCTGCCCATAGGTGTCAAAATTCCTGCGGCTAGACCGCAGCTGAGACTGAACAGCCTCTTCCCCCCAGCAGCTGATGAGGTCCAGCACCTCACTATTGCTCCATGCTGGGGATCGCCTATTGCGAGGAGGCATGGCACGTGGACTCATGATGATCAATCAGAATGATCACCTGCAACGATTCCCTGAGACCACGCCACGCAATCAATCTGATCAATGAGAATGATCACTTGCAAGGGTTCCCTGAGAGCACGCCATGCTTGGCTGGAGCAAACTGGAAGGGGATTTTCAAATTTCCCTGGAACTTTAAAGGGCGGGTCTGACGTGTGGTCACCTGAGGACAGGACAAAAGAGTTTGCAAGTGATGACCAGAGTGGCTCGAACGGGAATTATGGGACAGGCTGGAGGCCAATTAATACGCAGTGGGTGTCCACATTCTTCCTGTAGCGCTACAGCAGGTGCGCTACAGCCCTTATTCCCCATGAGGAGGTGGATTTATAATAGCGCTATAACTCCGCGGTTATAGCGCTATTAGTGCCTTGCCAGTGTGGACGGAGAGTAGGTTATAGCGCTCGTAGGGGCTTTATAGCGCTATAAAGTGCCAGTGTAACCATGGCCTGAGATAACCTGGTAGTGTGGTGAAAGCAGATGTGTTGAAGACTGTACATCTGAAATCTAGCAAATACTTTCAGGTACTCCACCAGCCCTGCATTAGTCATGGCACTTTGATAACCAGTCTCCTATATTTTTAAAAAATGTCTTCCTCTCTTTTGTTGTTTATCTGAAAGATCTATCCAAACAACAAGAGAAACAGACTATTCAGGGAAACAGCACACAAAGAACTGTGAGGAGCACAAAATCAAGAAACTGGAAAAAATAAAGAAAAATATTCCATTTTCTCTAATCTGTCCTTTTTATATTAATTTTTATTGGTACTTCTCTCTCACGCTCACACACACACACACACACTATATTTCAGCTGAAGTGTAATTATTATTATTATTTTTTTTTTTAAAGATTGGAGATTGAGCTGCCTTTCCAATCAAAGCCACTGAAGGCTTGCAATAGAAATGGAACAAATCAACGGCCCTTGCCATACTGCTAATGCCTCCTAGGTAGCTGCAGCGGTGGAACTAGGGTAGGATAACAATAATGCAATGTTTTAGAGTGGTAGCCGCATTGGTCTGTATCAGCAATGCAATGGTAGCTTGCTTTCCTCACAATAGATTCAGCTGATTTCTGCTTTGCCTTCAGTGGCAACAGGATCTTGGATTTGCATCAGATTATGTCACCATTAAGAAAAATTAAAAGAGAAAAACAAAGTCATCACAACAATACTGGACACATTTTTGCCATTGACTGAATTTTTAACCTCACCACCAGTTTAGAGGTTCACTGTTTTAACAAGGTAGGTGCAATGCAGCTTCTTTCTTGACACCTACTACCCTGCAACTAAACATTGCAAAAAGAAGCAAAAGAAAGGCCATTGGGGATTTGGCTTTTCTCCTTCCCTTTCCTGAGCATGTTTTAGTTTTTGATTTAGCTTGGCCTCGCTAGAGCCTGCTTTAAAATCAGTCATAGTGATGTCGGCTGTTGCCTAGGAACATTTCTCAAGTCTTCTGGGGGCATTCTTATTCTAATCATAGCTCTCAGGCAGCCTTGTTTATTTCCTTTTCAGACAGTGGTGGTTATGGAAAGCATCTTAAACTTCTGGCGTATGTTTTCGGTTAGCTTTGGTTGACCCCCCCACTCCTCCACACACAAACATAACAGTCCATGTTCTATGGAAGCAATATGCTTTCCTGCCACATTGTCTGCATCAGAATGACTCTACCTGATACAAATATCTTAACCTGTATGGCGAAGTCGGGGGAGGATTCTCTCTGAGGGATGTGGGTAGGGGGAAAGGGAAGCCAGTTTTGAGAGGCTGGAGTGAGCATGGGTGGAAACCTTGAGGAGTTCTTTACATGTCCAGATGATGCTTTTGCTAGTCCCTGTCACAGTGTGTTCCTTGTAAGAAGCAAGAGGAAAAGAGAGAGCAAACACTAGGACAAAACATAAACAGCAATTTGATGAAGGCACGGAAGGGGGGCTTGGGAGAGGAAATATGTAACTTTTCTTGAAAAATGTTGTGCATTAATTTTGTGCTTATGAAAATGGACCAAGAACAACTGGCCAACCACAGTGCAGGCAGGTGGTGGGAAAACTCCTGATTCTCAGCATCCCATGCCTGGGAACAGGGGCCCCTGCCAGCCAATGCATTTCAGGCTTGAGGAGCCACTCTAGTTCTACACTGCAGAATTAGGTTGATGTAAGGCAGAACTCTGTAAGGGTTTACCTACAATGTTCCTCCCGCTGATGTAAGTTGCCCACTACACTGGCCTAATAACTCCACCTCCTTGAGAGGCATAGTGCTTAGGTTGACATAGTTAGGGTGACGCAGTATCTGTGTAGACACTGCGTTACTTACATCACCTGTTGGCTGTCAACCCTGTGCGGGGCTCACAGCTGGAGAACCACTGCCCTTCAGCCATGTTGTAAGGTGAACACTTACAGAGTTAGGTTGACGTAACCTGCCTTATGTCAACCTAACTCTATAGTGTAGACCAGGGCCTAACAGACAGCTCAGGCCTGAAATTGTTAGGCAGGGGGTTCTCAGGTATGGGATGTATGCCTGCTAGACCTTCTTTGGGCCAAGACTACAAATCATGCCAAAATGTGATGGAAGGATTGAGACCTCTCCTTACTCCTTCTGTTAGGAGTTGAACCAGTGTCTTCCAAAGGGAGACACTTCCAAATGTTCTGCAGCACCCAGCTCTGCGACATGGCTAGAAATGAAGTGACATGGAAAGAGATGCAAGTAGTGACTGAAAAATAAGACAAAGGCCTGAAAGATTAGACTAGTATAATCTCTGATTAGCCTAGCCAATTAGTGGAGGAAAGAAGGGGAAGTTCAATGCCTGAGTACAATGTGTTTATAGGCCAACTGACTGTGTCTTAGAGAGAACATGATTTATTTCTGAACGCAGGTCCTGGTTTAGTTGGTAAACAATGGGAAATACTTTCTGTATCTAAGCACTTGACCACATTTGAGCCTGAATAAACACCACCTCTCTTGAAGGAAATTTTTTTTGGTGATGGCTTTTTCCTTGTCCTTAGGTGAGAACAATCAATACTGATTAAACAGGAATTGATTGCAAGAGAACAAACAATTATGGTCAGATTATCTTTCTGCTCCAGAGAGAGCGTTGCGATAATTTCCATCTGAAAGACCGTTACAAAAACAAATCAACACCAACAGAAAAGAAGGTTCAGTCTTATTTCAAATGTGGTAGCTGCCTCAGCTATTTAAAAATTCCTCTTGTAATGAAAAGTCTTTTTTTTAAATAAAGAGAATATTTTATTTATTCTTCCCAAGGCAGGACTGAAGACAACTTTGACTTGAGGTGAAATTCAACAAGTTTATCTTTCATTTAGGAATCTTGCTCTCAGAGAGAGAATAAATTTCAAGTTACTGCTTTTAGAGCTTTCCCCTCCCCCATGAGAATATATTTTAAAACATGACAGCCCATTAACTTTATTCTAAGTGTATGGCTTCTGTAGTCTGGCTGTGTTACACACTGGAACATCAGGGCAGAGTAGTGGGGGTTGGGAACAGGAGCAGAAAAACCCTGATCAGATAAGTAGACGTTTATCTTTTTGGCTCTGTGCTTGTAATTAAAAAAAAATAAAAATAAAAGCTGCATTTAAATATGTCACAACAGCAGATGTGCAATTCCACGAACGAATTGTTAGGATGAAACTGAATAAGCAGTATCCTAAAATAACATTTCTGGACATTTATCTAACCGCATTTAGAGGCAACTTGAAAATGAAAAACCAGGTTGTAAATTCAGTGGTCTGCTCAGTTGGTTTTGGTAGTAATATCTGGCAGTGTGGAGAGAAGGTGAAAGTTGATTGTAAGTCTAAACATATACACCAAATAAACATTTGCAACAATTCTAGTCTGAATCACTTGAACTGAGGATACTGGATGCAATTTCCTTTGTCTGGTAATTCCTGTGTCCCATAGATTTTAAGGCCAAAAGGCACCATTAGATCATCTAGACCAGTAGTTCTCAAACTTTTGTACTGGTGATCCCATTCACGTAGCAAGCCTTTGAGTGAGAACCTCTCCATACATTAAAAACACTTTTTTATATATTTAACACCATTATAAATGCTGGATGGAAAGGAGGATTTGAGGTGGAGGCTGACAGGTTGCGACCCCCCATGTAATAACTTTGCGACCTCCTGAGGGATTCTGACCCTCAGTTTGAGAATCTAGACTGACCTCCTGTATAACACAGGGCACAGAGTTGTACCCCCTTTGGAGCCTAATAACTTATCTGCTTATCCCAGGGCTGAGCTCAGCCTTTTCGTGTACTTTCATAACTAGTAACAGTGATTCTGGATTGTCAGTTGAGCCAATTTTCTTTTTCCCCTTTGTGTGTGCGGTAGCTGGCAGTTTCTGTGCTAAATCTCTGTGTCCTTGTTATGCATGCCATTGGATGCTTTTGGCAGGCAGAGTGGTAAACTTTGCAAGGTGAATAGAACTGCAAGTGTATTTGTCAATTTCCAAGCCCGATAGGCGTAAGCTACAAGGAAGGATAACAGTCCTGTAGAGTCCCCAGGCCAAATTCCGCCCCTGTGTAAACAAATGCTAGTTTATTGAAGCCTGGAGCCGATTGGTTATGCCATCAGGAGTTTGGCCTGTGTCTTCTGCTGGGCTGATGACTTTCTTGCTTGTGTGTATTTACTCAGATCCCTGAGCATGGTAGAATAAAATGTGAATCCCTGCTGGAGCAGATTGGAGGCTTCATGCCTTTCTGTCTGTCTGTGATTTATTGAGAGACATTTTTATTACTCTGCGTTATTTCCTCCAGTGTCTATCCTATTTATTTATTTCTAAATAAAGCTTCCAGTAAAAGTGACCAGCTTCTTCTTCCACTCAGGGAGGAAGGAGACAGATGAGATTGCAAGGTGTGTGTGGGAGTGGGGTGGAGGGAGAGACAGGAACAGCTGAAGAAGAGGAACTGGTGTGGTCACAGATGGTGAGGTGAGAAGGTTCATTTGCTTCCTCTTGTAACACCTATCCCTGGAGGTGTGATTGAACAAAGCTGCTTAAGGCAAAGCCAAAGGAAAAAGATCAAGGGCTCTGAAGGATCTCCAGACTAGCTCTGACATAATTCAGTGCAGGAACCTCTCAGAACATAAAAGGGGAAGGGACGTGATTCATAAAACATGGGAAGATGTTTTTTTCCTGCTTTATTCTCCACAAGCTGGACATAGCTGAATCTTGCCCTGACTTTTTCTTCTGGAGTGGTTCAGTAGTTTAGTGTGCTGTCTCTTTAAAATAATTCCCTTTTAAGATTAGATTTTTTTTCTACTGATGCTTGGCTATAATTACCAGTATGTCTGGAATGTGGATATCAAAACATAATAAACCTCTGTGCGGGTAGTGCTAGGATTACCTCAGTGACTCGGAAACACGCTCTGCCTTGAGTATCATGGTAACATTTCTTGTGCTTGTATTCCTTGGCCCTTGTGCTATTGACTCTCTTTTAATGCCCTCTTGCTAAATCGACTGTTTGCTTTAACAGAATGAAGAGAAGCGGAATCTTTCCCTGGGGGGCCATGTTGGATTTGATAGTCTCCCAGACCAGCTTGTCAGCAAATCTGTCACACAAGGATTCAGCTTCAACATCCTCTGTGTGGGTAAGCAGCGGTTACCACAGACTAGGGAAATTTTTAGTAATAGTAATACAATAAATAATCTAGTAGCACATCAGACCTGTGGATGTCGGAGCACGTCACAAAGACAGATAAGTACTGGCATTTTACATGGAAAATGCTGAGAAGTTAAAGCCAAAGTTTGTTCAGTTCCCTGCTCTGTCACAAACTCACTATGTGACCTTGGGCAAACCACATAGGCCTAAATTTTCACAAGTGCTAGCTTACTTTGTAGGCCCAACTTTGGATGTGTGTGGTCTGCTTTTCATAAGCTCTGAGCACCACAGCTGTGTTCAGTATCAGTTGGAGTTGTGGGTGTTCTACCACTGGCCTATCAGGCATTAGGCACTTAGAATTAGTGGGCACTTTTGGAAAGTTTTTTGTCCTTAAATGACTTTCCAAAGGTGTCACAGTGAGTCTGTAGTAGATCTGGGAATAGTGTAAACCACTGGTGAGTATGTGTTACTCGGAATAGATCTCCTGAATGAAAGCTCTTGAGCTGGGACTGTAATGGACTCTCATCCTCCTCAGTTGTAGTTGAAGCAGCTCTGAGATCCCTAATTCAGTCCCGAGTGTGTTGGCCAAGGCGGCAGCCATTGCAATAGCACTCTGAAGTCCAGACTGCCATTAACATAATGTCGTGTTTTATTGTTTCATGAGGAAAATCGTTTTCCTCTTTGTGCAGATCGTTGAAGCGTTTTTTTTTCTGTTGAAATATTCCACATCTATAGAACTGGGCAAGGATTTATTTATTTATTTATAATTTTATTTATTATTAAACTTTTTTGGTCAATAAATGCCATTTCATCTAACCTGCAACTTTTTGTGAGAAAGGTTTTGATGAATTTTTCAACTTGAAATACTTTTTTCAAAAGTTCCAAAAATGTCGTCAATGGCCAAAACTGGATTTTTGTTTTGGGGTTTTTTTTTTGGATTGTTGGTCCACAAAAGTTTTTGATACTTTGAAGTTTCAACCAAATTGGGGACAAGAAACTCTTTCAAATTCTCAAAAATGTTCAAAAGATGGAGGGAAAAAACTCACCATTTCCTGCCCATCCCTATGCATGGGTTGTTTTAGCTGCAGCCAGATTGTGATGGGAGGACAAACAGAATCAGCTTCTGTACCTGAGCTGATGTGGGACATGGCCATGAAAAGTATGTCATGGACCATGAAATCTGGTCTTTTGTGTGCTTTTACCCTCTACCATATAGAATTCACAGGGGAGACCAGTGTTTTTCATACTAGGAGTCTTGACCCAAAAGGGGGTGGGTGTCCATAAGGTTATTTTAGAGAGCTCATGGTATTGCCACCCGTACTTCTGCCTGGTGGCCAGGCACCCAGTTCTGAAGGCAGTGCCCCACCACCAGCAGCACAGAAGTAAGGGTGGCAAAACCATACCATACCTCCCTCCCTTCTGTGCTGCTGCCTTCAGAGCTGGGTGGCAGAAGAGTGGGGCTGCTGATTGAGGGCCCAGCTTGGAAGGCAGCAGCGCAGAAGTAAGGGTGGCAATATCATACCATGCCATCCTTACTTCTGCGCTCCTGCTGGGGTTAGCTCTGCCTTCCGAGCTCAGTTCCTGGCCAGCAGCCACTGTTCTCCAGCTATCCAGCCCTGAAGACAGTGCCGCTGCCAGCAGCAGTGCAGAAGTAAGGATAGCAGGACTGCAACCTCCTTGCAATAACCTTCTGATCCCACAAAACTCTTTTTTGGGTCAGGACCCTACAATTACAACACCCTGAAATTTCACATTTAAATAGCTGAAGTAATGAAATTTATGATTTTTAAAATCCTATGACCATGAAATTGACCAAAATGGACCATGAATTTGCTAGGTCCTTAGACATATGGATTTGAGGATGGGGAAATAAAGTGGCTGATAGCAGGCTTAAGAATCACTATCACTACAGCTAGAAATAGTAATGCTTTATAGCTGAGCTGGGTCCAGATTGGAACTTTCCCAGAATTTCGGGGTGGGTGAATTCGGGGTTTTGAATTTGACCCACTTCTGTTCCCAAAGAAAGATGGAATTTCCTGTTTGCCTTCAGCATAAAACATTTATCTCTAAGCATGCTTGCCGGTTGCTAGAGAACAGACCTTACAATAATCTCATTATAATTTTGCTTTTTCCCTTTCAATTTGTGCATGATTCTAGTAGCTGATGCCACACAAACTGCTTGAAGCCTGTCCTTTCTGGTGATGCGTGAGGATGCTGGCTTGCAGACGATTGTTTGTTTGTTTGTTTGGCATGCTTTTGTTTTAGCCTTAAAGTACTGCAACCGACAATAACAGTTGAAATGCTTTTTCGGGCAGAGGATTCTTCCTAGCACTGGCTCTGGACTGTGATCAAGGCAGGGAAATTTTCAATATCTGGAATATGTTCCAAGATCTCTTTCTGCCCAGACTGGATACAGCTTTAGAGTGGGCAGTGGAATACTTCCTTTATTCTAATCTTGACTCCTTTAGGAACTCCCTACCTACACCATTTTTTTTTCCATATCCAAAACCCAAGTAAACAGCATTGCTTGTACCCTGAGACTTCAACGTCAAGCAAGGATGTTACCCTGGGTTTTGTAATGTCATTCTTCAAAAGCAATGTGTCAGCAGCAGAAGACCATGCATTTGTAATTGCCACATTTATTTTTTTGAGTGGGGAAGAGGTCAGACTAGATGATTCAGTGGCCCCTTCTGGCCTTTAAATCTATGAAACATTGGGAGAGATCATCAAATTTCCTGTAGTTCCCTGACAAAGGGAGAAGAGCCAAATTACAGCTGTTGACTGCCATTACAAATTCTTCCTCCCAGTCCTGACCCAACCTGCATAGGAGAATACTGGGAGAAAGTCAGTGCTTCCTGACAGACTTTGCATAGGTCAGGCCTGAACTTTCCAAATGACTTCCCTGATAGATGGGCTTGGATCATCAGTTGTTTTCTGTCTCCTTCAGATGGCACTTAGCCATTGTTGGGGGATCCAGTATATGGCTCTCCACCATTCTATCTACAGTGCAGATATTCCATGCAGTATTTGTTCTCCAAGGTGGGAGCAGAAGGGTTCTAGAACCTGCTATGTCTAAAATAAAAACCTTGTATCAGGCTTAGGGGCCTCTGTAGTCTAGCAGCTGGCCAGTTATCCCATTCTCCCATAATCACATCGGTTCAGCTCAGCTGATTGGTGCACCTTAGACTCTCTTTATCAGTTCCAAAAGATGATGGCCAGGAAGAGACATGCCTAGTAAAGTTAAAATGGTGGCCCATCAATACTGAAAATGTAGCACTATGGTTTATCCATTATATCTTACAGTTCGCCTTGGTGTGTGGGCAGTGCATGTGATCATTATTCATCTGGGGAAGCTGGCCTGGGAGAGACCTTGTGACCCAAAGGTTCTGTCCATTGGGTCAGAAGGTCATTGCTAAATCAATAAGCCAAAATTGCAAAGCCACTTCACTCTTTTATTTGGTTTTCCTTTGCACCATTGGCCTTGTCGTTCATTAGAAATTGGGGCCTCTTGTAGGCCAGTCTGGAGAGCGTCACTAACCCATTTACTTACAAAGAGTATCATTTCAAAGCCTTCTCTGCTTGCAGCCTGTCTTGTCAGGCAGATATTTTAGGAGAGAATCTGGCTCTTGATCCATTCCAGGTGTCTCTTGGTGGCTGTGGGCATATGGGGATTACAGACAAAAAAAAAAATTCCCCTCAACTTTCCTTTATTAATTTTCTTAGTTATAGTCTTCTTCCCACTGAGTCTGTCTCTGGTGTCCCCATTTGACTTCACATTCCATCCCTCTGCTTGTCTAAATTATTCAACTTGGCAGAGGTTTCTTTTCGCTCTTCCTGCACAGATGATGCATTTGGAGAGGGGGATGATTCTAAACTAACGGATCCCTGCTGCCTTGCTCCTGGGCAATGCTCTGCCAAGACTGAGCAGCAACACGGCCCTTGGTATGTGGCCTGCAAGACCAAAATATGTGACATTGGTTTAACTGCTGCCACCCCAAACAAAGATCTGTTAGTCTTGCTGTACCTTTGCCACAAACCATGCTGATGTGGATCAGAGCGTGTGACTGAGGGCAACAATACAGTGTTGAGTGAGGGTAAAATGATTAAGCTCTGTACATCAAGTGATCAATAGGAGGAGACCATCTCTACAGCTTAAGCATTCCATCCTCTCCGGAGTCTATCACCAGATCTCCTCAGCCAGCTGAGGCTTTTGTTAACTTGTATTTCAGAACATCCCCTGTCTGCCTTTGAGCAGCTCATCTCTCATTCAGAAGTTTGCCTGGATGGCTTCAGATTTATGCCTGAGGCAACTTTTTTCTTTTGCTTATCTCCTTGTGATTCCAACTTGGCTGGTTCTGCTTGGTGTGTGGCCTCACAGCCACTCTCGCGCCACGAAGCACCATTTCCTGCTCTCCATAACGTGCAGCCTTGGAATATTTTGGAAGATTGATTTCTACCAAGCCAGATCTAAGGAGTGTTTCTTATGCCATTTGAATGGGATTTGCATTGGGTTCTCAATAAATAAAACACCCACGCAGTGTTTCCCTTTTTCCTTGTTTCAATGCTGCATGCATTTGCTTGCTGATCAGCACGTACTGATACTGTGTGCCTCAGAATGGGGCATTAACAGCATGTCTGTGAACTATAGGGGTGTGGCTTGCGGGTAGCGTGTGCTCACACCCACTCTTTTGTTCATCACACCCCTGAAGAAGAACTCTGGGTGCTTCTAATCTTCACCCTCAAGATGACTCGATCGGGGGCAGCAGCTGCTAGGAAAGTAGAGCAGAGCAGGCGGAGGGGCCATGAGGAGCAGTTGTCTGACGTGCAGTGTGGCTGGCCCAGAGCAGACCTGCAGCCACAGACCAGCCATGCACAATGGAGGAACAGATGTGTTGGCTGGCTGGTTAAGATGACTTAGCCAGTCCATTTCTGTGAAAGGACGGGGGCTAAGGGTTTCTGTGCAGTGGGAGCCCAACGAACCTTTGGCCCTTATTAATGGCACATTGGGAATGAAAGGATTAAGATTTATAGTTGAGGAACAAGCAATTTTAGAGCCTCTGGGCATTTGTTAGGTTGATCTGGCTTTGACTGGATACTTAAAGAAAGGGTTTGTAGAGTGATTGTACAGGAAGATTTCTTAATACTTAGCTAGCAGCGTTTGCTAATGTAAAATGACCAGAAACCATCTCTAGTACTAACAGGCTTGGTTTCCATACTTACGATATGTCTGCACTTGAGCTTCAGGTGTAAATTTC
Source organism: Dermatemys mawii (assembly GCA_007922305.1). NCBI lineage: Eukaryota > Metazoa > Chordata > Testudines > Dermatemydidae > Dermatemys > Dermatemys mawii. Next base: position 6,685,901 of record ML677358.1, read on the forward strand.
AGCTCTGGTAGACATACACACACCAGCTTTGATTGAGCTAGTGTGCTAAAAATAGAACTGTCGCTACTGAGGCAGGAGGGGCTAGTGGCCGAAGTAAGCACCTAGGGTCCCAGGCAGGGTTGTCCTCAGGGCGGCTGGCCTGTCCTGCCACTTGTGCCACCACGGCTACGCTTCTATTTTTAGCATGTTAGCTGGATGAAAGCTAATGTGTATGTCTACCTGAGTTGGAAATTACATCTCCATTGAATGAGAACGGATCCGTAGAAGCCTGAGTTCCAGGGCACCTTCTGTGCACACGCTCACTGAATGCACTTGTAGGTCGGGGAGTTAGGCATGCATCCTTGGCAAGGCAGTTGCTTAGCTGATTGTGCGGGCTCACAAACTCCATTCCCACAGGCAGGCACACTCCAGAAGTGCCCATTGACCAACGGGCAGCGCTGGACTAAATGAAAAGCAACTGACCACCCCAGAGTCTCAATCCTGGCCTCTTCCTCCCACATTCTGGGCCAGATTCACCACTGGGGACTCACATGCTGTTACTCTAGGGAGGGATTTTGCCCTGTCTGCTAAAAAAGATTATGTATTTGTCTGTTAGAGCAGAAATGGTCTCTTGTCTCACAGAGGGAGAACACAGCTGCCCCGCTTGTGCAAATCCCCAAAGAGAGATAAGTGACAAGGCCAAACAAAGGAAGACAAAAGCCAAATACGTTGTGCACTGCTAAAACACACACAAAAAACCTCACTATGAGAAAAAGAGAATCCGAAGACTTAAGCAGCCATTTCATGTAGTTCTGCCACAGATCCATGGAACGTAGATCACGCTGTACTGACTTGCACAGTTAACTGTACTAAGTATGTGGAGCTATTGCTTTGTGGGTACATTGTAAAAAGTCTGCAAGAATTAAGCCAAGTACACTATAACATGTGAATAGAAGCATTTGAGTTGAATCAGTCAAAACTGAATGTCCTGTCAGTTGTGTTGTTCTCCCTAACTTTCATCATTTTGGGCTCTAAATCTGGGTTGGAGGCCGTGGAGGGTTCTGGTTATGTTTGGTTTGATTTTGTTTCTATGTGCTTTGAGATTTTCAGATGAACAGTGAAACAGAAGCAATGTGCTAGATAAGATTAAGAATCGGAGGCCTTTGGGAATAGGGCAGTAGGAACATCGCAATGTTTATACCTCTCTGAACTTGTGGCAGTTGCAGTAACCTCTCAGTTTAATTTTTGTTCTGCTCTGTAATTCATTTACTCTGAAGTCCCTTTACAAATTCCACTCTGCAATGAACTGGTGTCTCTTCCTTCCTAGGTGAAACAGGCATTGGGAAATCCACACTAATGAACACACTTTTCAACACCACCTTTGAGACAGAGGAGGCCAGTCACTATGAGAATGCAGTTCGCTTACGACCGTGTACCTATGACCTGCAGGAGAGCAACGTGCACCTGAAACTGACCATCGTGGATGCAGTGGGGTTTGGAGACCAGATAAATAAAGATGAAAGGCAGGTCACATGCCATCCAGTCGCCATTTCCGCCCTAGCCTCTAGTGCTCTAACATGTAGCTAAATGTGATTCTCCCTGCAGCGTTACAGGCAGAGCTTCTGTTACGGCTGCCCAATGTTCTCATTTGGGTTATGAGGAGTCTTGATTATGGCCATATTAGACTGAAGAGTGTAGGGATGAGCTGCTGTAATAAGTATGGGAGAATGCTAGAGGGATTTTGGCTAAGGAGAGAGGGTGAGGTTAGTGAGGCAGTGAAAACTGTAAGATGTTGTGAATTGTCTTAAAGAATCCAGTGTAATCCTTCTGGCTTGTTTGCTTAATTCAATTAAAGGCACCACAACAGACAAACATGGCTCTCTTAGGAGACCTGCTGAGGAGAAATTCTTTCCTCGAGGCTGACTGAAGAAGCCATAACCTCCTCTTCTTTCATAGCATTGGGCCAGATTCTGCCACCCTTACTCGGGCTGAGTAGTTTTCTCTCTGAGGAGTCCTGTTGTGTGCAGAATCTGCCCTTTTATTAGTGAAGGTGAGGGGGTTGTTGTGTTATCACTCAATTCATCCAAACGTATTACCTAGGAGAGCTCACTCGCATCATGAGTCAGAAAGAGGCTGGATTAGTGGGGACCATACAGAATGGTATCTAAATCCAAGATCTATTTAACTTCCTCAAAAACTCACTGAGCCAAATCCTGAGGGATGCCGACCCTCTGAAGTCAATGGGAATTGCAAATGCTCAGCACATCTCAGGTTTCATCCCAGTGTCTTTAGCAGAGAATAATAGTCTCTTCCTTTTGAGATGGCTTGCTTAGCTAATCTGTAAACTCTTACAAATCTGGTTAAAAAAACTAAACCAACTGTGGAATAGTTGGAATTATCCATGATGACAATGATCAGTTTGTAATGTAGGTTCCCCGCACCCATTCCCATTTAACTGCCTGTAAACCTTGTTTGGATCAAATGACCTTTGCAGGAGGTCAGACAAGATGATCATGATGGTCCCTTCTGGCCTTAAAGTCTATGAGTCTAAGTCCCTGTAAGACATCTTGCAATAATTTCAATTGGCCTCCTTTCAGAGTAGTTATAATCTGCCATGATGATCTAGCGGTAAAGGCTCTTCAGGATTCTTGGGTTCTCCTCTTTGTCTTGCTATGCTATTACATCGAGATACTTTACAGCTGAAATCTGGTCAAAGCTTCATCGATGGAAGTCGTCTGCTTTCCATATTTCAGTTGCACCAGCATTAATCCCTTTTGTGCAGCAACAGAGCCTCTAAAAATACCGTACGCCTTTTGATTAGAAGTTGCGAGTGTGAATGTAACATTCTGCACGTTGCCAGTGGAGGGCTAAAATTGTTTATGCCCCTTTGTAAATGGTTTTTAAATAATAGGGCTGAGAGAACGCATGATAACTTTAAACTGTCAACTTCATTTAAACTTCAGCATTCTGGTTGCTAATGGCATCTATTTTTAGTTACAGGCCAGTAGTTGATTACATTGACACGCAGTTTGAAAACTACTTGCAAGAAGAACTGAAAATCCGTCGTTCTCTCTTTAATTATCATGACACAAGAATCCACGTCTGCCTTTATTTCATCACTCCAACTGGGCACTCGCTCAAATCCTTAGATCTGGTAACAATGAAGAAGCTGGATAGTAAGGTAAGGCGTTTAAGACAAGCATCTGCTCTTCAAAAGGAATGTATGCGTTCAGTTAGATGTAAAGCAATATTAATGCATAGCATCTCCCATACATGGGTCTCAAACCACTTCAAAGACATCAGCGGATGAATTCTCATAACAGCTCTGTGAGCTAGGTTGGTTAAAGCACAGATCTGCCTCATCAGGGATTCCCTATAGATGGTTTCATGGGGTTCTGTGTTCATTTCTTCTCAGTGACTTCCATATAAAATTTGCTCCTGTTGCAAGAAAATCTAGACATTTATTGGAAAACAATCTCTTTCAAATTTTTCTGCAGCACCCATGACAGGATATGAAAGTCAGGCTGAGCTGCTTCTGGCATATCATCTCTTGTGAAAACAAGAGAGTCTCCAGTTGAAACTTTAACTAACTTGTTTTTTTAGGGGAGGAGGGAGAGAGAAGATGTGCTGACATGCAAGCCAGGACAGGCTCCAGCTCACTGTCCCACAGCTGTGTTGTAGGAACTGCAGTGCTACCTGTACTGTCCTGTCAATAGTGATAATGGGCAAAAAGCAGTAAAAATGGAGACTTCTTGCTAAAGATGATAGATTTTGCCCTTGGATACACAGATGGAGCAACTGTTGAGGAAAAACGTTTTAATATACGGACTTGACTTACCACGGCTGCACTTTAGAATTATTGTCCCTATTTTCACATTGGAAAAGTAAATCAAAGAGGATAAGTGACAACAAATCAGCGTCAGAGGCAGGAACAGAACCTACATGTCTCAATGGTCTATCTCCTGTATCGTATTGCCTTCTCAAAGTATGGTAAGGGCAATAGCCTAGCAAGGTCATAGGAATCCTAAAAAGTAGGTCTGTTTATAGTCTAGCTAGTGGTTACATCTATATTTCGTTACATAGGTTCTCAAGCAGTCACTCCCTTAAGTGGCAGCTGGTCATGTGATTCGTTACATGACGTGCATGCAGCTTAAAGTAGGCTCCTTGACACAATTTCTACTTGGTCAGCATGCTGTGAGGGAGTTGGAGGCAGGCTCGAAAGGTCTTATTCATCTTGCTTTTTTAATAAAAGTGATTTCCCTGTCTTGAAGAATATTTAACGCTTAGGATACCAGCCCTTTTTCTCCATCACCAGCTAAATATCTATAGTATCTGTATGCAGTGTAGTTGTAGTGTCGGTCCTGGAATATTAGAGAGACAAGGTGGGCGAGGTAATATCTTTTACTGGACCTTCAGAACACAACTGACTCCTCCATAAACAACATTAACAGCCTCCCTCACAACACCATCCTTGCCACCATGGATGTCACTTCCTGAATGACCCAGGATGAAACTGGGAGTTAAGTCCCCTACAGGTCCTGGGCCCAGCCTTCTTTGGGTTAAAAGGACTCTGCTGCAGGGCAGAGAGAAAGAGGAGTCCTTGTGGTCAGGCAGGCATCTGGGTAAAGGGAGATGGGCCGGGGATTTCATCGGTTTCCAGCGGGGTAGCATAGAAGCCAGGAAAAATTATAGTGGGACCATTCCCCTGCTTCCGCTAGATCATACCAAAATTAATTATTTGTAATTAGGCATATATGAGAAGGATATTTTTCAAGTTGGCTAAGCCATTTGGCTAAGCCACACAGAGATGGTTCCATTGCATCCCCTCCCGAAGCCTTCAGATATTGATTGTATTGCATGGATGATTACCTAGACTTCTGCAGTGCCTTTAGATGACTAGGGGTAGGTCTTCACTACCTGCCAGATTGGTGGGCAGTGATTGATCTTTTGGCAATTGATTTATCACATCTCGTTAAAATGTGATAAATCGATCACCAACAGCGCCCCTGTTGACTCCGGAACTCCAGCTTGCCACCAGGTGCAAGCTGGAATCGATGGAGGAGTGCACCACCGACCACCGCCGCCATGAGGACGGCAGGTAAGTTATTCACGTAGCTGAAGTTGCGTATCTGCAGTCGACCCCTCCTCCTAGTGTAGATCAGCCCTAGGAAAGGGGAAACTGGTGTTCTTTCTTCTGTTGAATACAGGCCTGGATAGATATTTTGCATTTCACCACCACCTTCCATCTAAGAATCCCAAAGCGCTTTACAAGCTTTCATTAACTTAACTTCTCAGTGCTCTCCTGGTAGGCTGGTGAATGTTGTCATCCCCATTTTGCACTTGAGGAGTCAGACAGACTAAGACTGTGTCTATACTACGCAGCTTTGGGCCACGCGGCTGTACTGCTACAGCCATGCCGCTAAAAGACACGCAGCGTAGCTGCTGCTGACAAAGCGCTGTTCACACTGGTGCTTTTTGTCAATAAAACTTTTGTCGTTTGGGGTGTGTGTATTTTATAATACCCCTGATCAACAAAAGTTTTGCTGACGAAGTTCCAGTGTTGACAAAACTTAAGGGTTTAATCACAACAGGTGTTGATGTCAGTGAGATCTTCTGAGGATCAAGTTCAGGTTCAGAAGTCAGAAGGAACCAAAGCCCAGATCTACTGAGTACAAGTCCTGCTCCTTACCCACTAGACCATCCTCCTCTCTGTCCTATGGTTTGGATCCTACGTTGGCTTGAGTTCTAAGACTTATTTAACAAGGTGCTCTAAGTTTTTTTGGTAGGAATCTGATTGTTATACCTCTGCTGTACCATATCAGCAGGCTGAGCTCAGGACTTGGGTATACAATTCCCTATGTTGATTTTAATGTGTAGTGCTGTAAGCACTAAATTTTCAAGATTCCTCTAGGTCTAAGGCTTTTTTGCATGAAGTCTTCCACCATGCCGTAATACCACATTTGTTCTGCAGCTGAGCTCATGGCCAGCTGTTGTCTGCTGTATCCAATTGCTTCCAGGCAGCTAGAAACATCTTCAAAGCTCGATTTTAGGTAAATAATAGATGACTAGATATCTGTTAAATAAGAGGAGGCATATTTGAATTGAAATGTGTCTAGCTTTTCCCTTGGTGCAAGTAGGGAAATAAGAAAAGAACTTAAAAAAAAAACAAAAAAACCATCTCCCTGTGGCACAGATAACCATGCTGAGTTATTCATTTGAAGTGCTGTTCTGCCCTAGAAAGTAACTCGGTAAAACTGCCATCCTGGGGCTCCATGTTTATTCTCTCTCCATGATTTCCCAATCAGTGTGCTCCATTTACAAGTTAAAGCTAACTGCTTGCCCTACCTGAGTTCAGAGATCCCAGATGGACTTTTTACTACTTGCATGTCATCACCAGTCAGAGAGGTTCTGCAGGCCAATTTATGCCCTTAGTTGTTTCTGTGCATTCCCAGACTCTGCTTTCAGTGACACCTGTACAACTCCATTGCCGTCAGGTGTAAATGAAGCTTGGTGAACAGTTTGATGGTGCACAAGTTAAAATAGAATCCAGCTGTGTTGACTGTATGGTGCTAATAGGAGTGTGAAAAGAAGTAAGCATTTATTCACTTCTACTAAATTAGGATAACCTATTAATTTTTTATTGATTTTACAGAACGGATAAGTAAGAAGGTGCAGTTTTTCACAGTCCCTTTTAGGGTACAATGGCACTTCAATGAAAACTAAATTCAAAGGTGCAGGAGTTTTGCTCTCTGCAGAATGTGTTTGAAGCAACCCTCATTAGCCAGCCCTGTTTGGTGTCCTGGTAGTTTACTCCTGCTTGTTCAGTACTATACTTTATGGCCTAGGCTTTGGCTTTATTACACTGGAGCACCCCAGTGCTGTGGAAGGGCAAAGTAGGTGGGATCATTCTGGTGACCTCCAGGATACAGAATACTGTGAGATGCCATAGGAGCTGGGGAAGAAGGGTGAGGAGAGAGGCGACAATTACTGCTTTGCTCTGGGATCCTATTTGACCAAGGGCTGGCCCTCTTCTGCGAGGTTTTTAAATTGAGCGCTTTATAGGCCTTTTATTCCAGAGCTTTAACATTGTCGAAAGAGCCAATGATGTCTGAGTGAAGGCTTCATCCTTTTTAGGGATTGTGAATACACAGTGAATACCTGGATCACATCAGAAAGGGGCATGAAGGGGATTACCATTAGATCTCGGAAAGCTTTACTTCTGAGGCCTAGCAAATAGGGGTTGGATCAGAACGAATTAGTAAGAGCTGCCCTTACATCCTTCTCACAGACTGTGGAGAGGTTAAAGTAACAGCATGAGAACACAGATCCTATTCTCAGCTCTGCCAATGATGTTAGACACTTGTAACCTGATTTTACCAAGGTGCTGAGCACTCATCGATTTTACTGGGTGCTGAAAACTAGGTGGTACTCTCCCATGCCTCAGTTTCTCTGTCTTTAAAATGGGGGTAACACTTACCTACCCCATGTGGACTCTATGAGGCTCAATTATTGTTTGTAAATCACTGTGGAATCCTTGAATGAAAACCCTATGTACGTGAAAAGCATTATTAGTGTTGTGATGTTAGGGTCTACACAGGTAATGGAAGGATAAACCTCTCTGTTTCAGCTGTGTTCACTTTGTTGGGATGGGCTTGTGCTGGCTTTATAAACTTAGTCAGGAGTGAGGTGAGACTTTGGCTCTGACTCGCAGTTAAACTGTGTATCAGTCAACTAGGGCTGTGTCCTTCGCCCTGCAAATAGATACATGAATGCCGTGGTAAGAGGAATGCTGTACATTCGTGGGTGGATCAGGTTCAACAGCACTTGAAACCCCATTTGTTTTGTTGTTGTTTTTGATTTATTAGGCTTTTTCAATCTCTTTTTTTTCGTACAACAAACCAAACAAATTCTAGAAGCCAACATATAAAGCAAGTGCAAAAGGACTATCCATCAGAAAAGACCAAGATATTTTACGCAGTCCTGGATCCCTCTGCGCATTAACAGCAAGATTCCCTGCACAGGGAGTTTGACACACATCAAAACAATAATAAAATTAAGAAATCAAAGTCAAGAGGCAAAAGGGTAAGGGAAGGGAGTAGTAGACAAAGAGGAGAGGAGATGGGGAGAGTCTCTGTGGAGGTTACCTCCTGCTTTTCATATAGATCGTTAGTCGACAAGTTCTTGGAAGGTGAAACCCATTTTGAAGGAGGTGACATAATCATTGTAACAGGATGCTTTCTGATACCTTCCTGGTGCAGTCTTTTTTTTTAAAAAAAAACAGCTGTACATATTTTTGCCAGGTGTCAGGAAAAATTGGAATAATCCAAGACTAATTCAACTAAAACACCATTATCTTTTTGCTGTTAATTGCTGGCATTCATATTTGTATTGGCTGCTGATTGTTGGATGTAATATCCATTTGAAAAGCCTGTTGGATCTTAAATTGTGGAACAGAGGCTTCTCCTTGATTTGCCTTTTCAAGGCAAACAGAATCTGATCAGCGGGGATTAGAACCAAATCGTAGGAGCCTTGGTCTGCACTTTATCTGAGCAGTGCAAGGGCCCACGAAAATACCAGGGCAAGCAGCTGTTAACACAATCTCTGCTTCCTCAGCTGCACTGGAAGGGCATACCAAACGGAGTGGGGCCCTTTGCCTCCTGCATTGTTATAGGTAGAAGGCTGTGCCTAGCTAATGCTGACAGAAGAGGAGGACCTGTTGTCTCTGACTACGTGGTCAGATTAGACGATTTAATACTAATAAAGGCAGTTGAGCCAACTTGATCCCTGTTTTGGGTTTCAATATTCTAATCCTTCCTTAGCTGCTGTGGGACATATTGTCAGAGAGAGTCCCAGGTTCTGATCCTTTCTCTGGAGGGTTTGTGTTGTTGAGAAGAGGGTATGTTAGGAAACAGGATGATAAAACTGTCCAAAAATGGAATGACTAGACAATGTTTCTAAAAGCACAAGCCTTGTTTAATCGTCAGCACAAACTGACAGGCTGGAGGGTGCAAAACCTCAGTTTGTTGTGGACTTTCCTCCCAGGGTCATTCTTTCTTCCACACAGGTAGATGGGCCTCATACCAGACCTGGACAGACCACCGCTGGGAGTCCTGGGTCTACTCAGTCTTTTCTGTCTCTGTTCAGATGGTTAACAAAATAGCCCGTTGTGATGTTGGTTTTTTTTCACAAGAAGGACATTTGGCAACTGGAACAAGATGGACAGACTGTTTTCCAGGTTGTCTGTCTGTCTTAGGTACTTATATGGCCCCTGTTGCCATAGTGTCTGAATGATACATTTATTCTTTCAACACTGCTGTGATCGTTCTAAAGATGGGACTCTGAGGAGAATTAGGGCTTGTCCATACAAGGACGCTCAGGAAAGTAAATCTTTACTAACTAATGGTATGAATTTAAAGTGGATTAGTTAAACCTGTGGAAATGAATTAAGCTCAGTTGAACTAAAGGCACTCTTATTCTGAACTAGAGTGTTCCCACAAGGGTTAAATGTGATTTAACTAAACCACCTTGGCTGTTAACTCAGATTAAATTTCCTGCGGCTGTGTCTTAACTGGAAGTGCTGCAACTGGGCCACTGTAGTGCTTTAGTGTGGACGCTCACTACAGCAATAGGAGAGGTTCTCCTGTTGCTATAGTTAGTCCATCTCCCCAAGAGAATTCTTCCACCAACATAGTGCTGTCTATACTTGGGTTTAGTTTGGCTTAACTATGTCCTATCCCTGAGTGATGTAGCTGGATCAACCTAAGTTTTTAATGAAGACCTGGCCTTAGTGTAGACAAGCCCTAAGTGACTTTCCCGGGGTCATGCAGGAAGTCTGTAGTAGAGCAGAGAATTGAACCTGATTCTCCTAAGTCTTACGTTATCAGCCTAACCACTGGACTGTTCTGCCTAACTTCTGGTTCTAGTCAGGAGAAGCTTGGGACTGAGTAGCAAAGATCTCACAGGAGTGAGATAGGTGGTAGGAGCCGGGCAGGAGAATTTGCCAGAGTCCAGCTGTTTGCTGTTTACTTTTATGATGAGAAACACTCACAAAAGCCTAATACGTGAAAATATCATTGGGGGGCAGCTAGCGAATTGGATCACTTTTTTGATCCCATAAGTGATTTCCTTTTCTGTCAGAGAGTTAAGCCAGGGAATGACATGAAAGCAGTGCAAAGCCACCTCGTGAACTACAAAGAGATTCAGAGTTGGGAGAGCACCCTCGCTTATTTTAATGAGCGTCAATAAACACACCAAGCGGCAGTTTCGAATTCCAACCTCTATAGGTCAGAAATGCAGGAAGTAGAAAAACATTAGGTGACAGATCAGACTTTCCCTTAATTTGTCTGGAGTCTGGTGTTTCCCTGTTTGGAGTATGGAACCAGTGCAGAATTTTTCAGTGGTAGTTTGTAACATGGAATTTAGCATTTCTGGCCAGAGGGAAATTATTTAAAAGCACTTGCCATTCACCACCATCAGTTGTCACCTCCTGTATCCCAGAGGACACAGACAGGTCTGTAAACTGATTTTCCCTGCCCCCATGACTCCAGCTGCCTTCAGACTCTGTGCGGTCTAGCACCAGACACACAGCACCTCCAAGGATTGCCTATAAAAGCCCCAGACATCACAAATCACTCACAATTTGCTGCCTTTCCATGTGCCAGGTCCCCCAGACAGAAAGCAAAGCCTGTTTCCTCACTTCCCTCAATACTCCCCTTCCTCCCCTTTAGTGCTCTCTCCTTCACCAACCCTCCAGAGGGAGAACAAGAGAGGACTTCCCACCCTAAATCCAACACTGCCTTGTGTGCCAGGTTTCCCAGCTCTGCGGTGTTAGATGATAGTTAAATGGCTTCCTGCCTGAGAAATGTGAAAACAGCCCTAGATTTTGCTAGACTGGGCCACACAGTGAATGTGAATGATTTTCTCTCCCTGTGGAGTTTAGCATAGCTGTGGGAAGTGGCTTTGCAGGACCTGGAGTGAGGTAACTGTACCGTGTTTGTTTGGGGGCTGAGCTGCTGATGTGAAAACAGTGTTAAGTAACGCCAAGCATAAGAACATTGGCACTTCACAACCGGGTGTCATTTCCCAGTCACTCGCCTAATCTGCAGGACATAGTGTGTCACTCAAGGAGAGTTTTAACAAGTGTTGAAATAAATTGCTGCAAAGATTCTGACAGCAAGTCCCTGCTCTTCCTCCATTGAATCACACTGTCTCATTTCACACTATCTGTAACATTTCAGGGATGAAATGGCCTAAACAAGACAGCAGTGAAGTGCAAAAGTATGTGCTTGATTGATCATGGCTGCAACTTCAGGAACTATCAAAGGCCTGTCCCAGCACTCACTGGGCTAAAGCTAAAACCAGGAAGAGTCTCTCTGAAGATAATGTCTTGTCTGATTTTTTTGCTTGTTACAGAGGGTTTGATCTACTTGTCCACATTAATCACAGGGCATTTGTCCTTTAACTTCTCCAGGAGTTACTATTGCAGAGAACATAGTTAGATAGTGGCATCCTACACCATCCAGTTCTTAGCTGTACTGGTGCTGCTGCCTGTCTTATTATATGCAAAGTGTAACATATTTGGCATATTAAGGAATTTTAAGGGGGCCGTCCAGGTGGCACAACTATTCTAAGAGGGTCCTTACCATAGTGGCTCTAAACGCATCAATAGGCTGCTCAGCCAGGGGCAATGATTGACTGCTGCTCCCAGATCTGCCTGATAATGGTTTCCCTGGTTTCTCCCCTACTCCCACTGTAGGTTAATATTATCCCCATCATCGCCAAAGCAGACACCATTTCCAAGAGCGAGCTGCACAAGTTTAAGATAAAGATAATGAGTGAGCTGGTCAGTAACGGAGTGCAGATCTATCAGTTCCCCACGGATGACGAAGCAGTCGCAGAGATTAACTCCGTAATGAATGTGAGTAATGCTGCTTATTGCCTTTCCTCTGAATATTATAACAAGGAAACGGCTGGACAATGACACGTTTTAAAGTGGGTCTTCAAGGGGGTTGTGTGGATACTAGATCTGTTTTAAAGATGAGCAGTGCATCTGACAAAGGCCTAATGCTATTGCTAAGGAGAGGAAGAGACATTAATTTGTTTGTGCCTTTAAACCTCACTGTACAGAAATTTAATTAAAGTATGACTGTTACTTAATCTCATGCAGCTTTTATGAGAGGCCATGTTCTGCTCTAAAATAGATTGCATGCTGGTATTTCAAGGCTGGGTTTGCAGCAAGTCCAAATATGTTTTGCAATTTTTTTTTGTTTTTTAAATGGTTAGAAAAAATTAGAAATTTTTTGACTTCAGGGATGAGAAAACAGAAAAGTGTTCAGTTTTTGAAGTTTGGGGGTTTTTTCCATCCTTTTTTAATAGCAAAATGAAAAAAGGAGGAAATAGAGAAGAGTTGGAGGTAGAGGAGAAAAACTGAAACATTTTTGAGTTTTAATTTTTTGTTGAAGACTCAATAGATTTTGTAACAGGAAACTTTGTGCCGAAATTGTTCATCTTGTGCTTTTTTTTTTTTTTTTTTTTTTTTTTTTTTTAAAAAAGGTCATTTTTCATGGTGGAAAGGGGAAGCTTTAAACTAGAGCTGGTTTGAAATTTTTCATTCAGAGTGTCTTAAACCAAGGAAGCCAAATAGATTGAGCCTAACTTAAAATAAAAATAGGGATGATTGTACTCTGCTGTGTTTTGGGTGTTTTTTAAGGCCAAATTCAGCCCTGGTTTAAGTGATTGTGAGTCTTGCTAATTTCCATGAACTGGGTTATCTGAAATCTAAATTGTGCTTTTCAGTAGGGTTGGTTGAAATTTTTCATCTGAAATAGTGTGTTTGGGGTTTTTTAAACTAAAATTGGCTTTTTCCACAGTAAATTTCCATTTTGGGTTAAATGTTTTGATCTCTCACGACAAAACCAAAAATGAGGGTGCGGGGTGGGGGTATGTGTGTGTGTGGTGTTCTGGCAACCAAAAACTGAAAAATTGGGCAAAATTTTGCAGTAAAAATGTTTGCTCCACTGGTTGAAATATTTTGGGTTTTCGTTGCTGATTTTTTTTTTATTATGAAAAACTGAAAAATGTTGATGAAAATGAACATTCTTTTTCTTTCATCAAAAATTGTTCATGGGGAGAAGAGGGACATTTTCCCATGAGTTCTACCTTTTGAGTCTACTTCTCCTGTTAATTAAGGGGCTTCCTCTGTTAGCCCCTCCCCACTGAAATCCCTGAGAAGCAGACCAAGATTGCAGTATGTTTAACAGTGGTGAACTCAGGATACTGGCTGTAACTGGGAACATAATACCTACCCCCATTATAATGTTTAGCTCCTAGTGTTTTCTATGCTCCTTATTCCAGCAAAGCTCCCATTGACTCTGTGAGCTTTGCCGGGAGATCAGCAGGTAGTCGAACTAATCTTGTATCTATCCTAGTAAAACCCTGCATGTGCTGGGGAAGGTCAGCTGTCTGCTGCTTAGGCAGGAAGGGGTGCAGTGTCTGGCTGGGTGGTCATTCTGTGCTGTTAACTGCCATAACACTTACTGCAGCATGACTTTCCCGCCTCCAGCATCAGTGCCATGACAGCGGGAGCTACCCTGTGGGCTGAGTCCAACAAACACTGTGTGTGCTCAGCCAGTGGCCTCCTTTACTGCACTTACAAAGCTGATGACATCGTCTTGATGCCATGTTTCCTAAACGTGTTGTAATTTCCCCACCCCCACTCCCTTGGACACCATATCTCTACTAACTATACCAGCATGTAATGTATCCTGCAAACGCCCCACCCTGGGCCTTCATGTGAGCCACTGTGCAAATCATCACGAACAAATGTCTTTGTTTGTATGTTCTTCAAAGAAGGCATTGTCCCATCCTCTGTGTGCAGACAGGCTTAGCACACTGGGGATGCAACAGCAGTAAGAACAGTCTGGCAGGGAGGGACCTCTGCTTGCTAGCCATGAAAGTCAGTGATGTTTTATGTGTTGGGAACAGCTGTAGTTTGGAAGTAACTGTCCAGGGCATTAATAAAATCTTTCTCTGACTGACTGTGTGCCAAAGCTGGTACTGGAACCTGCTATGCTATGCTCTGGCTCCAGGCTGCACTGCACAGCTCCATGGTAAGCAGGTGTTGGGCATGCAGGGTGCCCTGCGCCATTTCAGAGTGGAGATTGTTTTCACTCTGAGTAACCAAGATTCTGTGCTCGAGAGAAACGAGTTTGAAGCAGATTTTGTGCCAGGGCTAGAAGAGGCTCATGGCAGCTTTGTAAGACTGATGCCTGGGAGAGACTGTCGCGTGTGCACTGAATCCCTGGGCTGATTCTGTTTCAGGCTCATCTGCCCTTTGCGGTTGTTGGCAGCACAGAGGAGGTGAAAGTTGGAAACAAGCTGGTGAGAGCTCGTCAGTACCCATGGGGGGTGGTGCAAGGTAAGGAAGTCAACAGCAGGGCATGTTTCAGAGCTGCGAAGCCCTTCAGCGTGTGTGCATGCTCACGCTCTCTCCTGCACGTCTCCCTCCCACCACCATGTCAGTGTGTTGGGCGCCAGGGCAAGCGACCTGAGGATTCTCTATCACTATTCAGGCCTCCTTTGTTGAATCAAGTTATCAGATGCGTGGACCCTGCCTGAAGGTGCAGTGTGGTTATGGCTGGGTCATACCAGCAGATGCATTCACTTTGCTCCAACCCAGCTGGAGCAGGGTTCTGAGTCTCTTCCATGAGCAGAGAGAGCTCTGGGTCAGGGAGGTTCCAGCTGGGAAAATCCTGGGAGCAGCCAATATTAGGGCGAAAGCTTAGATTGACATTTGTTGTAACCAATGAAATGCAATCCTTTGGAAGGAGGGTTGGCTTTATACAGAGCTCTTCTCATGGCAGGGTGGGAACTCCAGCTGCTCCTGAGGGTCTTCCTGCTTCTCTCTCTTCCAGTGAAGAGAGACGGTGGCTCTGTGCTGAATGTCTAGGTTGGGGACTATAATCCTCCTTCGGAAGGCGCTGACTCAGTGCTGTGCTGGGATGGTTCATGCAGTGCAAGTTCCCTCCCTCGAGCGCTGCTCCTTTCGGAGCCCCTCTCCGAATGTGCGCTGTGCAGTCTGGGCATGATCGGTCACCTGAGCTCCGTGCCGTCGAATGAACAGCTCAGTGGCACATAGAACCGGGTTGAAGGGAATGTATTTTTCTTGGATTTTATTTCCTCTTTTCCCTGAGGGGGGCAGAGTCCTGGTGACAAAACCACTCCCACCCACCTCTGTGCACGTGCCCCATCATCCTTCTATGACACCCATTTCCATGGCCAGCAGTGCATGCGAGACACCATGTCCCCCTAGGTCCTCCCATTGAACAGCCATTAATTCCTTTGTGCTCATGACCTTAGCTCTCGGAAATGCTGTCCTAGCTCTAGACCGTTGCACTCTAGTAAGGAGCAGACTCCGGTGTAGGCAGATTCTTCCAAAACTGAAAGGCCCTGCTTCTGCAATGCTCTCCTATTATAAAGTTTTGCTCATTGCACCAGAGGTACACGTTCCCTAAGAGAGGATCTCACTGGGGTTAATCTGTCCTGCCCGTGTCCTTGCAATCCTCCTCAACCCCTGTCCCCCTCCCCCATGTTTGCTGAATTTCTTCCCTTCTTTTTAATCAGTCGAGAATGAAAGTCACTGTGACTTTGTGAAACTGCGAGAGATGCTGATTCGGGTCAACATGGAAGATCTTCGGGAACAAACTCACACCCGCCACTATGAGCTGTACAGACGGTGCAAGCTGGAGGAGATGGGGTTCAAGGACACAGATCCTGACAGCCAGCCATTCAGGTGTGTGACTTTCATCTCCCCAATCTATTTTCAGTAGCGATCCAGCAGACCTCCTATCAGTTGGAATTCCCTTTGGCAGAGAGCTCGCAACATCAGACCACTAGACTGAGACCTGCTAACATTGATTTTGAACTTCTCTGCTGAATGAACCTCTCTTCTCCATCCTCTCTGCCTTCAAGCAGTTTAGAAGGACATAGCCTTGGTAGTCACGACTGAATAATACCGTAGTGTCTCGTTTGCTTTTTATCCAGCCTTCAAGAAACCTATGAGACGAAAAGAAAAGAGTTCCTTGGTGAACTGCAGAAGAAAGAGGAAGAAATGAGGCAAATGTTTGTTAACAAAGTCAAGGAGACTGAATCAGAACTGAAAGAGAAGGAAAGAGAGGTGGGTGTATTAGAGACCTATGAGATGAGCCCAATCCACATGTTCAGCTCTGAGGTCCAGATGTGGATGAAGTGTGAGCACCTGAAAGCTGTGAGCTGAGCACAGCGATCAGAGTAACATAACAGCCTATCCCAGCACCCAAGGATGGGTCTCAAATGTACTCAGTGGTATCTAGTTAGATGCTCACCTGGGCTCCATCACCCTGGGATGTGGATACCTCACATGAATTATCCCTGGAATAGCCCAGTGTGGTAAGGAATTATTCCCCTTGTACAGATCAGTGAGGGAAGCACAGAGGATGACATTTTGAAAACCACCTGAGGGTAGGTCCACGTGGAGCAAGGGAAAATGAGTGGGAGCTCAGACTCTGAAACCTGGGGAGTAGGTCAGAGAGTCTCCAACTGGGGGTTGTGACCGCTCAAGGGATTGCGAGGTTATGATGTGAGTGTTCTGGGCTTTCAGCCTCCTTCGCCCCCAGCATTTATAATAGTGTTCAATATTTAAAAATGTGGTTTTGTTTGATAAGGGAGGTCGCACTCAAAGGCTTGCTGTGTGAAAGGGTCACCAATAGAAAACGTTGAGAACTTCAGAGGCCAAGCTCCAGCTCAAGCCGCAGCTGCTAAGTGCTGTCTATACAACTATTTGTAGAGCACTAGTGGAAGCCCGGCTAGCCGGAGTCTGTTGACCCAGGCTGGGGGAGGGGATCACCCCAAAATGCTGTGTAGACATACCCTAAGTGACTTAGAAGCGCAAGTCCCAGGGAATGTCAGTGGGGGCTTAGAGTCTTCTGGAAATGTTACTCTCTGTGCCTCCCTCCTCCCCATTCTGTACAATGGGAGCAATTGCATAAGTCCCACTGAGGATCAGTGAGGTCATAGGCTCCTAAGCCATTTTGATGCTTCTGAAAATTAAGGCTGGCTTCTCAGAGCATGCATAGCTCTGGTTAACACAAGCGGGAGCTGTGAAATTCAGGCACTTACTATCATGACTAAAATCACAGAGGTAGAGCTAGGAATTGAACCACGATCCTAATCCATTGTCCTGAACCTAAGACCTCCTCTCCCTCTTGCTGTTATACATTATAATGAGCGGCGAGAGAGAGAGAGATTAAGACAGACAATGTTGAGTTTGTCATGTTGTCTTGCCCTTTACATACAAAGCCTCGTAATATGCAAAGAATAGGTAGTTTAGGCCCCTGTCTTGCAGAAAGAGCAGTAAGTCCGGTGTTGAAGCTCTGTGACCTCAGTGAGACTCTGCACAGCCATAAGAGTCTATGATAGCTGCTCCTTGGTGAGAAGTAGGGCCTGGGGCAGTAGCCCAGCAGACGGTCATGGCGGAAATGCTCACGGAGTCTGTCTTCTGCCAGCTACATGAAAAGTTTGAGCATTTAAAGAGGATACATCAGGAAGAGAAGAGGAAGGTGGAGGAGAAGAGGAGGGAGCTGGAGGAGGAGATGAACGCCTTCAACAGGCGGAAAGTAGCCGTTGAAACCCTGCAGTCTCAGTCCTTGCAAGCTACTTCACAGCAGCCACTGAAAAAGGACAAAGATAAGAAAAAGTAAGTAGTTTAACTCGAACCTTTTCCAGCCATTCAAAACATTTTTATTCTTTCAACAACTTGGTGGTTTTAGACAGAAACAAACACAACAAAACACCACATGAATCAAGCTGTAAAGCTAATAAATTAAAGGGGCTTTTAAATCTTAAGCCAGCGTCCTTCCGATCCTCCTGAAAGGGTCCCGAAGGTCAATCTGCCCCCCTATAGAAGCCTTAGTTACTGGAGAGGAAATGGACCTGTCCCTTTTCAGGCCTGTTAAAAATGAGAGAGTCAGGTGACATGCCCACCTCCTCGATGGCCAGTTCAAGGGACTGGCTTAGCCTGTTTAGCCCCAGGGAAATGAGTTGTCTCTCTTTCCAGGAGAGGGAAGAGGAGGATTCCAGAACAACCCAATAGTGCCGTGTCCTTCAGGCCTGGCCTCAGGAAGTGCAGTAACATTATTGTGATGTGCAGGGTTTGGGACTGTGTCTGTAGGATGCTGAAGGGCTGTTGGCTTTGCTAGGCAGTAAAGCGTAAAAGAAAAAAAGGGCAGCTAAAAATGAAGGGAAGGTATGAAAGCATCATGGCCCCTTGAGTGCTGTTCCTACCTATTTGGAATCTCAGACCTTTAGATTTGAGGAAGACTTTTCTTCTACCCTATGGGCCAGACTCTGGTACCTCTGTGACTGGCCTCTTAGGCAATCTCACTGAGTTCAGCAGTAGTGCTCCTCGAGAAAGGGTGCTCATCATAATGGTTTTCAGAACATAGCCCTATGTGAGTGACGGGGGAAGGAGAAAACAAGTGAAACAAATGATCTGCTCCTGCTCACACTGAAGTCCACCTTCAATGATTGCAGGATTGGGAACAAAATAGAAATGGAGTCACCCTACAAACTGCTATACTTCTCTGCTGTTTTAACATCTTACGCTGTTTTCTCCTGCACAGAGGAACTTAAATATTCTCTTTATGTTCCAAAAGATCCAACGCCAGGTGGTGGTAACAGTAACTGATAATTTTGACAATGGAAAGAAAAAAATCAGGCGTAGCAATCATAATTCAAGTTTACTCATGACAGCAGGGCTTTCAGGTTTGAGATTGCCTGTGAAATATTGTACTACAAGCCAGTATATTATCTCTATGATGCTAACTACAGTACACTGTGCCCTAATGCTTCAGTAAGTAGTTTGCTTCCTCCTGGGGAAGACTGTTTCTGTTATTGAATGTGTTTACTTTGGATTAACATTTTCCTGGTGCAGTAAAAACCAATTCTGGTGCTGTCTTGTATGCTTTGTGCACATCGACCTGCAGCTAGAATCCAAGCACTGATTATAAAATATTATATTACAGCGAAAGGATCATCCATTCAAATGTGGCGCAAATTAAGGCCCACGTGCTTCTGCATCTCTGAGATCTTTGGGCTAAATTTATTTCAAGCCTTCAAATGTTAGCAATGATTTTGTGTGAAAATGATGGAATAATGTCATGAGGCTTTTTAGACAAAAGACAATGGGCTTAATTCTGACCTCAGTTACACTTGTGTAAACTGAAACGGACATAAGAAAGATCAGAATCTGGCCCTGCCCTTACAGTGTAAAGAATCCTTAAGACCAGAATGACTTGATACTCTGCCCTTGGATATAGTGAGTATAGTCCATGGCTGAATAGCTGCTTTTGTTGCAGCTCTGAGTGTTGCATAATGTTCTGTACATCTTGTGACTGAAGGATACTACTAAATGTAGTTCAGGCCATCACAGCTTAGTGTGTTGATTTGATGACATAGCCTTCATGACTTGGGAGTTATAATTAATCATCATTAGCAGTACACAATTTGGCCTTGTTGACCAGTTCTGCTAAGAGCTGTATCGATACAGGAATAACAGGTTGAGTTGCATCTTCTCCTGATTGTGAGAGTCAATGTAATAGACAAGGATTTGCTGCAGATAAAGAGGGAGGATTAGTTTGCAGGCCTGCTTACTGCATGACCTATCATTGTTTAACGAACACCCATATTCATGGGTGAATTTAAAATAAACATTTAAATCCTGGGTGATTTGGTACTTGCTGCCTCAGCTTCTCTCTCTGATAATTTTGCAGTGTTTATTATCTCATTAAAAAACCACAAACATGCTAATTTACATATACTTTTTGACTTAATTTATATGAATATGGGATGTGAGCTAATTGCATTCCTCATCAGCAGTAGTGTTGGTAGCCATACTCTGGACAGGCAGAAGCCAGACAGGTTCACGTCTCATCCATGATGCATTGTCTTGCCCTCCATTTAGAAATAGAGATCATATGCTTCATTATTTAACAGTTGATCCGAGATGTGATTTGAAACACCCTCGTCATTAGCTATCCCCTGAGTAGTCTGAGTTTTGCCACGGTCAAAACAAGGTGGCTATAGTCAGAAATGGGACTGTGTAAAAATGACAATAGGCTAACTGAGTAAGAATCTGACTGAATAAATTACAGACTGTTTATTCTGGCTGACGTAAGTACTTCTGAACACACTGGCGGGAGCCTGAGCTGCATTCTTTTGTGGTTTGTGCATCAAGAGGTTTCTTAAATAAGTTCCAGTTGTGGGGTCTTTAGTATTAACTGTGACTGTAAAAACAGAGAGATTCTGTCGTGAGTCTCAGATTCCAGGTTCAGTTTGGTATTTTGAGAAATATCACCTCTTTTTTTTTTTTTTTACTTGTACACCTGCTACAGAAGTT
The DNA here is from genome assembly GCA_007922305.1 of Dermatemys mawii. NCBI lineage: Eukaryota > Metazoa > Chordata > Testudines > Dermatemydidae > Dermatemys > Dermatemys mawii. The sequence goes on from ML677358.1 coordinate 6,706,311, forward strand.
TATTGTGAGACAATAAGTATGGGGTCAAGTTCCAGAATGCTGTTTGTACAGAATAGCAAAATCTTTTCTGCTCAAGCAGGCTTGCGTAGTACAGAATGTAAGAATCTCGGGCTGGAAAAGGTTCCATTCCCCATTGCCTGCCAACGCTCTTACTTTTAAAATATTTTGTCTGGAATGGTATTTCCATCCTTACTTTTGTAATACCATTATTGCATATCCATGCGGAGACAGGAGGGAGAATGTGGGAGAGCATTAATGTAGCCTTATGTCTCAACCTATCGCACCCAACTCTGCCCCTTTGGGGAATGTTATAATTACAGCTGGCCAGCAATTTTTTGACAAAACATTTTTTCACCAAAGAAAGCTGATTTGTCAAAACTGAAGCTGCTTGCAAGAAAGGTTTGGTTTGAGTTTCCTGACTTTTGAGATTGATTTTTTTCATCCTGATTTAGGTTGGGAAAATTTTTCAAAATCTCCTGGAATGGAAAAACAGTTTCCTGCCCAGCCCAAGTTATAATATGCTTAGTAGTAAACATTTTTCCAAGAGGACTAGGAGATTTAGCTACACAAGATCCATTGAAATTAATGGGATTTGTGTGTTTAAATTCCTAATTATCCAGTGTCTTTAATTTGCGCTGTTTCACCAAAAGCTCAACTAGCAAAGTGCTGGAATCTTGATAACTTTTACCTGTGCAGACAGCGACCTCTGCTGGATACTACTGATGCTTTGCCTCTTTCTGATTGTGCTGTTGGGTTGTCACATATTTTTAGTAAGATTTTTAGAGCAGTGTTCTTCATATTAACTTTGGGGAATGGGTATGTGTGTGGAAAACTTCAGTCAGGCTGAAACTCTATAAAGCTGAATCTGTAGTTAGAACAGAGCACTATCACACAAGAGACATGGGTTGGATTTGCGGAGTCTGGATTCCTGCTCTCTTAACTGGCAAAGGCTGATGGTCCAGTTCTGCTATGCTGCACTTGTGCAGACATTTACACCAGTGAAAAAAGAGAGAGAAATGCCACCAACTCATAATGGTAGTGTTTTATACTCACTGACTACCTAAGGTGCAGGCATTGGGAAATCAGGACCTGAGAATGCCACAAAAGTAGCTCTGAAGGATGCTTGCTCAACGCATTTGGTAGATGTAGGAGTGGCGTCTGAACAGAGGACCATTCGCCTGTTCTTGAATAGATAGATATTCTGTGGGCCTCTGGGAGTGGGAGATAGGTCAGCCCAGGAAGAAGGAATGGGGAGATAGAGTAGGTGTCCCTGGTAGAAAGTTTTATTAATTCTGTTTTGTTGAAGTTCTTGTAAGATGGCTCGTTAAATCTGACATTTGACTTTAAATTTTGATAGAAGTAATTTTTTTCGTAGCTTTGATTATTAAAATCATGAATCGGGGATTAAGAATTGCAAATAATCAGATAATATGTTTCAACAGAGAGGCTGCTTTCACAAATGCAATTGTCAGCCAGATTATGCTTTTGCACCACTTGTAGTTTAGCAAATCCTGAAATGCCAGATCTGTGGTCTCTCTTCTTCACTATATATATTTTCACTAGAGTTTGCTTTTGTTTAATTTCCATAACATTAATCCATGCTGTTTTTGTTTATGTTTTTGTTTCTTTCAGTTAATCGCACACAGGCCAAGAGTGGACTTGGTTCTTTCATGTGTTAAGTTGCTTGGGTTTCCTACCTTGTGTTACTTCTGTCATAACATTGTGTGAGTGGACCAAAGTGAAAGAGAAAATGGGCCTCTTCAGTGCTTACAGTGTAACAATTTATTGTTATCTGTACAGGATTTATGAATAGTTTTTAAGGAAATAAATGTCATACTGTGTAAATTTTCTGACACAAAATCACTAATCCTGAAAATGAGCAGGCTTATTTTGTTTCAGACCTGATGCGCAAACATCCACTTGTAAAGTGACCATAATTGTTTTATCAGAATTAATTGATACTTTACAGATTACATTAAGTAATTAATTTTTAATGCTTACTAGGACTCCTGATTTGATTTTTTTCTACATTTGTTACGAATAGTGTGAAGAACACACTTATTTTTTTCTAACAAAAGTCACAACTTGAATAAATTTAGAATTGAAAACAACACTTTGAATTGCCTAACAGGGCCTAAATGCTCTAGGCCGAATAACTTACTCTCAGGTCATTTTTCTTTTTTTTTTAAAAAAAAAACCACCTAATTTCTCCAAACACTTTGAGCCGTGCATAATATAAAGAGAGTGGCAATACAAGTCCTACGACAACGTTTTGATTTTTCTTTACTGCTAACATGGAACATTTAAATAGGAAAATTTTCCTTTCCTTAGGGTTTGTTATAGTATGTGGAACGATGGGATTTTTGTAACTCCACGTGTAACTTAACCAGTGTGTTTTGCTGTCCAAGATGGTTAATCATTCATCTTGAACTTTTAAATTGTTTCCAGTGTAAAAAATGTACCCATAAACAGATGTGTAATGAATACAAGTAGCCTGATCCTAAGCGGGGCTACGTACCCCTGGTCCCGTTAGTCCCTTCCTCTCACAAATGTTTCCCTTTAACACTATTTTGATATTTGGAAACCATTGTTTAGCCCACAGGTTGCATAAGGAACAATACTATTTCAGGCAGTGGCCAATGGCCCATCTTATGCATAATGTAGGCAAGGCAATTGGTGAATATGGGTGTGTTGGGTAGATTGTCCCCTTTTCATTTAGACAGGGTTGTCTTAGCTAAAAATAGTTTGACTCAAAAATTCCATCAGATACTGGGCTAAAAGAAAACAAATATTTTATACTAGTTCCCACTTAGTGCCTTTAGAGTTTTGGTTAACCGGTTCAGCAAACACTGGCTAATTAGGTGTTGATTGTGAGCATATCCATTTTATTTAGCATTCATTTCTTCTAATCATTTTTAGAGATCTCTTAGTCTTCAAACGTACGTGTTGGCAAATTCCTTATTTGACTTTTAAATAATGGTGTATAACTTTGTAATCTGAGCCTTTAGGTCTGTTCAGAGGTAGCATTTAGCTGTATCGTATACTGAGGTTCTTCAACTTGCATATCCTGATAAAGCAGCTTTTTTAATACATGCTCAGGTGTTGAAATATTTTCTTACAGATGTTGGCCTTTTATATGAATATATTGAAAATCATGTCACAGTATTACTTGATATTTGTAAGTAAGAACCTCATGAAAATTATACAGGTACTTTTAAAGACAGGCCATTTTAAAAAGAAAGAGTTAATAGTGTGTATTAACACTTGTTCAGGACTTTGCTGAGATCTGACCATTTAATTTTAAGGCTGTGCCTCTTTAAATATATTGTAAAGAATAACTGTCAAATGTTGAGGGTTAATATGTTGTTTAGAATAGATGCTCAAAGAGTATAGCATATTGTTACATACACGACAATCCTAGCACATGAAAATAGTCATGTGGCAAATTGGTAGAAAACTTGGTAGAAAATCATGGTATTCTTACTCATGTGAGAAGTTCGATAAATATCAGTGAACTAATCACATGAATAAAGCAATAGCTTCTGGCTTATATTATTTTACCTTCTCAGAGGTCAACATTACTGAGAGCTGGAATAAAGTTAACTAAATTAGATCACAGATGCAAATGAATGCATTATGATTGGCTTTTCAGTCAGTAGTTTCCTCCTGATCTCATGCTGCAGCCAACAAGATCTATGCAAATATTTTCTTCCTGATTGGCTCATCAGCGATCAGAATACTTTTATTCCTAGAGCAGTAACTGTTGTTTCCTTAGTATGTTAGTTAATGATGACGATGATGATGATAAAAATAAAAGCTTAATATCTGTGGCCATAAGAGAGAGATTTCCAGATATTTCTGAAAACATTCAGAATTTATGTAACAATATATTAATTATTAATTATTATTATTATATATACGTTGACTTCATGTTGTGGTAAACATCGTCCTTTTAGTTAAAAACTGACTTCAACTTTCCCTTGGTCATTATTAACCTCTTGAATTAATAGACCTTAATATTCTCCGCCAACAGAAGTCAGTATATGCGTCTTCTTTTGTTAGTACTTGATTTTTCATTTTTGCCTGAGACCAAATTTAAATGTTTGGTGCATTAAGGTAGTTATGTACTTGCTTTTTATTTAACAAGTTATCAATATACTGTGACACTAATCTCACTCCAAGCTGAAGATTAACCTCTTGTGTTGTAGACTAGAAGAAAATAAAGATTGCTTCAGAAATTACACCTGAAATGAGCAATCCAGTTGGAATATTTTTCCTGGTTATTTTTTTTAACATACATCTGTAAAATGTTGGCATTAATGGAAAAATTATCCATTTTCTATCATTTAAACATCCATTATCATGTATTTTTTCTGCTTTTTAAGTTAAAATGTATTTTGGATGTTTCTTAATTTTATAAATGTTTTGTGTGTGCATGGAGCAGGTTCCACACAGAAGTGGGTACTGTTTTTTTTTTGTTTGTTTTTGATTTGGCTGGAATATGGAGAAATTTGTGGTACTGCTCTTTTGTTAAGTTAACATGCTTCTCAGAAAGTGTTGCATTCATTCACTTTGTCATTCATACTGTTTTTTGACTTTCAATTCTTTCTGTTCACTTTGTACTTATTTCTTTTATTAAATCTCACATTTATTTTGAGTTTTGTGGTGTTGTTTATTTGACAGTACATTTCTAAAACCTCCGTCCTCTAATAGTATCCTAATGAAATAACAGTGTAACGATTGCAAGCTCACCCAGATACAGTATTTGTTTTCTGCTATGACTTTGAATCGGGCTCTCGATGATATAAAAAAAATAGCTAACTAGTAAATGTATCAGATGGTGTTCAAAAAGAGATGCTTTTCTATCTTGGGGAAAATTCTTAAGTTTCTCTCCTATTGGGCAAATGCTGCTTTTCAAGATGCTTATAAACAGTCTTTCATGGTGTAATTCTCTATCAGATGTTTCTCTGATGTAAAGTTGGCCAAACTCTCACTACGGGATCTCCATGAAAAGGTGGGGGATATGGTCTTCTACTGACACTTCCTCTCAATGTTAATGGCAGCTACATACATGTATACAGGGGTACAACCTGTTCTTAGTTCACTCAGCAACCCTAGAAAACAAATGCACTTAATTATTTTGGAGAGACTTGCTAATTAAAAATCTAACTGGCGTCCTCTTCTGAATGTACCTATCCTTAAACTCTTAAATCAAGTATCACTTTAGGAATTAGTATCTTGGTCTGTTTGTCCTCAGCTACTGGACTCAGAAATTATGGTTGCACTTAATAAGTAACCACCTTAATTCCAGCCTCAGGGAGAATTTGACCTTAACATGTGACCTTTGCTGTGGTTGTGTTTTTGGCCGAAGCGATTCTGAAACCCAGAGCTCTAAAAATAGTGTTCCATAAGAGTTGGTGCTTTGGAGATTTGAATGGATGTGATTGAAAAAAGGAGGGCATGTGCTGTGTGAAGATGACCATTGACCAACCTTTGATGGCCTTGTTGGTACTGTTGCCACCCGGCCTGGAAGCCCAGCCTGGATCACAGAGTTGGGCACTGTTAAGTGTTGGAGGAGTTAGAATTAGATAAGTACACTTCCCACAGAATCCCAAGCAGATGGAAATGGCAGCAAATGTAACTTAGCCACATCCTAAACTGGAATTTAAAGAAACTTTGGCCTATAAAGTCTCTGTGTAAAGGGGGTGACAGAAGAGGGTACATAGTTCTCTAGTAGTTGTATTGGTAGTACTTAACGGTGAACACTTTGTGACCTGGTAAAATATTGGCTTCTCTCTCCCACAGAAGTAACCTTTATAACAATATTTTGCATTTCTGAACCACCTTCCAAGGATCTCAAAGCTTTTTTATAAACATCAGTGAATGTTAAGTCTCATTACACCCACATGAGGTAGGTGTTATCTGTAGTTTATAGATTGGGGAAGTTAGAAAACAAGAGATCAAACAATTGGTCCCTATGTCACACAGCAAATCTATATCTGGCTCTGCAGCAAAACCCAGATTTCTTGCCTCCCAGTTCTGTGCTATTTAAGGGGAAGGATTGTGTAGTGCTTAAGTGTATAAAGTCTCTAAGGCACAGACAGGTTTGGCCTTTTGGTTCTTAATCTTAGAAAATTTGTTTTTTCATTGAACTAGCTAGTCTCCAGAGGTCCTCCATTATGGTTAAACTTGAGTACAAGGGAGACTGGCTCTACTTTCCTTCAGTCTCTGTGGAATATCTTTATTTTGGATGATTTTTTTCAGTGTGGTGATGGTCACATTTCTCCAGAATTACCAGTTGATTTAAAAATCCCAGTTGCAACATGAAATCTTCCACAAATATTTCCACGTTCAAGTCAGGTGTGCCTTGTGCATACCTAGCACTACATGTTACCAGCCTATGTGCAACTTTAGGTTTTGTGCTACTTTGACCTTTTGTGCTCTTTACATTTGATGCAATTTACCTGCAACTTAAATATTGACACTCTCTTGTTCTTTCTGTAGCTTTTTTAGTCTTCCCAGTGCCTGCTCCATAACATCAGGAAGACATGTTAATTAGAAGATTTATTAAGGCCAAAACATCTCATGCAGAAGAAATTAACTGGTGCTTTCACCTTTATGCTTGCAATATATTGCACAGAAGAGAGTATAGAGCAAGAACTAAGACATACTGTGTCTTTTGATTTGGACAAGTTCTCTTGAACAGGTTTCTTGATAAATGAAATCTAAGATACTCACTCAAAGATAAATTGCTAATTACGGCTGCTTCATGCCATGCACTAAAACCAAGATACTAATCATCTCTGGGGTGAGAAACCCATATAAAGTAATCATAAGCATTTACACTGTTAAAGTTTCCAAGTAGCAGATGAACCAACCTGGTGTGTTAGCATGAATTAGATTTTGAGCTTGCTGCTTAAGCTGCCATTGTACAGTAATGAGATTTTGATTTGTTCCTCTTAGTTTCATTTTCGGATTGTAACTAGAGAAGTTTCTAATGTCCTTAATATATCAGCTGGATTCTAATATTTCTTAGCAATAACTACTTTGTATAGTTTTTTTAATGTAGGTTATCAGTGAGAACCTTTATAGCCAAAAGAATCCCTTTGTTTGTTCAATTTTCCCAATGATAACACGTGCCTCACGTTTAAAAATCCTTTCCTAAAACTTCCTCTGTCCCCAATTTTTGTGCTTGCACCCGATTCTTCAGGTAATATTGGATTGCAATTCCAGAATCCTCCTCTGTCTGCAAACAATCTGTCAATGTATTGAGTGATAATGGAACCATTTTAAAGGACAACTAAATGTAATTAGTTAATGGCGAGGATAAGTTTTATGCATTAGGGCCTGATGCTAGAAATCTGAAAAGTGTAGAGTTCATGGTTGCAAGTTATATAGTTTATGCCAGAGGGCCACTTCCCCAAAAAGCAAATACTGTTAAACGACTGCACTTTCTCTGCACTAAACCAAATGTATAGAAATATGCAGAAGCCTATTTTTTATTTTTGTTCAAAAACATGTATAAACTAGTTCCAAGAATAATCTTCATTGCACCAAAGGTAGGTTTAATAAAACGCTGAATTGTGAAATGAATATATACTTTAAAAGAGTACTTTATAGTAAACCTAAATATGTTCAGTGAAAAAATGAAGCCATGTGCCCGATTCATGACCTTAGCCATAAGTCTAGTCCCCTTTACCCCGTCTGTCTCCTTTAAAATAGATAAGAATAAAAACCTGATAGAAGCAGAGTGGGGGTTATTAGGAAGCTGGTTACAGCTCCCTGATTCTCTCTCTCTCTGGGGTGCAGGGTTACAGCAACATTGGTGCTGCTCTAAACTTTCCTAGATATACACCAGGTGGAGATAGCCAGAACACACATCCTGTTCTGGCCACTTCCCTGCACCAACACATGTCCTGCCGTAGGGCTGTGAGTGGGCAGGGACAGGAACTAGCTATGCTGGCCCTGCACCTGCTGGGGCGCCCTTCATCTGAGGGCAGTCCCTGGCAGGTGTGTCTGGGGAGGTTTCCACTCCCTTTGTAGCGCTTGAATGATGCAAAGAGCCAAGGGGAGCCAGTGAGCTGGCCCACAGAATGGAAAGAAATGTAGCTTTCTGTGATCTCCACAATGTGCCAAATCTTGGAGTCTGTAGCGAAGCACCCATTGAACAGAATAGTCCTGAAATTTGAATTAATGAGCAAACTATTGTGTGCATCTTGAGACAGGGGTAGTGCGTGTGTGCTGCCTGCTCCAGATAGGGCTCAAGAGTTCTCATGGTCACTATATGCACTGAACGCTCCCATCACGAGAGCACTGGGGTGCCTTTTACGTACACTCGATCACAGAGATACATTTACTGAAAGTCACAGGCACATACCTTGCATCTCCACAGCAATGACCAAAGCAAACTCCCGAGGTACCAGATCCTGGGCAGTACCTGCTGGGAGACTTACTGGAAGGTGAATCTCAGCTCCTATGGGTAGGAAAGAAAAAGAAGGAAGAAAGCCCTAGGCAAGTGCATGTCCCTTGCATTGTCCACCATTGTCTGCTCCTGCTCTCGTAACTATCAATAGCAAATGCCCTGGCATGCCAATGGGAGAGGGACTGGGGCCAAGAAGAGGCCAGGTCTGAGTATGTATTTATTTTTTCAGTGATGGTGAATTCAGAGCTGGCAGCCTGTGTAAGATTACCCCTCTCGTTGTCTCACTTGGGTCCTACCCTGGGGGGGACAATCCATATCGTTGCATGAAATGGAGCACGTTTTACCTGACGTTTTACTATATTTTAAATAGAAGTAGATGCGTTGTTGTTTCTTTAAGACAGACTAACTCCATAGACAAGTCTTGAAATAAAGATGGAGCTCTTGCCAAGGTAAGTTAATCCTGATAGTCTCGTAGCTTGACAGATGGATTGAAAGTGAATATTATTGAAAAGTCTGTAATTCTTGTTGGAGGCCATGACTGTCTTTCAAGAAGAATGCAGTTATAATGACTATAAGCCTAGCAGAGAAAAAGACTATGGGAGACCTGTTGAAAACTCCTAGAGTGCTGCGGTATCAAAAGCAGACAATTAAGGGCCCTCTTCTGCATTGTTAGAATACAGAAAATGGAACCATGTGCCCTGTTCTCTTATTGAACTAAAAAGTAGTGAAGACAAGTTAAAAAGAATTGCATAGACAAGCCAAGAAAATGAATTTGAAACTGATGTAGAAGGAAACATTTTATATAAAGTATAATTAACATGGAACGTGCTGTTTTAACCTATTAAGACAAAAGAGCATAGTAGGATTCAAAGAAGGATTAGGTGTTGGTATGATATTGTCAATTACACTAAGTAGGGTAACCTTTATAAGTAACATCAACCCCCCATGCTTCAAAACATAAGCCAACTGCTAACTCTTTGGCGTTTGGGAAAAGACTTTCTTCAGGCATGTTGCTGCATAATTTTTTATTTTGAGGTTTCTCACCTGCTTTTGAAGCATTGGTATAGGTCACAGCTGTAAACAGGATACAGGACTAAATGTTATGGCTGTTCTTATGTTACTGTTATTGAAGGGGGAAAGTATTAGCCGATTGTACCTATGTACTTTTGCTTCAAGTTTCAGCACCTCTTCCTTTCAGAAACCTGTGTAAGGGCAAAAGAATCCTCCTTCTTTATTGATAAATATTTACTATATATAAATATTCTTATTTATTTTATCTGGATCTCTTCTTTGTCTGACCACAGGAGTTTCCGAATATGTGTAACTGTAAATTGCCTTCTCTTTTAGATTAACTGCACAGTGTATGCAGCAAGTCATGATCAAAGGTTGGAATATTATATGAAATGCCGATACTAGTGGATCCAGGTCCATAGCAATGCAGCTTTACATTTAGATCTGATTGTTTGTAATATGCTTGACTAAATAGTATGCACAGCCTTCCTATGCTGATTAGTTGCTCAGTCAATAAGGGAAGAGATGCTAACAAGCCCAGACAGGTGAGGAAATGTACATGCACAGCATGACACCAGAGATAATACTGTCTTCCTTATAGCTTGGGTCAGACCATTGCAGCAGCTCTTCTGTCCTTAAAAGAACAGCAAGTATGTCTGAGCGATATACCAGTTCTAATGGATGATCTTTACGTAGATAACATAACTATGACTAGCTGACAAGTAACATTTTGTCTGTCTGAGGCTGTGCAGAAGTCTAACAAGTACATTTATAATACAGCTGTAATGTTAGAGTACGTATCTGGGAGGTGATGAAGGCTCCCAAAGGTACAGACCTGCCAGAATGGGCTGTTGCAATGGGCATGCTGTAGATTTTCCTGTTCACTTTTAGTGTCAAGTCACGTGCCTAATTTGGGAAACGGTGACATCACTGAATAGACTTTTCAGTGTGAGTTTGCCTTTTAGAATGAAAAAACTGTATACAAAGTGGGATAAGTGCCGTGGACCAGAATACAGAGGTTAACATTTGGCTTTGTTCAGTAGTGTAGGATGAATTGTCCAGCTGAGGGGCAGGAAACCACCCACAAGTTCAAATCGAGACAGGAAGGAAGATGTGCAATGTGTCTGAGTGTTTTAGGCCCAGTTACAGTTCTACTTATGCATCCTCACTGCTACTGAGGATGCATAAGAAACAGCATAGAAAATGATAGGCCCTGAGACCAAATTGTCCCTTGGCAAACACCCCCTCAACTCTATTGCCTTCAAGGGGATTTACATGGAGTGGTATCAGGGCAGATTCTGGCCTATTCCAATTGTATTACATCCTTAACCTTAAGGAACACACTCAGAAAACCAGAATTTGGATTACAGTTTATTTAATGAAAACTACAAAAGATAACTTGCCTCTTTAAAAGTCAGGCAGTCGAGTCACAGTTTGTGATAGAAAAGGAAGGTGCAGCTAGCTTTTTTTTTTTCCTTTCTTTTTTTGGTCCTACCACAAAATGAAAACCTTCCTTATGCTACTTAGGCAGGATTAATAAATAACATTCCCCATCCCTTCATAAGCTAGCCCTCGAGATGCGTGGAAAGGCTTGTAAACAGTTTTCTGGTACAGTGCATTGTTTTTTAATTCCAAACAGACAGACTGGCAAACCACCCTTTTCAATCTGTAAGGAGAGCTGTGCTTTAAACCAGTCTAAAGCGCAGCGTTCACAGTTTGTGATAGCCCTGGCCTTGCCGTACAACTCCAGCATGTGTTCCAATGGTTGTCCAAATGCACTCATACTCACAGCTCTCGCTTGCATTATCACCCTGCTATACATTTTTTTGGTACATTTAGCACCATATTTTGAAGCGTAAAAGAAATTTGGCTCACGCACCCACCCATGCGCACGCACACACACAAACCTGACCTTACCACGGTGCCTACACTGTCAATGTTTTAACAGAACGTTTCTAAAACTAAACCTGTTAATTCAGCCACTGTGATCTTTGAGCCTGCACAGCAGAGCTGTGGGAGAGGCTTCACATAAGCACAAGGTAAAAAGAGATGAGCAGGACAAGGATTGCCAGGAAATGCCATCCTTCATTAAGGAGAATGCTGCTGCATAGCTAGATTGAGGCTTGGGTGAAATGAGTCTGGCACTTACATCCATGTCTCTGCTTAGCCCCACCCCATTTTTACCCTTCTGCAACTAAGAGTGAATGGGCTGGGGCCCTCACTCTGACGAGTTATGCCTGATGCTTAGCCTTACCTGCATTCATACAAAGGCATGCAACTAGCTTTCATACTGGGCCACAACTTGCAGGATCAAGGCCTAATCTGTTTTCCCTACTCTATTGTTCTGATCATACTTTCAAACTAGTATACAAAAAAAAAAAAAAAAATCACGTAAGTGCTGGCCCCCGTTTTAAATAAAAAAGTAACAATCCCCCTTGCAGGACTCATCTTTTAAAACGTTTGCCAGGCTGCTTTAAAACTGTTACGAACTACAGAAGTCCAGTTTAACTGCCTCACTGTGGAAATTAGTAGTTAAGGCAAAGAACCAAATGTTTTTAAAAATATATAAATTGTAAAAGAAAAGGTGGTTTTTGTTTTTTTTCTGAAAAGAGACACCGTTTGCAGGCTACACTATGAACAAAATTCAGTTGCACCACATAATGGCTGAAGGTCTGATGTGAAGCCCACTGGAGCCTTTCCATTGGTTGCAATAGATCAGTCCCTAAAAGCTGGATTCTGAAAGGTACCAGAGCACTTACAGCATCTTTTGAGTCCAGGATCAGCCCGTAAGTAAAACTGGAATCCCCACACTGAGACTTAGGCTGTCCTCATAACACCTTTTTGTTCCCTGTTAAATCAGAAGTTTGGTCCCATGCAGGAATATTTCAATAGATCTAATGGTCCATGCAATGGGAGCTCCCTTCCCCACAAAGCAACTCACCTACAGCTGTTCATATTATGGAAACAGCTTGTAATAGAGGAGAACAATGTTATCGTCTGGAACGGCTGAAGTCACAATCCATGCTGGGAGAGAGCCTAAATAATAGCTGCTCAAGGAATGTGGTTCCATCAGTTCCTCCAAGTGCAGTGTGAAGCCCCATCTTCTGAATTTAGATCCCTGAGTTATATGACTTCAGCTATCCATAGCTGCTGAGGTTTTTACCCAGCTTTATGCTCCGATCATACAAAGACGGCAGGGAAGTAGCAAACATTGTTTTAGGACAAATAAGGTGGTAACTTAATGTTTTTGTCATTGCTCTATTCAAAACAAGGAACGCTTTCATTTCACAGCGTCTAGCATTCCATTCATCTGACCTATTGACAACTGCATTTGCTAGTTCCTACACAATTATGGCCTCCTCTAGTTAATTTCAGGTGGCTGTAATGGAGGACAAGGGGAACTACTTTCTCCTTGCCTGAGATTATTGCATGAGCCAGCCATGCTAACCCTTCCACCTTCTGGGACACTATCCTCGTTGTATAGGTGCCTGAATCCATCATAGAATTCATCTGTCTCCATGCTGTCTTCATGTATTTTGATGGAAGTAGGTGCGAAAGTTGCTGGAAGTGGCTGACTCACAATGACCCTTGAACTAATTTGACTTGAATTCTTCCATTCAGAGTAACAGTAGGGTAACATTTCCTCGGGATGGGCTTGGATGGTAGGATTAAAGATATAAACAGCATTGGATGGTTGTAAGTGCATTAGCTGCTGATCCACAAGCTCTTTACAGTGGATGAATTTGCTGTTATTAACCTGTAATGAAAGATACAGAACCGTTTTTCTCTAGTTTCTTAAATTATTCTGTCCTCTGGTCAAAGCTTTAACTAATGTGCAATTCTAGTTCAGTGAAAGGAAAAAACCCATATCAAATTTTCCAGTATACAAAGCTTATAGTAACAGCTTAGCATTGATAGAGTTTCTCATCAATAGATCTCAAAACATTTTATAAAAGGTGGGTGAAAATTATTATCCCAGTGTTACCGATGAGGCAGCTAGGGTGTAGAGGGTTCAGTTACTGATGAACCTAAGGTCACATAATGAGCAAGTGGCAAAGTTAAGAACAGATTCTAGGTTTTTTGACTCCCAGACTACCTCCATACTCACTGAACATGTTCTTAATGAGCATGCGTGCTCTGTAAATCAGAGAAAACGTCTCCATTTTAAGACAAACACAAACGCTCAAGAGGGAGGGTATGGCCTTCATCTATCCATGTCTTCAAAAGACTGTTTTTAGCTGAAGTAAATGCACTGAAAGATCCTGGCATTCCTAAATCATATAAAAGGGCAGATTGTCAGTCCTGCTCAGCACCCAGCAGTTCCCAATGAGAACAATGGAGAACCTCCTCCTCTCTGAGAGCAAATGAGTCCTGAGATATCTCAAAAGTTGGATCTAATGTGATCAACCCACCTTTCACAGAAAAAGACCCCCATAACAAAATGCAGTGCACTCTCTCCTCCAGAAGCACCTAACTCCCATTAACACTAAGGAGGTTGGTATCGAAGGGAGAACAGATCCCCTGACATATACATGCACTCCTGAGAAGTACATTAAAAACGTGCAATGTTGGTTGTAAATACGCTGCAAGCTTTATTCGTTTATCTGTGCGCTGGCCTCAAATTTGTGGTTTGAGGCCATTTTGACTCCTACCTGTGCTTTTTTTAGCAGATCAGTAATAACAGGAAACCAGTCAGGAGTCAGCCTCTCCAACTCTAAGGTGATGATCACCAAAGCCAATGTGGAGCCCTTAAACTGCAATAGTTGGTGGCATGCCATACAGTGCTGTAGCTGTTTGGTCAAGAACGCAGCATGGCGGGAAGGATTCATCTGAGGCAGCCCATTTAGTAGATGGGGCCAGTTGGACATCACCAAGGCATGGAACTGGAGAGAAGATAAATATATACATACATATATATAAAAAAAATAGCAGAGGTCAACAGTGAACTTTGTACGTTTCATGTTATTGACCAGAAGTGCAAACTAATTTCAATCCACATCAGGAAGTGTAGAGATATTTTCCCTGTTACCATGTGTTACTTAGTTTGTGTTGTACTTGCCAACCATCAAACGGTTTTAAAGCTTATAATGAATGTAAAAGGTCTGTGTTTTTTAACAAATATTGAAGTCATTGCATTATCCTGATTGCCAACAAAAGACAAGTGGTATTCAGGCCAGCAGGATAGGAGTTAATTCAGTTGTAATGCTTCTGTTTCCTCAGTAAATTCATAGTCCAAGCACCTGGCTATGATAGGTGGTTTTCAAACAATCAGCAGCTTAATATGGTTTAAATATCCATCCATTACCATAAAAAGAGAGTCCAGGGTATGTTCACATCATGTGATTTTTTGCCTTATAAATATATGATCATTTATTTAAGAAGAGTGTAATTGTTTCTATGATGTGTTTAGCAAATAATGTGACTAAGTGCCAGATCGGTATGGTCTAATTGCCCAAAACAGGGGGCAAGAGAAGGTTTGAGAGGACCTGTGTGTGAAATGTAGCAAAAATTCCGACAGCTTTCTATGTACAGTATTATTAGAATGGAAATAGTTAGAAATATTTTTGCAGTGTGTATTTAAAAAAATAAAAATGGAGTATAGTTGTGCAGTGCAGGAATCTTTTTAAAGTCCATTTTAGTTGTCCTTTAAAAATGGGGGTCTGGTTAAATAATTTTTAAAGAAAAATGAAAGGTTTTGAATAGCAGTATGTTTAAAAGAAATCGATATTTTCACTAACATTCTTCAAAAGACTTGCAGATAGCTAAGAATGCGTGGCTTAAAAGTCACTGTGAAGGGGGGGATATGGGGTCAGCACACGTGCATCAGTGTTTTCTAGTCTTATTTGGTAAAAGAGCTGTTTCCTTAAACAAAAAACTAAATTAGTTTAGACTTTTGCAAAATTCTTAGTGCTTACAATGTTTAAGAAATCCGTAGGTGTCGCTGTGTAAAGATCCCAGTGAAGCTTATCTAGTATAACTCTTTCCATTCTCAAAATCTCAGCTGGAGAGCATTTACAACCACTCTGCACTGCAAGCTTCTTCACTGATGGTATTACCTGTGAAAATTGAAAATAACAATAATAATAAAGAAGCCACCTTCCTACACAAGGTTGTGTGCGACCTTTTTTGTCTGTGCATACAAAGGGATCTGATTAACACACGGGTGCCTTGAGGCTCCAAGAATTGTTTAAATTCAGGTTACCCGATTTCTAAATACCTCCTGACAACACCAAGAGGGAATGTGACCCTGTTTAATATGCAATTAGAGTTTCAAGAGCACTGCTTCCCCAGCCTTATTATTTTGCTGCTGTGACGGTCTCTCTGAAGCCTCCTGCTGGCCTGTTTCTCAGTGTTTTTTTTTTTCTTTAATTGTGGTTCTCTTATTTCCTGTGGCCAATGACTCAACTTCTCCTGTATACTGGGAAAATACTGCAAAGCACAACCTTACGGTATGTATTGCGGGAAGGCTTATGTGCGTATCTATAGAGTATTTCAAGGATGATGACATGCTTTAGAAAGGCCTTGTGCCCAGAGCTCTTCTCCTTTTGTTACAGTTTGAAAAAGAAAAGCTTTGGCCACATTTAGATAGAGAAGAGGAGAGGATACAGTCTTTGCTCTTCAACGGCAATTTTGAGCTGCTATTACAAGCCTTCAATTTTTTTTAACTCAGAATTTGAAATGCAACTAGTCCAAAATGGTTTATATGATTTTTGAGGCACACTTTCAAAATGCTGCAAGAGGTTTTAGCCACATGATTATAATTGGGTAATTATCTGACAGAGATTATCTAATATCCAGGTGAGCAGTTGCTGATTTAAGTATTTAATGAACGGATTGGGAACTAACCCAAGTTTGAATTATCTGCCTCTAACCACAGTGACTTAATTGGATAGAAGTCAAACCACATCATCTACCCTCAGGAAAAAACATACCTTCTAATTTTCCTTTGAAGAACTATCACCCTATCTTTGCTTCCTCAGTCTCCCAATTTCCCATCACAGCAGCACAAGTGAAGGACAGAGCTTTAATAATATACATCTTTCTTTCAAGGGACCCATGACACTTTCCAGATGATGGTTAAGCAATACCAAGACAAGACAAGTGTTACTGTTCTCACTTTACAGGTTAGCTAACCAAAGGAAAAAGAGGATACATTGCTAAAAGCCTGGAAACATGAATGACTTCCAAGAATGACCAGAAGTTGATTTACTGTAGTTAAATAAAAAGTACAGACCTCATCTTCTTCGTTGGTTTTTGCTGCAAGGACAAGACACGTAATTGCTATGCACCGCAGGTATTTTACTTGTGCCTGAAGGGGAAAGAGCAAAACACTTAGCACAAAAGAAAATGTTCTAGATGAAAATAAACAATGGTCATTCAGATAGAGAGGCCCAAATCTTCACCTTTAGTTTGCATTAAACCTGCTTTAACCCGAATTGTAGTTTCTATTAATAAAAGATAATTTTATGCTCAAACAAAGCAAAGACGTGAAAAATTACAGTGGAAAAATCCCCTCCTCGCATTCCATACTTAGATCATGCAACAGAGTCAGCCCTAAACTGTAGTGCTACCGGTCAGACTGTGATTATTTCATTTATTTATTGTAAATTGGTGGGTACTGAATACTAGGCTTGAACTTTTGCCTGATGCCGATTACGAATCTGAGTAATAATACATAAAGTAGAGTCCCGTCCTCCTCACACCGAAGCCAATGGGAAATGTTGCCGTTGATTTCAAGGGCAGAGCGATCGAGCCCATAGTTTGTGTAAAATAGCCATGAAAAGTAGTTGCACAAACACAAAGTCCTCATGTTTATAACTACTATAATTCAGGGGAAATCTCTCAAGTATGTGCTTAAATTAAGCTCCTGTTTATGTCCTACTGCCTTAAAGTTTAGCACATGCCAGGGCCTTGATTGCTATCTGAACTCTGTGCTTTCTAGAGGTTCACTATCAGAATGATTCCAAATTCCTCCAGTCCAGCTAGGTTTGTATACAAATTGAATCCTAATTAGATATTTGTGACAGCCCTAGTTAACAATAAAATCATAAAAGAAAGCTTCCAAAGAGAATCTTTACCTTTACTGATGCCAATAACCGGTTAAGAATGTTGATAGCCAAGGCAAACGTTTCAGAGTAAAATTGGAACTGGGAACTTAAATCTGCAATCCAGAGAACTGCTTTCTCATAATGTGAAGGAGAGATATCTGTGCCCTGAGATGGAGGAAGAAAGTTAAGACACAATTGGTGGTCTGTTAAACAACACACTTACTTTGGAGGAATAGAATTTAAAAATCCATCTGTTTAAATGCTCTAATCAATGGCTCAGTTATTCTCTTAGTCCAACAGCAGAGATCATCTTGAGGGCTTGAGCTGATTTGTACATCTACAGGTTCTTCGTGCAGCTCCTTGTCTCTCGAATTTGCTCCACCCTTGGACTGGATAGAAGCCAAGTTTGCTACCATAAAGACCTTTCTGCAAAACCTATCTACCTATTCAGGCTTTGCTTGTGAGGACGTGTTCCAAGGAGAGGACAGACTAAATAAGTCTTGTTGACTTGTATTATTGTAAGTGATTTATGGTATGCATTTAAATGTTAATGTAAAAGCAACTAGACCTGTGTGATAGGCACACAGTATAAATTAGGGGATGATTCAGCTAATAATATCTACCATTAACTTGTATTATATTGATCTCAAATTACGCATTCAGACGATAGTGCCTCGTTCATTAATAAAATAAATAATAATACCTTGCACTTATCTAGAACTTCCATTAGATATAAAGGGACATTGTCCTTGAAAAGCATTTCAGGCTATTTTGCACTTTGATCTCAAAGCACTTTAGAAATGTGGAAAGCATTATTATCCACATTTGTGTCCATATGACAGACAGAAAACCTGAGCAAAGATAACAGAGTGGCTTCCCAAGGTAACAGAGTGAGACAATGGCGGAGCCAGGAGCAGAATTTAGTTTCCTGACTCCTAACCATTAGATCACAGAGCATCCACTCTTACTCTCATCTGAGTGAAATTGAAGAGCAGGGAATAAAAAGTGACCAAACACTAAATTTTAGGACCGTTGATTTAACACCAAATAAGCACACTCTCCTGTCATCTGATTGCCACCTTCAGGTTCTTATTTATGCAAGGATATTCTCTGGATTTTATTTTGAATCAACTGTGTTTTAGAAATTGTGCATCTTGTTATACTAAATTGAAACCTGGACAGACACAGATCCCAATCCTGGTATCTAGCCCATACGTGATGTGGACCGGATAGCTGAATTGGGCCTGTATTTTGCAGAAAACCTTCTGGGATCCTAATGCATTTCCAAAGAGAAGAGGAAAGAATACCTTCAGTGTGAAATTCCAAAAGACTGGCACCTTCCAATTCCTGGCCTCTCGTTTTAGGGCATTCTCTAGTAGGAATGAAAGTCTCTGACTCTCAGAAGATCCAGTGCACTTCATAGCAACGAGTGGATGGGCCAGCTTCCCAGGCAGGCACAGCTATCTAAACCAAGGAAAACTGAAGCATTAGAAAACACTATCACAACTCCTTAACACTATATGAGAATTTTTTTCATAGTGGCTTCTTCACCTTTAAAATGTTGAGAACTAGCTAAAGAATGTCCCTGCTACTTGTCTGTTGGCCAAAGATGTTAAGAGGTAGGAGGACCCAGTCTTTCTTTCATGCCAGTTTGTGACAATTTTGCCATTAACTTCCGTGGAAGCAGAGGAAGATCTATGATGAAAGAACCTCAGACAACTGAACAACTATGCAGCTTTTCTTCACGGGCTGCATACATGCTTACAGTAGCCTTCTAATGAAGGACTACCTACTACTCAGCTTACACCCTCTATAAATAAAATTAGGTTCCTAACTAGCTTTTAAAAAATATCTATTAACTGCTACATTAAAGGTTTTGGAAAACAGGCCTAGAATTCTAGATTAAGGTAAACAGGTTCAACATCCTTTTTTTGCTTTGTTTTTACACAAAACCTGAGATGAACAAAATTGTTTTCAATGGAGTTTTATAATTTTAGGGGGAAGAGTTTTGCTTAGAACAAGATAAAACTTTGATTGCAGTGTTTGGAATCTAAACTTTACAGTTAATGCTAGTGACTGAGAACCAGAAATGAAACTGGGGAGTCTGTTTCCATTAGTCAAACAGAAAGCAATGCAAAGATGCAAACAAACAGCCCAGCTAATGAAAAAAATAAACTAGATTTTAAAAATTCTGTTTGTTGTTTTAATGTTGAATGTTATTGGTAACACAGGTAAGGAAATTAGATTTTTAAAAATAAAATTTTAAACTAACAGCATTTACTTTAGAAAAATCACTTCCTCTGACCAGTCAAAACAGTTACACTTGGGTATCAAACAATGTGAACTTCATTGTCAAGCTGAAATTAAAGATTTTAATGCTTATATTTCAGTGCCACTTGGGTAGCTGAAAGAAAAGAGCATGAGCACAGGACATATTGTTTCACCTGTGAAACAGGACCCAAGGTTGATTTTTACTAATTTTAAGTTATCTACTTTTCTTTATAAAGGCCTGTGGCCCCTGGCTTCCTCATCTTTGCTTCCTAAATCTCTCATCACTATTTTCAACAGCTCAGTTAAGTGTTCAAAGCCTCCATGCATCTTCTGGAAACTACTCTACATTTCCAAAGCTGAAACTCCATGAAGTGTTTTTTCCCTCCCCTGCTAAAGACAAAAATAAAGCACGTGACTTTAGCTTTAATTGGCACTGGGTGTAAAAGAGCATGAGAACTGAAAGCCCTAACATCTAACCAAAGAGAGAGTTTGAAACAAGAATTGAAGCCAATTTAACTAAAAGGAGAGTTTGAAACAAGAACGGTCAGGACACTTTCTGATACGTATGGACAGATCCCAGTTCCTGGTTTAAAAAAAATAAATTAAAAGTAAATAGAAGTAATTCTTAATACAGAAAAATAAATATTGGCAATATATGTAATTATACTTCCCAAAATGCTGGATGTGCAAACTTGGCACTCCAAGTGATTAACAAAAAGGATCTCGCACGTATTACATTTACAAATGATTCTTATCGAAATCCATTTGCAATCTTCTGCCTTTCTTGAAGCACCATGTTCTTTAAAATAGCCTGTTACAGAGTAATCCTGCCACAGCAGGGGAATGGACCAAATGATTCAACAGTTCATTTCCTTCTCTTGTCTCTGTCTCCTTTGTTCCCACAACGAGGTTGCAGCTGGCAACATTTACCCAAATGGTGCATGAGAATAAGGGAGCTACCTTTCTGACACACCATCCTCTGCACATCCTGGCCACAACTGTGGATTCCCCAGTCACCCTGATGAGGCAGAGCCAGTCCCAGGGACATGCTGTTGCAGGTGGTGCCCCATTCTCTGAGTGGACTCACCCTTAGATCTGGAAGCAGCAGCAGTAGGGTAAGCGTGATGATATATTTTTTTAAAACAGAAAGACGACGGAAGCAGTGGGAGAGCGACAGGGTAGGAGGAATAGTGGGTGACGGGGTAAGGACTGAAGAAATTAGCACCCTGGGGAAATTCTCACCTCTCTAAACATTTGTGAGCCTAGCTAGAGATCTCCATACTCCTCTCAATCTCCAGCTGTGGGCCTCCCCTTGTGTTGCCATGCCTAGCAGCCACTGCCTGTCCCGAGCCACCCCCTCCCTCTAAAAACCTCAGAGCAGGGATAGTTTTAGAGCATCATTAACAACCCCCTCCCCATTTTAACTGGGATATCAGTCCGTGGCGTACACACCACAAAGCGCCTCTGTTCACTGGCTCCTGCCCATTTCTCCCCTTCCTCACAGACTGGCCCTGTTATATGACAACCCCCTCCGGGGGGCTGGTGTTAAGACGTGGAGTGGGGGGAGGGTCCTCCCTGTAACTAAGCGAAACCCATGGACTGTCCATGATTTTGACCTGGTGCCAGAGATGCTCTTAGGCCCCTTCTATGCTTGACTTCAGATTGTGCTTTAAACTCCCTTGGAGAGCTGATGGGGGCAGAAAAACCCAGGTTCCCCGGAGTTGTCTGTTTCTTTCTCCCTCTCGTTTTTCAACGCTGTATAATGGGACCAGAAGAAAGAGGAGGAGAGGGAGTTTGATCCCAGTGTGAACGCAGCTGGGCCAGGTTTTCCTCTCTCTCTCTCCTCCGCGGTTCCCAGACCCTTCTGTTGGGAGAACAATCTGCGCCCCCGCAGGGTAACTTCTGTCGGGATCCTGGATTCAGCGCCCCCCAAATAACCAGGCGGAGGCCGGGGCGGCGGGCAGCGACTCCGCCGTCCCTCTTTCGTTTTCATTTCGGAAACAAAAGGGAGGGCGATCATGTGATGGGCTGCTGGCAACTAACGACACAAGCAACCAGATCACCGGCTCTGGCAGCCGGGGCTCCGCCGCCCCCCGTCCGAAATCTCGGGGGAAGAGGTAGGGCTGGGATCAGACTCAGGGTACCGGGGGGCCGAGGGGGGCAGTCCCGCCGAGAGCTACACCCAGGCCCGTCCCTTCCCAGCTTCTCACCTCCCTGGATCGGTGTCCTGGATCGCGCTGGCAGGGCATCGGGGAGCCCTTCACTCCCTCGCTTCCCCACCCATTGAGTCCGGTCCCCGCTCCGGGAAATGGCTCCGCCCGTGCCGGCAGAGGGGGTCTCCCCGGACCATGCTAGCGGGGGGCTGCTGACCCCCGCACAGCCAGCGGGGCAGACAGCCCTGCCTTGCCCCGGAGGACGAGCCGCTCGCCGGGATCCCTAGCGGGGCGAATCGCTCTGCTGACAGGCTCCGGAGTCTGCGCAGCGCCCGGGACGGTCCCTCCGGGGCTGGCTCGGATCGCGCCAGGCTCCGCCTCTCCCCTGCCGGGTCCCGGGGGCGCCCAGCCCGGCCGGCGGCGGGAGGACAGCTCCCCCTCCCGGGGGCTACGTGAGCAGCAGCATGGAGCAGGCGTCAGGCGCCAGCAGCTGGGCCGAGCTCCCAACTCCCCTTGCCCTGGCGCCCTGAGAACAAGCCCGCCCGGCTGGAGCGGCAGCAGCCTCCCTAGACACCCCGGGGACTTCATCCACCCGCCGTACTCAGGCCCGCGTCTCCCTCTGCCACTCCCCTGCCTTCGTCTGGCCTCTCGGGAGGTGCCGTGTCACGGATCCCGCTGCTGGGGCCCCGGCCCACATTTCGGACAAAGTATCGGGCAAGGCTGGCAAAAAGGTAAACGCGTTGGCAGGAAGAACTGTGCAGCCTGGAGAGTGATCCGAGCAGTGCCACCGACACGGGGTAACACAAATGAAACACGTGGGGAAGTGTTGGCCGGATTAGGGGCCTAAGGGAGTGTCTGTAGTTACTGTGATGCGTTACATGCTCAAGAACTGTTATTCTGTTACTGACCATAGTTTCTCTTATATTAAACGGATAACACATTGTAACATGGCATTTTAGTCCCACTGTTTATGGTCTTTGTGTTTTACTCAGTCTGGAAAATAAAAACAGACTCCTCAATTCCACTTTTGTTAATAGTTTCTGGGTTTTAGTCTCATTCACTAACATAGATTCTAGCCTCTATCTGCCTTTCCAAGCTGTATTCAGGTGCTGATGTCTTTCTTGACAAAATAAGAGTTACGTGTTGATAGGTCTTTTGTTTTAAACCTGGTGGATATTTAGGCTATGCAATTCCTTAACTTGCTTAGACCATATCTATCCAAAGAGGAAGACAAAACCATGCTGTAGCTGTTCACAACCTGAGTTATCCAGTGTAGCAGCCAGGATCCTGCTCCAGTCAGGAGGACAATCCACTTCAATATATAGCCACCAAAAGAGCCGAGTAAAGGTTGTGATATGAACTTTAAAGAGTTTACAGGCAAGAGGAGCCTACACAGGGGCTTGATCCAATTCCCACTGAAGTCAAAGGCCTTGTCTGCACTTGTGGCAGCATGGAGGATACACCCCAGAGCGAAAGGCTGGTTGTGGCCACACTCACTATGATATGTAGCTACACGCTGAAGGGAAAAGCTCTGATAAAGAAGAAGGAGTCGGAAAAGGAGCTGCTGGAACCTTTCCCTGGTGCCTTTCTCTGTTGCCAGAGTCTTTCACTGTGGCGAGAAAAGGCTCTCACAGTGTAGATGGGGGATGGACGGACTGGCTGTTTAGACCAGGGGTCTTCAAACTTTTCCCCCCGTGGCCCCTTACCACGGAGGGAAAAGTATGGTGGCCCCCGAGGGTATGGCCGCCAAAATGCCACCGCAGAAAGTAGAAGCTTCCGCTTTCTGCGGTGGCATTTTGGCGGTACTAAAGTAGCCCGCACGGGAGTTTGGCGGTCCCCCAAGCAGGCTTGGTGGTGGCGCTGGGGTCTTGTGCACCCCCTGGGGTGGGCTCGCACACCTCTGGGGGTTTGCACACCCCAGTTTGAAGACCACTGGTTTAGAGAGCCGTGTAGGGTACATACTCCTGGGTTCTGGCAGGTCTATTCGCCTAAGGACTGCCTCACTGTCTACACTGCTATTTAGACTCATGTTAACTGGACATGCAACGTCCGTACACTACAGCTGTCACAAGTGTAGACCGACCCAAAGGGAAACGTTCATTTGACTTTGGTGGGCTTTGGATCAGGCCCCATAAAGAGCATCATGCAGTTGTAGAATATCACAGCTCAAGTATCACTGTCCTGCAAAATTGAAACACTTCTTTGATATCATCATGATCATAGACACCTGGCCTGGAATGTTTGGCCTCAGCCACTACTTCAAGACTGATTCTCAAACACACACAGAATTAACAAGATCCGAGCCAAAACCTGCTCCTTTCAAGCCAGTGGAAATCTTGATATTAACTTCAAAAGGCCAGGATTTGACTGGTGGGGCCAAACAACTCATAGATTTAATAGGAATTGAGCAAAAATTGGCCTACACTAAATGCATCTCAGATGTTGTACAAAGAACTTCAATAAACAAGATTTGACAATGACATTGTGATATGAAAATACAATAGTATCAGTGTAAATGCCCTTCTGAATGCACTGCAAGGCTGCCTGTTTTCCCTGGCTTTTAAGAAGAGGGAAGGATTATCGGGGCTCAAGGAAGGTGAAGAGCTAGCTATTGTTTTTTTGTTAGATTTGAAATTAGGCAAATGTTTCTAACCACCAGCCTTCCAAGGGGAGCACTGTGGGGAAGACATTTAACTGGCTTCCAAGACTGAGCTTGATAAGTTTATGGAGGCGATGGCAGGATGGAACGTCCGACAATGGCATCTGGGTCATCGGCAACTGCTAGCAAAAATCTCCAAGGGCTGGAGATGGAACATTAGAACAGAGGAGGGCTCTGAATTACTACAGAGAATTCTTTCCCAGATATCTGCCTAGAGGGGCTTGCCCACATGCTCAGGGTCTAACCGATAGCCATATTTGGGGTCAGGAAGGAATTTTCCCCCAGGTCATATTGGCAAAGACCATGAGTCTTTTTTTTTTTTTTTGCCTTCCTCTGCAGCATGGGGTACAGGTACAGGTTTAAACTACTGTAAGTGGTGAATTCTCTGTAACTTGTCTTTAAACCATGATTTGAGGACTTCAGTAACTCAGCCAGAGGTTAGGGGTCTACTTCAGGAGTGGGTCGGTGAAGTTCTGTGGCCTGCAATGTGCAGGATGTCAGTCTAGATGATCATGATGGTCCCTTCTGACCTTAAAGTCTATGAGTTATTCACAGTGTACATGCAGCCCAAGCCTTGGATGGCCGTATATTAAAAATCCCACCCTGAAATAAATTCCAGGAAACTCATGGCAGAGAAGACCAATGGTTTTCAACCTTATTTCATTTGTGAATCCCTAAAACTTTTCTAATGGAGGTGTGGATCTCTTTGGAAATCTTAGTTTGCAGACCCCAAGGGGTCCGCAGACCACAGGTTGAAAATCACTGTTCTGTGGTAACGACAACTTTTCATGGACCCCCTTAGACATAATCTTCAGACCCCCATAGTCCGCAGACCATAGATTAAAAACTATTGTGGTAGTGACTAAAATGTTGTGTTATGCGAATGGAAAACATGTCCAGCAAAAAAGAAAGAAAAGTTAAGACCTATATCATAATAAATATTTTAAATTAATTCCTGCACATTCAGGGCAAAATTATGTCACTATTACTTCAATTGGGTAGTACCTGATTCCACAAGTAGGCCAGCTGATTTCAAAGTTCCACTCAGTATGAGTAAGGGTGGCTGAATCTGTCCATTAGCTACCATAGGGCCAGATCTTGTGTTCATTAAAGTCAGCTAAAGTTTTGGCAGAGGAAAATATACAAGACTGGGCTACAATTCCTACCTTTTCTTCCCTTAGTATCTCCAGAATCTGTCCTTCCTCTTTCCTTTCCTTGCATTGACTACTGTCTTGACAACGACAACTTCCTTCAGAGTCCTTCTCTGGTGTACCCCTGTGCAATTTCTCCTATAGCTCAAGCCAAAATGCAGCTGCTTAGGGCAGTTTCCCTACCTGCTACTCAAGGATTTTAGGAATTGGATCTTTGCCCTGGCTTCTCGTAAGACAATCCAAGCGTCTCTTCTTCACTCTCGTAGCTCTATATAACTGCTATTGCCTTTCTCTCCTCCTAAGCACCTCCCTGCTCCTTTTGTTCCACCCACACTTCTCCCCTGACTGCTTCCCTTGTCTTTTTCCTCCATGCCTAATTTTGGATTCTTTCATGCAGTACTTTCATATGGAGTAGACCCCCAGTTAGTATATGCCATGCCCAGACAAAGCCCCAGCTGCCCTGGGGAGACATCCACAAACCATTCTGTCTGTTTACTGTTTTTGAACCTCTTCTTGCCTTTAAGTTATAAACTCTTGGAGGTGAGGGCTAAATGTCTCCATTAGGATTCTTTGCACATTGTAAAATACTATATGCCACTGTGGCACTGTGTACATAATGAAAAATAGCTGTGAAGAGATTGTTTTACTTACTTTTTCTCACTTTTTTGACTCACTTTTGACACTGCCTATTGGTCTGAGGAAATGGTACACATTCCTGTAATTATGTGTAAATTCCCATGCATATGCCATATGATAATTTCTAGTTATATTAGGGGTCTAACCCATTCTCTTATGGCAGGGGTCAAGACTAAGTTTTTATATTTCCACATTCTCATGTAACCTGAGGGCCAATGTGCACAGTTGCTAAATGTTACAGCCCTCAACTTCTTTCTTCTGCTATTGATGTTTTTTGTAGATGTATGCAATCAGAGGCTGAGTCTCCGCATCTATTTCTTCCCCTCTCCATGGCTGTCTGTTGTGACTGTACATGGTGGTCCCTCTAGTTATATCTGGTGCAGTTCTACTCTGCAGATGGTACAGGACTCCAAGACCTTACACAGGAGATTTGCTTTGCAGGCAATGTGGGGGAAACTCCCTATGGATTTTGGGGGAAGGATGGGAGGAGACTGGGGAAGAATCAGATCCATTTCTTTATGTGGAATTAGGAGCTGTGGGATAAAACCACAGCAGGGTTTCGGAGTTACTATGCAGCCTCTGAGGGAATTATTTCTTCCTAGCCCCCAGTACTCAGGATATATGCTAAAACCAGGATTTGTTCCTCCTTACAAATATACTGTGTTCTCATTTTTCACAATAGCTCCCTTAAAAGAAAATCGGTCTCGATGTTTGCTCACCTTACTCATGAGAGTAAACCCCATTAAAGTCAATGAAAGCAGTTTTGCATGGAAGGAGAGCAGGCTTGGTTTTGTGCTGAGCAAACATGAAGGCACTCAGCGCCTTGCAGGACCAGATCCTTTCACTGTAATTGCATAATAACTGCTTCCCATCCGAACATGTCATAATGTAGCCATAATTATATAGAGCCCTCTACCAAATAAATTAATAGCCTGACTATGGTAACCACTAACATCTACAGCTACCAGACCAGGTTCTCTGCTGTAGCAGGGATCAGCTTCTTGCAGCAGAGACAAGAGGAGGTCATCAGAGAACTGGTCATTTTAGTTCCCTGATTCTGCATCCCTCATGCTCTGCCACCACCCTGCTTAGAGCAAATTGTGAATTTGCTCTGACCTTGGCTAGCTGTCAAAAGTCCTGCAAAGAGGCCACCAGTCAGGTCAGAATAGCCAGAATCTAGCAGTGCTCCAACCAGGCCTGTCTCTGGGTCCGGAGGCTGAGGTAGAAGCAGCTGCTAGCTGCACAGACCAGTGAATCCTCAGCTGGCCAGATAAAGCCGGATTCCGGCCCCGGTGCTGGAGACTGCGCGGGTGTATGGCGAACACTTGAGCAGCTCACATTGCCGGACCAGCTCTTGAACGGGGCAGAGCGTGTCGAGCTCTGCGGATGAGAAGCCCTAGATCAGTGCTAATGAATGATTAGTGAATTAGCATGACTGATGATTAATGATGCAATACGGTCACAACAAGAGCTGCTCCAGGAGGCAGCTTTGGGGATTAGCTTCCACTCTGGGCTGCGTGTGA
>ML677358.1:6747050-6863383 GCA_007922305.1 Dermatemys mawii
CCCCCCCCCCCCCCGCAACTCCCTTTGGGGTCAGGACCTCCAATTTGGGAAATGCTGGTCTCCTAAGTTCCCACTAAGCTGCGCAGCAGCCTATCAAATGCCAGGCAGGTGCTCAGGACTGCGATGGGTAGTGATGCCCCTCCCCAGGACCCAGTTCAGCCCCCAGACCTGCTGTGGCCAGGGGAGAGAGGCGCCTATCCCGTGTCCCTAGCCCTGGAGCTGCCATGGGGAGAGGTACCTCTCCCCCTTGCAACCCAGGTGCTGCTGCGATGAGAGGGAGCTGGGGAGAGTCCTCTCTCGCCCCCCACTCCCCATAGCCCTGGGGCAGCCTGCACCCCAAATCTCATCACTGGCCCCAACCCCGCAGCCGTAGCCCTTACCTCTCCCCCGTACCCCAACCCTCTGCACAAGCCCTGAGCCCATCATCCCTGCCCCACCTCAGAGCTCACATCCTGAGCCCCCTCCCACACTCGAAACCCCTCAGTCCCACCCCCGCCACATGAGTTTTGTTATGTGCACCAATATGGAGGTGATGTCACATATTACCTCCATGTTGGTACACATAACAAAATTCATTACTTTTTCCCATGCATATGAGGAAAGGGAAGGCAGCTGATCTCCCCCATGAAATCTGTATAATGTAGTGTAAAAGCACACACAAGCCCAGTTTTCACAGTCCATGACACGTTTTTCATGGCTGTGAATTTGGTAGGGCCCTATTCATAGGTCAGGTTTTCTAAACCTTTTTGCCATTTTCTGTACCTCTTCTCTGGACTCTCTCCAGTTTGGCACATCTTTCTTAGAATGTGGCACCCAAACTGGATCCAGTATTCCAGCTGAGGCCTCACCAGTGCCTCATAAAACAGTACAATTACCTCCTGTGTCTCTCGTATACAACAGTCCTGTTAATGTGCTCTTATCCTGTACAGCTTTATATCTGAATATAAAATGATCACTTCATGGACATGGGAGGCTATAGACCAGCACAAGAGTACCCAGACACACAGGGTCACATGGAAGCTGTACTTATGTATCCCAGGGCAGGACTTAGTTCATGCTCTGGAGGCAGCAGTAAAGTACAGTTTGCAGACAGAAAACTACAGTAAGGGATTTGCAGAGCAGGGCATGGGTCTGCTTTTACCTTTCCTGATTTTGCAATTACTTGTATTTGTTTCATTCAAGCTTTTATATGCTGCTAAATCCCATATACACAAGTAACTCCTTTTTTTGTATATAACAGTGTGCAAATATTGGTCCGGCAGACTATAATTATGATGAGACTATCAGCACGCTAAGATATGCCAACCGTGCCAAAAACATCAAGAATAAGGCCAGAATTAATGAAGATCCCAAGGATGCTTTGCTCCGTCAATTTCAAAAAGAAATTGAAGAGCTTAAAAAAAAGCTGGAGGAAGGTAACTTCCCTTGTTTCTAATCATGCTCTCTATACCTTTGGGTTATTCTGTTCCTGTGTGACACGTCTCCTTTTTAAAGATTTACCATGGTATTCTTTTTAGGAATTTGTAATAACATCTGAAGTCCCCATGCTTTTACATATGAGTTTTAGTTACTTTAGTCTCAAAGAGAAGAAACCCAAAGATCGCCTATAAATAGAAATGGATGGCATACATGTAGTTGTATGCTGAATGCAAGCTAGAGCTTTTCTTCAGTTAAGTATTGGATTTGTCCACTAGATGGTATTTAGAGCTCGTGTAAGATGGCAGATTTCATCTTTTCTTTTCTCCTTGGTTTAGGTTTGGATGTGACTTATTTATAATTGAAATGTACTAATTTTAAAAGTCTCATTCATGTTACATTAATGACAAATAGATGTCAGGCTGGGGGCAAGTGCAAATTGGGGTTTTAAAAAGCGTAATGACAAAGGGTTAAATGTTCTTCTTGCAGAAAAAAGTGCATGTGAAGGGAAGAGAAGTGCCTCTGAAACACTCAAACTGAATTTGTGGAGGTGGCTTTTAAACCCCTTTATAAAGTATAAGGGGGTAAAGCTACAAAACCACATGGTTCCATAGGCTCTGTGAGCGACTGAACCATGCAGATCCCACAAACGAGAACCAGCCTCTTCCTAGGTGGGGTCCTTGGCAGCATATAGCTTGAGGGAGCAGAGCTATGATTTCATTGGTTTATACAGGCACATCAGTATCCTACCAACTGTGGATGAGGGAGAAGGCACAGAGGAGGAGATTTCCACTTGGAAATCTTTTCAGTCTGAGAGAGACATGGAAAGTACAGCAGCGTTCCCACCCCCTTAGAACTAGACTCTCAGCCTTACTGAAATTGCTAGTTAAATATTTATCTGTTTTTGTACACTGGAAAAGAAATATGGACCTATTACATGAGTAAACAAATGGAAAAAACCCAGATCTCTCCCAAATCTGCATTGCCTGTACAGCCATTTAGTACCTACTGCCAAGACACTGTTCAAATAAAATTGAAGGTAGATAAAATTCTGCTGTTACAATTAATTGTGTGATATGCTGTGAAAGAGAGTGCCTTGGAAACATACATTTCTGTTTTAGGGGAAGAGATATCTGGCTCTGATATAAGTGGATCTGAAGATGAAGATGAAGATGAAGAAGATGGAGAGGATGGGGAAAAGCGTAAAAAACGAAGAGGTAAGGTGTCAGCATGCTCCAGTTCTCTCTTCCTTTGTCATGGAGAAGTTGACTCCAGAAATGTATTTGCATAAAGGAATCCTCATGCAGCTCTGCATAAGTATGAACTTAACTGAGACTGTAGTAAAGTTCTAGTGCCTATGGCAATTATCATGCCTCTCGTAGAAACTAAGCCATTTGAAGCAGTCATTCTAGCTAGACGGCTATACCTTTATTAGCATCTGCTTCCACTTGGGTAGTTTTGCTTGTAGTAACTTTCTCTTATGTGGTTATTCCCTGGTTCCAGCAGGGTGGCTGCATATGGTTTGTTACTGTGTGCATGTCTATGAGCTTGATAAAAAACACACACAACAGAACTGCCTCTGGGATATGGAGTTGTGGGGAGAGAATAGGGTTGCCAGTTTTGCTTGAACGTATCTTGAAGGTTTCATCAGATGACATAATCTTTAATTAAAGATTAATCTTTGGATCCTGGAGGGGTTGGCAACCCTAGGAGGGAGAGTCCAACAATCTGCCACAGGAAGAGAGATCAGTTTCTAAAAAAATGAGAGAGGAAACTTAGTGGCCTGGTGTAATAAGAGTCTCCTATGTATATGGAAGAGCTGAAGGAACTCCTGTTGACTTCTCTTTGCTGGGAGTAGAGACTGTAGGATTGGGCTCTAATATTGTAAGCTAAATTCATCCTGTTTGTTAAACTATTTTTAGTGCTCAGACTTCTTTCCTGTCGAAAGTGTAGAATGTGTTTAAACAGAATTCCAGACTTAACGCTGGAAGGAATCTGTTACATTTGACTTGTCTTTCACTCGTGTCTCAAATTGTCTTGTTTTCTTGAGAGGGGCACCAAGCTGTCATGCCATTTTTAACTAACCTTTTTATGTTAAAGGTTTGCACAGATGTAAAAAGTGCATCTTGCCATGGTGAACTCCCAGAACTCAGTCCTCAGCCTAAATTCTGCAGCTTCCTCTACAAACTCTCTCATTGTTGATGTTTAATGAGGCCTCAGTCACATTATTGATGATCAATATTGCAACATAATTGTATTAAATCTACAATATGTTGTATGGGTTAAACAAGTTGTTTCAAGCTTATGTGGGATTATTTTTGATGGGTAATGTTCATGTTACGGCTGTTTGTCATGTTCAGTCAAATTGCTGCTAGTGCTGTGGGCATGGTTACCTGGTGTGTGTTTAAAAATCCACAAGTGCCTTTGTGTTGTTCACGTGTTTTTCAATTGGTTAGATTGTTACATTTACATATACGCTACTTGATGTTCATAGTGGATTGTTAGCCCATAAGGGCCGAAAGTAGAAATTGTTGTAATTGGTCTTCAGTACAGTTACTGAAATATCTCTGGGGATGAAGTTCTGCTCTCAAGTTAACTGGTGAAAATCCAGAAGGTTATCTGAGTGCAGAATTTAGCTCAAAGTGAAGTAATATGCCCTTTATTGCTAAGAATGATAAATCTTCAGCATATGCCAGTTCAGAGGATTGCATGGTGCTGAGAATCTCCTTTCAGTTAAGGTTAATTGATTCTAGAAGTCCATTGCATATACCATTTTTTAATAGATCTGGAGCCTAGCACTTTTTTCTCTTGTGCTAGGGTCATTTCTTGTGGCAAAAGAGCTGGCCACCACTACTTGTATTGCTGCTTTAAACTAGTAGATTATAAAAAGCACAGTGAATCAAGTGTTGTCTTGTGAATTAGTTACCTTAGTGAACTGATCAATGGGCTTCTTTTTAATAACTGCTCCTTTGTAGTCAGGTATTATGACCCTTTATAGGACAAATCCTGCTTGGATTCATGTGCCTGATAACATAACGCATGGTGCATCATATTTTTCATAGTCCATAGAATTAAAGTGAAAATAGGCATGTGGGTCACTTTCCATTTTGAGCAGTTACAACAAATAAAATAACTAGGCATGTTGGGTTTCATACTAGACACAGTCAGGGTGGATTTTGCTGAAATATGGTTGTTCTATAGCATACATTTTAGAGTATGAAATGGTGGCTCTACAGGACTGAATCTGAGGGATCCAAGCAAATGCTTCCAAATATAAGTATTACTTTGCCTTTTCAAACCAGTTTGCTGGTTTTTTCTGGGTTTCTTTGGATTTCTTTCCTTTGGAACTAATTTTTAGCTGCGTGTTTCTTCATATTCTTATTTCTTCTTTCCTGGGTTTTCCGTAGATCTTACTACTTTGTTTTCCAGGCAGTAGCAGCAGCAGTAGTTCAGACTCCACATGCTCTGTCATAGAGAAACCTCTGGATAAGTCCTTCACTAGTGAGTGGGAGCTCTTAAGTCATTTAACAAAGCTTTGGCCTTTCCATAACCTGTGCACTCCATTTTGTAAATGCCACACTGCTCCTTACCACTTTGTGGGTTTATAAATTGGCTAAAGCATGCTTTTCTTTTGCTGCTTCCAAGCTTTAAACAATTGTTCAACATGCAACTTAGCTTAATGTTTGAGAAGATGTAAGGCAAGTTAGTGCTTTGTTCGAGCTAACTATAAAGAGAGGGGGAAATAGTTTGGAAAATCCAATTCCGGTTTTTGTTTCATTGGCTTCCTTCTTTATTAAGTCATTGGCAGAGAACAAATCAGTGGGACAATCAAAATCCTACTTTAGATTTATAATCTGGAAAGAGGGCTAGATAGCATTTGATTAATTCACAGTCCTTTGATCTGAAGAAATGTGGATTCAGATCTTTAAGGGTGGCAACTAAAAGTGACTTGTCTATTGTAGAAAGCTATCTGTGTAACTATAAATCATCATTTGCTTGGACATCATTGTCGTTCTTGGTTCAAAGAAGAGGCGAATGATCTGAATGAAGAAACTGTTGGCTTAGTTGCCCCTGGCTCCAGGCAGGGCTTTTGGTCCCCTTATAAACAGTAGAATTAATTAATTAGTAATGGCTGTTTTACTCAAAATACTCCTTAAAAGCCCTAATTCCAGGTTGGTGGGGTCTTAACACTAGTTAAGTCACACTTTTCCCCTTTCTTAGGCACAGAGAGGCTGATAGGTCAAGATGCTGATATCTAGTTATATCTAAAAGGGAGAGCTCCTTAGTCTCTAAACTGTTCATTTATTGGTATTAATATTTTTCCACCAATAGTAAAATATGAAATCCCATTTACTTGTCACAGTCAAGAAGGCTTAAAATGTAAAAACCCTCTAGTGGTTTACATTATTGGAGGCATTGAAATATATTTGCTTTTCCAAACTTGCTTTTAATCAGAATATTTGGATGAGAGCAATTCACTTAATGGCAAGTTGTCCACTAAAATACTTACTTGGGGACCAGTGCACCTCCCAACAGTCAGTGAAGAGCTCCGATTTACTATGGTGGAAGTTGGCTCAGGCCGTCAGTGGTAGAATGAACACTACTTGTTCTACAGTCAAAATAGTAATTGTCCTCATATGTTGTGTGGATCTTTTGCATGTTGTCTTCCTTATGCATTGTCCCTTTTTTTTTCTGTTTCATTCTGATCACACCTGCTTGAATAACCAAAATTAGCCATATACCTCTATGGAAGCATCATTTACTGCAAATTAACCTACTAATATCCTGTTTAATTGAACATAAAAATCTTGTGCTGAAATCCCATATGTGTAGTTTGTCATATAAACCGAGAATTGGCTTGGAAATCTCGCTAAAATGCAAAACAAGCTTGCTTTCTGTGTGCTAAGGTTTTACAGGTAATGTAAAAGAAATTGGCTATCTTGAAGACATAACTCTGATTTACTTTAGGGTGGTAGATGCCCTCTTGGATGTTTCTTAGGGCATGATCTTTGCGGCAGGCTCGTAATGCCATATATACACTCTGCATTACATTGAACATGAATAGGAGAATGCAAGAATGGATTGAAGATTTAATCTGAATATGCCAAAAGAAAAAAAGTATCTTTCGGTTCAGAAAACTTAGTGTGGCCAGCCATAAAATCGTAAATATTTGCTTTAAAGGTCTCTTATTTCTCAATTATTATTCTGCTGATTTTTTTCTGTCTGTAGCTGCAGATTTAGATTAATCCTTTTACTGATGCTGATGATCTCTATCACAAAACAATCAAGCAGTAATGTTTTTCTTTTTCCTCCCTTTTTATGCATATGCTGCCTATCTGCGATTTGCTTACTACTTCCTCTTAATGCAAGATCAAGCAGGTTGGTGTGATTGATTTGTGATTGATATAATACAGACATAGAGCTTGTAAAGGGTCTTGCTGCTCAATCTAACTTTCACTCTTTAAAATCGAGAAGACCTAAGAATGTGTTTTGACAGGTAAGGATCCTTCATTCACCTGTCTCTGACCTTTTTGCTTAAGGATTTCTCTATATAGAATTTCACAGAAAACTCAAACTTCTAAAGCATATTGCCCAAAGTTTGGTCAACCAAAATACTACGGTTGTGAACTTACATGTTGCTGCTGCTGCTTGTCATCTGGCCAACAGGAGAAACGGAATCTAAACCAAATTATTTTAAGTGTCTTATTCCTGAATTACTATCACATATCCTGCCATGAAATTATATAGTACACCAGATACCTACGTAGTTTCCCCTCCATTTCTGGTGTGTGTGTATTTTAAAATAGGGCTGTCAGCTAATCACTGTTAACACATGAGATTAACTAAAAAAAATTGTGATTAAAAATGAATTGTGATTAATCAAGATTTAATTGCACTGTTAAACAATAGAATACCAATTGAAATTTATTAAATATTTTGAATGTTTTTGTACATTTTCAAATACATTGTATTCTGTGTTGTAATTGAAATCAAAGTGTTTATTTTGGATTACAAATATTTGCACTATAAAAATGATAAAAGAAATAGTATTTTTCAGTTCATCTTGTACAAGTACTGTAGTGCAATCTCTTTGTCATGAAAATGCAAATTACAAATGTAGATTTTTTTTTTGTTACATAACTACACTCAAAAACAAAACGATGTAAAACTTCAGAACCTACAAGTCCACTCACTCTTATTTCTTATTCAGCCAATCTCTAAGACAAAACAAGTTTGTTTACATTTTACAGACGATAATGCTGCCGTCATCTTATTTACAATGTCACCAGAAAGTAAGAACAGGCACTTGCATGGCACTTTTGTAGGTGGCATTTCAAGGAATTTACGTGCCAGATATGCTAAATAATCATATGGCCCTTCATGCGTCAGCCACCATTCCAGAAGACATGCTCCATGCCAATGACGCTCGTTAAAAAAGCACATTAATTACATTTGTGACTGAACTCCTTGTGAGAGAATTGTGTGTGCCCTGCTCTGTTTTACCGTTGTGCCGTATATTTCATGTTATAGAAGTCTCTGATGATGACCCAGCATATGTTCATTTCAAGAACACTTTCACTGTAGATTTCACAAAATGCAAAGAAGTTACCAATGTAAGATTTCTAACCGACCCAAGGTTTAAGAATCTGAAGTGGTTTCTAGAATCCTGAGGACAAGATGTGGAGCATGCTTTGAGAAGTCTTAAAAGAGCAACACTCCATTCCGGATTCTACAGAACTCAAAGAACCAAAAAAGAAAATCAACCTTCTGCTCTTGAGATCTGACTCATGATGGTGAAATTGAACATGCATTGGTCTGCACTGCTTTGGATTGGTATTGAGCAAAACCCGTCCTCAGCATGGACACATGTCCACTGGAATGGTGGTTGAAGTGTGAAGGGACATATGAATGTTTGTTTAGCGCATCTAGCTCATAAATACCTTGTGGAGCAGGCTACAACAGTGCTATTCGAACACCTGTTCTCACCTTCAGGTGACATTGTAAACAAACGGGCAGCATGATCTCTAGCAAATGTAAACAAACTTGTTTGAGTGATTGGCTGAACAAGATGTAGGACTAAGTGGACTTGCAGGTTCTAAAATTTTACATTGTTTTGTTTTTATTTTTGAATGCAGTATTTGTACGTAATTCTACATTTGTAAGTTCAACTTTCATGATAAAGAGATTGCACTATAGTACTTGTATTAACTGAATTGAAAAATACTATTTCTTTTTTAAAATGCAAATACTTTATATTTATTTTGGATTATAAGTGAGCATTGTACACTTTTTATTCTGTGTAATTGAAATCAATGTATATTTGAATATATTTGAAAACATCCAAAATATTTAAATAAATGGTATTCTGTTATTGTTTAACAGTGCAATTAATTGTGCAATTAATTTGAATTGCTTGACAGTCCTAATCTAAAAAAAAATGGATGTTTCAGTGTCCTTACAAAAGTTATGTGTGTGCACGCACAGGGGAGAGCCTTTTACCAAACAGTAATGTTTGGCAAGGTATTCTCTGGGGGGTTTTTTTCTGTTTTTTTTCCTCCCATGCAGTGGTGGTAAAGTGTTGCTATTGGATCTTTACACATTTAAGTTAGCTTTCTTTTGCCTAGATTTTGTTAGAATGTAGTTGGGAAAGATCAAAACAGGATAAATAAAGGGTATTTTCCACACCATAAAAGTTCTAGGAATCTAAATTAGCTTGGTATCTTGCTCTTCTCTCTGCCACCGCTCATGCAGTTAATCCGAAACCTGTTCATGTTCACATACATTGATATATCCAGAGTTATTTTTCAACTAATTTTGATCTCTGAGATTTGGAAGATGATTTATAGGAGCCACCATTCTTGTTCTAGAATTCTGAATTATTTGGAGATAACCCATTAGGGCTACTGAACTCAGTCTGAATACCAGTTAGCTGCTCAAATTACTGCCATTGTAATCACAGAAGTATAGGTGTAAAAAATTGGTTTGGGTTTTTACTTTTTACCAGTGGTCAAATCTTGAAAGTACTACCTTATGGAGCATCACAAATCCCACCACCCCAGAATCTCTGAATAGACACGCCTACAAAGGCAATCCGAGTCATAAGATGTCCATCCCTTATCTGATGTTATCTAACAGAAATGCAGAAAAGCCCTCTGCACATTGTAGTTCTTCATTGTGGACAATACAGTCTTACAAGACCTTACTGCTAACTTTCGCAATGACACTCCACAGGGAATGCAATACAGAAAGGTACCTTGGAAAAAATTTCTTCCAGTGTGAATTTTTGGAAGGTAGAATTCTGAATTTAGCTTTAGAACTCAACTCTCCTAACAGGCTACAAAAAGAAACATCAAAGTGCAATCACTTCTCTTTATAATTAGAGGCTAAGGTTTGCTTAAAAAAACAACAACAAACCCTCTGTCTTGAACTGTGCAGACTAACTTTTCATTACCCCTTTAAAGAAATTTAGGCCTCAAACTTCTGGCTTTTTTTAAGATGGCAGTTTTTCACAAGGGTTTTATTCTTTTTTTACATTTGATTTTAGTACAATACACTAATATTAGCATAATATTTCTGTGTGTCCAGTGATAATAAATAGCGAAAGCAGAGCTTGAGTGGTTTGTAAATGTCACTAGATCTCCAAGATGGAACTAATCTGGTGTGCACATAACTCTTTATATAAGCCAGTTACTATTTTTCTTCTTGCCCAATTTCCAAAGTGCCAATGGGTGGCTTTGTTGAAGTCATAGTCTTAATAACAAAGCAACACTAAAATATTTGGTATAAAAGTTTCCTGTTTTGGACAGTGATGTGATGCAAGCTGGTTTCCTGACAGAATTGAGAAGCATCACCAGCACCTATTAAATATCCGTTAGCACTCAATAGTACTATTATAAACTCCAGTAGCTGCAGGGATACAGTATAACTATATATTGTCATTGAAATCTTTTTTGTTGAAAATCACATATTTAATTTGAAATCTGATGACAAGATATAAATCTTCACTATAATAAGACAGTGTTTTATTTTTGCCATTAAATAATTCATACTTAACCTGAATCTTTCCAAAGGCAAGAAGAAAGTTTCCCCAGATAAAATGGTAGAGATGCAAGCCAAGATTGAGGAAGAGAGAAAAGCACTTGAAACCAAGCTTGACATGGAAGAGGAAGAGAGAAACAAAGCCAAGGCTGAACTGGAGAAGAGAGAGAAAGATCTGCTCAAAGCCCAGTCAGTATTGCATCATAACATTTTTTTTTCTTTTTACAATTCAGTAATCAGATCTAATTAGGGATGTGTGATTGGTGGAAATTAAAATGATTTGGTTGATTAAATCAGTGATGCACAAAATGCTCTCACGTCCTATTATTAAAGCAAATGAGCTTCCTGTGTAGATTAGAGCTGGTCAGAAAATCCAGTTTTAAAAAAAAAAACACACTGGCATTTTTTAAATTGTTTTTTTCAAAATTTCAGCCAGCCATAGAGAGAGCTTAAAAAAAAAAAAAAAGCAGAAAATTTGAAAAAGTTGGACAACTCCTGTATGTATTGACTGCTAATGAAGTAGTTAAATATTAAGGGCCATCATAACAGCCTTTACTGCCATACAGTTTAATGAGGTGGAGGTGCCTGATTCTGAGCACAGATCTTTTCTTGATGTGGAAATACTAATCCAGGCTGGAGCTGTAAAGTGACCTGTGAGTTCTGACCGGGCCTCAGGGCAGAGCATAAGGCAAGCAGGTGCACAAGGCACATGGCTGGTGAGACAAGGGCTGGAGGGTGGACTCAAGTGGTCCCTGACCCCCATGTGTGATTATTTTCTCCTGTCCTTGCCACCAAGGCCGTGAGGTAATCAGCTGCTGCTGCTGCCACCTCTTATTCTCTCTCCTCCTGGGTCTCCATGCTGCCTGGGCCCCAGCAGAGGGAGCATTAAAAGTGGAGGAGGAGACAGTCTCTCTGATCTTGGTGCCCCAGCAGCCCCCAGTGGAAGGGAGGAAGTGAGACTGTTCAGTGTTAGCTGCCCTGTTTGACTTTAGCTGCAACTCTCTCCAGGGACTTGTACTTTCTTATTCTTACAGTCTCAAAAGTAAGATGAGTGTTCAGGCCCCTTCACACCCACAGGCCAGGCCCATTGTTCAGGCCAGGCCCATTGTTCAGGCCAGGCCCTACCACTAGAGAGTGCCTGGACTACATGGTGTTCCACTCCCTGTCTCTCTCTCATCAGACAGGAACACCAGTCGCTGCTGGAGAAGTTATCAGCTCTGGAGAAGAAGGTGATTGTGGGAGGTGTGGACTTGCTGGCAAAAGCTGAGGAGCAGGAGAAACTTCTAGAGGAATCTAACATGGAGCTTGAAGAGCGAAGGAAAAGAGCCGAGCAACTTCGCAAAGAGCTGGAGGAAAAAGAGGTTTGATCAGCTTCCTTATTGTAGTGCTGGTGACCAACTGACAGGACTGATTGTGCTCAGCTTCCATTGCCTCTCTCAGCCTTGTGTACACACGTGCTATGGAAGCTATGGCAGGAGCTGATGCCAACATTCCTAGAGACTGACACCTGAAATGGGTAGGCAGTGCTCTGGTACAGAAGTGTGTGCAAGGACTAGCTTTATAGCAGCGAATAAAAAGAGTGGGGCGTGCGTGACACACACCAGTGTAGGCAGAGCCGGCACTTCACTTAGTCTAAGTAGCTTCTCCTCTGGTTATACCACAGCCAAATGCTTCTCTGACAGTAATAAATTGTGTGTTCTTTTGTTTTTAAATGTGGCAAACAGCAAGAGCGCCTGGACATTGAGGAGAAGTACACCAGCCTGCAGGAGGAGGCACAGGGCAAGACCAAGAAGCTGAAGAAAGTTTGGACAATGCTAATGGCTGCAAAATCAGAGGTCAGTGTCCAAAAGAGGTGTTTAGTTGTATTTATAAACTAAGTCTGTTCTGGAAATAATGTGCCCTACACGATGTAACCTTGGAAAGTTGCTTAACCACTGTCTTTATGCAGCACCTCTTGGTTTGTATGTTTTCAGAGAATTAATTGAACACTGGTAATTTGAACCTTTAGCGGGTTACATCTTCAAACTTTTCTCTGAATCCATGAGGGCTAGTGTGACCAGACAGCAAGTGTGAAAAATCAGGATAGGAAGGCAGGTGGTAATAGGCGCCTATGTAAGACAAAGCCACAAATAGCAGGATTGTCCCTATGAAATCAGGACACCTGGTCATCCTAATGAGGGCGAGGATTTTTTTAGGTAAATCAGTAAAGTGACTAAAGTGAAATCCCTGACTAAAAATCGGTAAAGATTTTTTTAGGTAAAGTGACTGAAGTGAAATCCCTGCAAGCTACATGGACACTTTTCAAAGACACCATAATAGAGGCCCAACTCAAATGTATACCCCAAATTAAAAAAGTCAAAGGACTAAAAAAGAGCCACCGTGGCTGAAAACCCATGTAAAAGAAGCAGTGAGAGAGAAAAAGGCATCTTTTAAAAAGTGGAAGTCAAATCCTACTGAGGTAACTAGAGAGGAGCATAAACACTGCCAAATTAAGTGTAAAAATGTAATAAGAAAAGCCAAAATGGAATTTGAAGAACAGCTAGCCAGAAACTCAAAAGGTAATAATAAAATGTTTTTAAATACGTCAGAAGCAGGAAGCCTGCTAAACAACCAGTGAGGCCCCTGGATGATAGAGATACAAAAGGAGCACTTTAAAGATAATAAAGTCATTGCGGAGAAACTAAATGAATTCTTTGCTTCGGTCTTCATGGCTGAGGACGTTAGGGAAATTCCCAAACCTGAGCCGTCTTTTGTAGATGACAAATCTGAGGAATTGTCACAGATTGAAGTGTCACTAGAGGAGGTTTTGGAACTAATTGATAAACTTAACTGTAACAAGTCCCCGGGACCAGATGGCATTCTCCCAAGAGTTCTGAAAAAACTCAAATGTGAAATTGCGGAACTATTAACTAGGGTTTGTAACCTGTCCTTTAAA
The DNA here is from genome assembly GCA_007922305.1 of Dermatemys mawii. Taxonomy (NCBI): domain Eukaryota; kingdom Metazoa; phylum Chordata; order Testudines; family Dermatemydidae; genus Dermatemys; species Dermatemys mawii. Next base: position 6,760,441 of record ML677358.1, read on the forward strand.
TCGGCTTCTGTACCCAATGACTGGAAGATAGCTAATGTAACACCAATATTTAAAAAGAGCTCTAGAGGTGATCCCGGCAACTGCAGACCAGTAAGTCTAACGTCCGTACCGGGCAAATTAGTTGAAACGATAGTAAAGAATAAAATTGTCAGGCACATAGAAGAACATAAATTGTTGGGCAAAAGTCAGCATGGTTTCTGTAAAGGGAAATCATGTCTTACAAATCTATTAGAGTTCTTTGAAGGGGTCAACAAATATGCGGACAAGGGGGATCCAGTGGATGTAGTGTACTTAGATTTCCAGAAAGCCTTTGACAAGGTCCCTCACCAAAGGCTCTTACGTAAATTAAGTTGCCATGGGATAAGAGGGAAGATCCTTTCGTGGATTGAGAAGTGGTTAAAAGACAGGGAACAAAGGGTAGGAATAAATGGTAAACTTTCAGAATGGAGAGGGGTAACTAGTGATGTTCCCCAAGGGTCAGTCCTAGGACCAATCCTATTCAACTTATTCATCAATGATTTGGAGGAAGGGGTAAACAGTGAGGTGGCAAAGTTTGCAAATGATACTAAACTGCTCAAAATAGTTAAGACCCAAGCAGACTGTGAAGAACTTCAATAAGATCTCACAAAACAAAATGATTGGGCAACAAAATGGCAAATGAAATTTAATGTGGATAAATGTAAAGTAATGCACTTCGGAAAAAATAACCCCAACTATATGTACAATATGATAGGGGCTAATTTATCTACAACTAATCAGGAAAAAGATCTTGGCGTCATCGTGGATAGTTCTCTGAAGATGTCCATGCAGTGTGCAGCGGAGGTCAAAAAAGCAAACAGGATGTTAGGAATCATTAAGAAAGGGATAGAGAATAAGACGGAGAGTATCTTATTGTCCTTATACAAATCCATGGTGCGCCCACATCTTGAATACTGTGTACAAATGTGGTCTCCTCATCTCAAAAAGGATATACTGGCATTAGAAAAGGTTCAGAGAAGGGCAACTAAAATGAATAGGGGGTTGGAACAGGTCCCATATGTGGAGAGATTAAAGAGGCTAGGACTTTTTAGCTTGGAAAAGAGGAGACTAAGGGAGGATATGATAGAGGTATATAAAATTATGAGTGGCGTGGAAAAAGTGAATAAGGAAAGATTTACTTGTTCCCATAATAGAAGAACTAGGGGCCACCCATTGAAATTAGTGGGCAGCAGGTTTAAAACAAATAAAAGGAAGTTGTTCTTCACACAGCGCACAGTCAACCTGTGGAACTCCTTGCCTGAGGAGGCTGTGAAGGCTAGGACTATAACAGGGTTTAAAAGAACTGGATAAATTCATGGAGGTTAAGTCCATTAATGGCTATTAGCCAGGCTGGGTAAGGAATGGTGTCCCTAGCCTCTGTTTGTCAGAGGGGGGTGATGGATGGCAGGAGAGAGATCACTTGATCATTACCTGTTAGGTGCCCTGGAGTGAGTGAACCTGGCATTGGCCACTGTCGGTACACAGGATACTGGGCTAGATGGACCTTTGGTCGGACCCAGTACGGCCTTTCTTATGTTATATTTTCTTTGAAATGAAAGCAGGGGGTGTCATTCATATGACTCTGGGAGCTGGAGCTTTAATAAAATCGCCAGTTATCGCTAAACATGTTGTAAAATGATCAGTTGCCAACAGTTGCTCTGCACAACCTCCTGCTCCTCTTGACTTGAATAGTCTTTGTCTTTTCTGTCAGAGTAATGTAATAACTTGACAGAATATGGGATTAATAATTTATCTTCATTGTATCTCCTTGAAATTTCACTCTTCTTTGTTTTCCTCTTTCTCTCCTGTGACCTTTCATCTCCATAGCATATTTTTCTCCTTTCTGTAGGATTTTTCCCCATCCCATCCCTCTGGCCAGGATCCCCCCCGACCAATCACTTGCCATCTGGTTACCACATTCTTTCCCTCTCCCTTCGGGAGCTCAGAATGTCTATCGGCTGGTGTCTGGAGCCCATGCTGCAGGAGGCTTCAGGCCGAGAGCTGCTTCCTGCAGCTGCTTGTGCTGCATAGTAGTCTGTTGGATAATGGGATTTTCTTTAGAGTGTACAAGCCCCTTCCTTGAACAGGATATACCTAAACTGCTCTGCTCCTGGTTTCTTCTGACAAGTGTAGAGCGGGGATTTGTAGGAGTCTTGTAGCCAAAAAGTGCCAGTCTGAGCTGGTATGTTTAATTTATCAATTCTTGGGGATAGTTTATAATAAAAGAATTCATTTTGCCTATGAATTTAAATAGAGATGGCCTTTCATCATTCCATGAAGAGCAACAACTTTTAAAAAGGTTTTCATGTTTGAACTACTTTTAGCTTCCTGATGGCTTGCTTTATTGTCCACAGATGGCAGATCTGCAACAGGAACATCAGAGAGAGATTGAAGGATTGCTGGAAAATATTCGGCAGCTCAGCAGGGAGCTTCGTCTTCAAATGCTCATCATAGATAACTTTATTCCTCAGGACTACCAGGTAAAGGAAAGGAAGCCTTGTCTTGGATTTGGAGTTTTTCGTAATGTTAGACACACCTGTTGATTCCTCCAGCATTCCTTCTGTCCCCATCAGTAGTGGGAGTGACTCAGCCCACCTCATCTCTCTATCCAGTTCATTAGAGCTAGTAGGTATTAAATAGCATCGCACAAAAAAACAATGAGCCACATAAGATTCTAACTCATATATATTTGTAAAGGAGTATTTATAAAACACAGCAAACCTCTAATTGAATTTAATTAGAAGGAAAATCAAGGTGATTAGGTTTGTTTCAGACCAACTCAGTTATATGAGTGTGCTACAAGGTGCAACTCTGTCACATTTCCATATTTAGTTTTAAATCCACGGTCAAAAACATGAGAATCAGAGACCCCAGATGTGACTGAATCAGTCTTTAGAAAGAGGGAGGTTTCTGGTGAGCGTTTCAGTTGTTCACTAAGCACAATGACTTCACCAATCACATTTCTCCCTTTAGTCTTTATGTAATGCCTGGTTAAATATATTGATAAAGTGAAGCAATTATTTGATTATCTGAGGAGGATCCACTTCCTCCCCACCCTCTGTCTAAAAGATCTGAAGTATTTTCTAAAATTCAAGTCCATCTCTAGATAGGAAAATGTATACCTATAATTGTCCAGTGTGGCAGCCTCACCTTGGGACTGAGCAGATTTTTGGACAGCAGTGGTTACAAATAGCTGATGGACTGCACCAACAGGCAACCAAACTCTGCCAACTCATCCAGATATTCATATTTCACTCTGTTCTTCATAGAAATTAAGATCTCCTGTTGGACCTCCTACTATAAAGAATATTATTGTTTCAGGATGAACAGTTCTGATCAAAAGGGAGTAGACGTTACAAGGCACAAAGCCAGATTATGCAGCCTGCCCAAAGGCAAAGTGTTAAGACTGATGTAGATCCATCCAAACAAGGCTGTCAGTTCACTACAAGAATATTAATGAAAACTGATCTATTTGCCAGAATGACTAATGGGATGTTTCAGGACCCATTTTGGTCTAAGGACAGTTGGATGAACATGAAGTTAGCAGTAATATTTGATGTTAAAAGCACACAACATGACAGTACCTAGAACTTTCACCTTTCATTTTCTTTGTAGTGCTCTCTTGGCTCTCCAGTTTATGGTAAGCCTGAGATTCATTGTATCTGACATTTTAAATACCTCACACCACCCAGTACAAAACACACTAAGCATTTTTCCTTAGTTGTCCAGGTGTGATATTCATAAAAACAATCTTAATGATATCACCATAAGTGGAGACCTGTACATGTGCAGGGTACTCCAACATGCACTGGAATAGGTGATTCAGACGAAGGATATGTCTACATTGCAATAAAAGATCTATGGCATGGCCAGTTCAGCTAACTCAGGCTTGGGCTGCAGGGCTAAAAACTGAACTGTAGATGTTCACGTTTCAGCTGGAACCACAGGTTCGGAAACCCTACAAGTGGGGTAGGTCTCAGAGCCCGGGCTCTGGTCTGAACCCAAACATCTACATAGCGATTTTTAGCCCCATATCCCCAGTCAGTTGACCTAGGCTCTGAGGCTTGCTGCCACAGATTTTTTTTCTTATGGCAGTGTAGACATATCCTCGTAGGCCATGGCCTTCAGTATGTGGGTTTGTTTTTTTAGCATGGTATAGTCATCCATATCAGTGAACCAACCTTGATTAAATTGACTTGAGAAGGAGCCAAGATTAACAGGGCTTTAATGCTGCTGTTAAATTCACTTTGTCCAGGATCACAGGCCTTATGGAAGATGTATTTAGAATGTATGAAGAGTTAAAGTTCACAAACCTAGAACAATTATTTTTCTTATTTCTTCTAAGGAAATGATTGAAAACTATGTTCACTGGAATGAAGACATTGGAGAATGGCAGTTGGTAAGCTTAGTTGATAGAAAATGCAGGTAGCTACATAAGTGCAATGCAAAGGTTCGCAAGGGGTATTAAATGAAAGCGAGAGTTCTCATGCGAACTCGCCAACCTTAGCTATACAGTTTTCATTGACTAGTTAGATTGTGCCATAACGGAGAGCCAGTGTACTCTCATAACCTTCATGTCTTCACTTCGTGACTTCTGCACTTCAAGAAATGTAGCATTCATGTCTCTTGCAGTTAATTTTCTGGCTTTCTTAAAGCAAACCAGGAAGCAAATCTCTTTGCATTTAATACTCATAAAATGCAGATTCCAATTTGAAGTTCATCCCTCGTCAGAATAAATGGAGTAGGTGAAGGAATGAGCTAATCCCTTTGTTGTGATTATTGTTTGGCTGCAGACTGTTTGAAACCTGTTCTAACAGGGCAGAGGTACTTCAGTTGACATACTGTAGCATCACAACAGAGGGCCTTTTAAACAGGGGACATTTAGAACTTGCAGGGAATTGTAGTAACACTACTACTGCAAGATCTCTGTGATGAGTTTGTTACTTATCCCAGATGTTATGTTATGTTTTGAGGATTTTGGTGTTTCACTGACATGAGCTAATCAAGTCATTGCAGCTATCACCAATAATATTACAAGCCATGTTGCTGGAACAGAAAGGATCATCTGACAGCTTCAAGAAATATATATTTGTGTATATATATTTATCTTGAAGTTTGTTTGACTGGCAAACTGCCAAGGGGAGTAAAAGTTCCAAAGCTGTAGATGCTCACTTTAGCCACTAGTCCTAGAAAGTTCTGCTTCAGGCACTTCTATAAAGAACATCCCAGCTGCAGTTGAGCAGGAGGAGAAAAAAAAAAGTAAAGATCGAAAAATGCATTTTTCAAGGCACTAAAATTATTCATGAATTTGGGATTGAACTTGACAAAATTGGAAGACAAAAATGTTAGAAATGTTAAAATGAACAGTTATTGACTATTCTAAATCCAATTTCAAGACAAAATGTTGAATGTTTTGATTTGATCTAAATAAAAAAATTTGAATTTTGAATTTTTGAAGAAAAATTGATTTGAAATGAATGGATTTTTTAAAAAAATTATTCACTCAGCTCTAATCCAAGCTAATCTTAACTGTCGTGATGGATATAAGGTGTGAAGAAGGGTCTTTCATTTCGCAAACTTCCAGATTAATTGAATTGGGGCTGGAAGCAAATATGAACCTACCCAAATGTTCAATCAGTTTTATAATATAGTTGACTTTGCTAACTGATCTTTCTCTTTCTTTAAGAAATGTGTTGCATATACAGGGAACAACATGAGAAAACAGACCCCAGTACCAGATAAAAAGGAAAAAGATGTAAGTGTCTCTTCTTAAATAAGGAACAATCTGTAGAGCTCTGTAGTGTGCATATGTACCCATGTTAGGGCCCTACCAAATTCACAGCCATGAAAAATGCATTGCTGACTGAGGACCCAGCTGTGCAGATGGCAGCGCAGAAGTAAGGGTGGCAATACCCTCCACTCCCAATAACCTTGCGATCACCCCACAACTCTTTTTTCCAGTCAGGACCCCTACGATTGCAACACTGTAAAATTTCAGATTTAAATAACTGAAATCATGATCTTTACAATTTTTAAAATTCTCTGACTGTGAAATTGACCAAAATGGACTGTGAATTTGATAGGGCCCTACTCATAGGTGCTGCATCTCGTGCTGCAAAACTTTGACTTTTATAGTCTTTGGTATTTTGAGGAAGCCCACTTCTTGATAAGTGTTGTAGAAGAACACCATACACACAGTGCATAAAATGGATTCTGTGTATTTTTTCCCCAGCCCTTTGAGGTAGACCTTTCCCATGTTTATCTAGCTTACACAGAAGAAAGCCTGAGGCAGTCTCTGATGAAGTTAGAGAGACCAAGGACTTCAAAAGGAAGATCAAGGCCTAAAACTAGTAGAAGGTGAGAGTTCTTGTGAAATGGTCTTGTATGTGATTGGAAACTTGCAGGTTAAGTGTTTTAAGTCCCAACTAAAGGTTTATTTTGCGGATCAGTCCTGTAGGCTGCATTTGGGCATCTCTTTAATTTGAATGGGAGTTAAGGAATGGACAGCAGGGCCCCAGGCTCTTTGAGCAGTGCTTTAATGCATTCCACATAGAAAGTCATTGAACTATAGTGAATGCTGATCAAAATACCGTAATACCTGGAAAGCATGCTCTGTTGATTTAAGAGCAACTATCTATTCCCCAGATATCAAATATTAGAGCTGGTTGTGATTTCTCCTCTTTTTTTTCCATAGTTAAAGTTTATTTTTCCCCCTTTTTAATTCTGAAATTTAAAAAACTAACTTTTTAAACTAAACAGTCCTATATCTGCAGAGAGCAATAAAAAGGGGTATAAGATTTATCATAATACGAAATAATGGTGGTACTGAGGTGGAATTTATATAGAATGGAAGACATATATGAATATATGCCTCAACAATGCTAAAATCCTGATTCCTCCACAGAGGAATAAAATGTTCCTTTAGTGATATGAGGTAGAGATTCAGTCTAAATCAAGGTGTGGGAGTTGCTAAGTTTAATTCTGGTTCCAGTTTGGGTTAATTGTACAAATAGCCCATTGAGATTGGGAAAGTAACACCAAGTCAGCAAACGTTAAACGTTCTGGTTAGCTTTGCAACGATACCTTACAAGAGACTTTTTGCAGGAAGCATATTTTAATTACATTATATTTACACTCATCAGCATATTTCCATAAAATCATATAGAGTGCTATGTCACAGATTGTACTTTGAGTTGTTGAGATTTTAGCATATTATTTTTAGAGGCTAGAAACCAAACTTGAGTAAATGTTAATACTGTATACTTTAGATTTGGAAAATGTCACCCCTTCCTTTTCTTGGGTAGACTAGTAATGTAGTTTTGTCTTTTTCCCACCTTTTCTCTCCAAACAGAAAACGTTCAGCAAAGCCAGGAGCCGTAATTGACTCTCTGCTTCAGTAGGTGTTATGCATTCAGCATCAGAGTAAAGATTAACGTGTGTTGTAATGCTTTGCTAAAATTCATAGTTCATTAGAAAATATTGAGGAACTGGCACAATCTGACCAGAAGGGGCTACAAAACAATGCCTCATCAGTAAACAAAAACGAACTTATTTCTCTAATCGCCTTTATACTGTATGTTATATTAACATATGTTAAATCAATATATGTGTTGTTGCGAAATTGTCAATGTATTATGCCACTTTTTGTGTTGTGCAGGGAAACCATTGGCAGTAACCCTTGTTGAAATGAAATGTATAGAAAGCAAGAACTTTGTGTGTTTTAAATTTTAAAAACATTAGCCCAGTGTGTTGGATAGATCCTGAACTTTAAATCCTAAGTACTCTGTTTTATGTCCTACTTTGTACATAAACTAGCAGCTTACACTGTTGTCTTGTGTTGCACTTTTATATGTTTTCATGTGGTGGGTAGAAATCCATTATATAACTTAATCTGAATACTGAGCCCCCTTCCTTGGCAATTTAAATACTCCCTAATTGTAGCTGTTACTTGAATTTCATACATTAAATGACTAATTGTCTTTCTGTTTCTTTAGTAACTGACATATGTAGACTTACTGTGTATTGCATAAAGAGTGACTTTTGAAAACCTAAACTGTACAAATTCAAGAACACTGGGCAAGGGACAATGTTTTGTAGTGCAAATGAAAACAAAACTGTTTAGTTTCATTTTATTTGAAGTGCTGTTGTCCTTTTGCTTACTGTTTAAATGCACACAATCTCTAGGCAACAGCTCTTTGACTACTTTTGTGAGGGTGGCCATCACTGAAGAAAATGCAAGAGAATATATTTCATGTTTTGAAAGGCTGCTTTGCACCGTTATCTTGACTGTGCTCACCCTGGGTGGAGGACGTGTAACTGATCTCTCTGCTTGTACCTGAGCTTTGCATTTTTTGTATGAATTGCTCTACTCTCAATATGATGAAGATAAAATCCTAGTACGTTAGAGAGTGCCACAAACCCATAATATAGCTCAGGCTAGGTGCTTGTGACTAGATTTCTCACCCTTGGCCCTAATAATTTGGGAGCAATGCTCTATTGACCAGTGGTGAATTCGGACCCTTTGTTTTAAAATAGAGAGATGTGTCCTTTACTTCCCATCCCCAGCTAATCATAACATCCGCTCAAAAGTTGGTCTTGTCTACACCCAAGTAGTCTCTCTTGTTTTCCATGACACTTAGAGATAATAGCTTAATTTCTTCTAAAATCATTATCGTTTGCATTGAGTGGCTGCTGATTTACTAGTTCAGTTGATCCCCCTAAAAACTGTGCTGCTACTGAACATTTAACATTTTAATATATTTGTGATATAGGAGAAATTATTATTCCTTTGTCTTGTGTCTATTATGTAACTAGTGCTGGAACATATCAGTTACAGATGTCTTCAATCTTCCATACCTATTTATTGTTAACGTCTATAACTTCAGCATAACCTTACAATGTTGCATGGAGTGTAAAAAGCTGTGACTGCTGATGTGAAAAAGTGGAGTCCCTAAACAAAAGCATAGCACTGTTCCACTGCAGGTGTAATGCATTCGTTCTGGTTACAAGACTTGTGGTTAGTTGAAATATTCTCTCTGTAGTATGCAAAAATATTTTAAAATGCATCAAAATACTGTGTATTCATCTCCCCTTTTTCGTACTGTGACCAAAATGCTGAGGATCTGTATGCGAGCGTAAACTGCACAGTTTGACAGTTAAAATTTGATCTCACAAGGACATATTTAACCCTGAGAATTTCAGTAGCATTCTGGCTAAGCTCTGTTGTCCTTTCTTTCTTTTTTAAAAATCCAGTTCTTTCAATGTGTATGTCTACACTGTGATTAAACACACATGGTTGGCCTGTGTCAGCTAACTCAGGCTTGGAGACTGTAAAATTACAGTGTAGATGTTTGGGGTTGGGTTGGAGCCCAGGTTCTGGGACCCTCCGATGAGGAATGCTCCAGCTGTAGCCTGAAAATCTGCACCACAGTTTTACAGCACTGCAGCCCAAACCCTGCGCATCCAAGTCAGCGGATGTGGGCTAGCTGTGGGTGTTTAATTGCTGGGTAGGTGTACTCCATGTCTTCACCCAGAAGCAAAACTTACTGTGCTGCGTGGGTTTTTTTAAAAACAATTGGAACTATCCTTTTTAAGCTTATACAAGATTTAAGTAAAACTTCTAGCAGATTTCTTTGTTTATAGCACAGCATTTAAATAAGAGGGAATTCATCAAGCTCTTCCCCCCCTCAAATGAGGTGTACTTATTTCTCGTCTTGAAGAAAAATGAAAGTATTGGTACTTAAACTTATCTTACTGTGAATGTGCAGTAGGCTTGATTAAATGTCCTAATTTACCTAACTTGTATACTAGTCATACATGCTAAAAAGACTGGAGAGAGACCATAATGGCTCAGAAGTCGTTGCTGTGGCCCCAGGCCTGCACCAGGTCCATGCAAGAGGACTTCTGCAGCTGCAGGAAGCCCAAGCTTCATGTGGCCTCTGGAGCCACGTGCTGAGTGTAGAATTGGGACCACTGTCAATAATATAAGATCTGGGGTTTCTTGGTTTTGATGACGAAAGTTAATACCATTATGACCTTGCTGCTGTAGGATCCAGCAACGAGACAAATAAACAATTTCCCCTTAATCAATGCTTTTTAAAAAATGATCTTATCAAATTATCTGTCTGACAGACCATTAATGACACCTTGAAGGTGCCATTGTGAGCCATTCTGCCCATACCAGAACATTAAACGATTAACTCTAAAAGTGCATTTGCTACAGTGGAACAGATCTGTAAAAGACAAGTTCCTGATAAACCAATGTTACTTGTATAACAGTAGTTAAGAGGACAGCTTTTCTGTCCGTCTGCTAGAAATAAAACAAGAAGCCTCCTTTTTTATCTTTGATATCTGTTCGCACATAAAACCAGCATGCTCCATGATAAACTTGCTGGCTGTGATTTGCTGTCGCAGCTTTGGCTTTGGAGAACAAAATCCCTTGCTATTAAAAAAAAAAAAAGAAACTTTGAAATGAAATATTTTTAAGTAGATTCAGTTTATACTTATGAAGCTTGACTGATCTTTGAAATGTTTGAGAATGGGCATTATTTTTAAAGTTGTTAAATATGCATCTGGCCTACAGATTTATCCTGCAGCTCTTGGATTATCTGTAGGCTTATTCTGTTCATAACTAAAGATTTTTAAATCTTTTAAAAAATTTATGCTTTAGCCAATACAGCTATTCTGGTCTCAGTTCAGTCTGGTCTCAGTTCAGTCTTTCCTTAACTCATGCTCTTTTGTGTGAGTGTCTGTTTTCCTCCAACTTTCCTCTATTCAGGAGTGTTGGCCTTATTAACACTGACATTTCTTGTGTCTTTTGTCAATTTGTTACATTCTTACCACTACGTTTAATAGAGCATATTTTGCATTTAATTTTCTCCTGGTCCTGGAATTGCTAGAAGGGGTGTGTGTGTGCGGGGGGATCCTTCCTGAGTGCCTTTCACTAACTTATACTGTAGTCTGCACACTTTAAATTATAGCTATTTCTCTTTAGTTCTGTTTCACCGATTTGTATATAGGCAAGAAATTCTAGTTGTACAATTACTCCCTATTTATTGTTTTGCTAACTTTATTGGAAGTGTTGTTTCTGATTATTCATTGTATTTTAATGTATAAATTTTATTTGTTACATTGTACATACCGGTATTGTGTCTACATGGTGCATGTTCTTGCCAAGGAATAAACATCTGAACTCATAATGTTTCATCTTTTTATCACAGTGTGGCCTTTTTCACATAACACAAAAACCAGGAGTCACCTGATTAATTTAATAGGCCTCAGGTTTAAAATAAACATAAGGAAGTACTACTTCACACAACATACAGCCTATAAAACTTGTTGCCATGGGATGTTTTGAAGGCCAAAAGTATAACTGGGTTCAAAAAAAGATTTAGATAGGGTCATACAGGATACGCCCAACAATGGCTATTAGTCAAGATGTTCAGAGATGCAACCCCATGCACCAGGTGTCCCTAAACCTTCAGTTGTTTAGAAGCTGGAACTGGACGACAGGCTGGATCTCTGGAAATTGCCCTGTTCCGTTCATTTTCTTTAAAGCAGGGATAGTCAATAGGTGGACTGCAGGTCAAATCCTGACTGCCAGATGCTTTTGAATGGACTTTGAAATCTTTTTACTTTATCATTATTATTGTTGTTTTTTAAAATGTTCTCAGGAATGTGGACCTTGACCAAGAAATTTGGACCTTGAAAAAAAATAAACTACCCCTGCTCTAAAGCGTCTGACACTGGCCACTGTCAGAGGACAAAATGCTGAGCTAGATGGACCATTGGTCTGACTCAGTATGGCTATTCTTCTGTGTGTGCAACTTCTTACTATTTCTGCATTGACTGATCCACCCAATGGTCATTTGAATGACAGTAACTAAGGTCACCAATATGATTGCATTTAATCACTCTTCTGGAGCATCTTTCCTCCAAGAATCTGCAATGTTTTACCAGTGTTAACTAAGACAGTCACCCCTGCGAGGGGAGTGAGCAATAGGATCATAGGTTTTTGAGGTCAAAAGGGATCATCAGGAGCACTGGTCTGATAAACATAAAATTTCACCCAGTGATTCTTGCTTCAAACCTAAAATTCCTGGTTGGGCTAGAGCTGCTGCCTTTTTTTTATTTTAAACACATCTCCCCCACTACTGAAATGTATCATACTCTCGAGAGGAACCTAGCGGCTCTTAAATTGTGTAATGTTGTATGAAGTTGAGGAGCAGAAGTGAAGATTGTGTCCAATTCGAATTCAGGGGACTCTTAACCAGGAAGAAGAGAATTGCCCTAGAATTTGTCCAGAAACTAACATTTATCACATCTACTTTTAGCGAAAGTGTCATGGAATCTTTAACAACAACATGTCACACTGTCTAGGCTTTAGCCCAAAAGATGGCTCCTGCAGCAGTGTAGGACCCCTACTTACATCCTGGGGTGACTCAGAGCCAAATGCTACCTACTGAATTCCCACCACGACTTCATGCACCATCTTGGTGTTCTCGGGAAGTCTTCTGTTCTACCACTAGGCTGGCTTCGTGCTGCTTTGCTGTGAGATCTGACCATACCACAAATGCAATACATGGTGTTTTCAGATGCAATCCTCCACCTGTGTGGACTGCAGAAAGAGTAATTTGACCATTTAGAAATTTTAGCTCATGCAGAATAGAGTTGCCCTGCCTTTTAAGTGGTGATTCTTTGCTGGGCACACATTACCTCTGCTCTGTCAGTTGCATTGGCTGCCCATTCATGATTTATAGATTAAAGGCAACACTTTCTGTATAGGACCAGATTTTTAAAATGGATCCTTACCCAACCAGTCCATTAGGGGAGCAGCTGGGTTCTGAGCACTACTGAAAATCTATCCCTAAAGCTCTAAGTGAATTCAGCTGTCTTCTTTGGAAGGTCCACTTTCTGATTGATTGATATGGTAATCCACACTTGCTAATAACCACACTGCCAGCAGCCGTCCTCTGGAATAGTGAAAATTATTCCTTTCTCCCTTCAACCCATCCTTCTATCTCTTGCACTTGCTCACCTCCTATGCTGTAATGCCTGTATGGTCTCCTGGGAATGGGGTTGGAGGAAGAAGTGGAGGAGAGGCTAGAGTTGATGGTAGGTAGTGTTGTCCCAATTTGTAGTAGTTATTTGTGTTGTGATTGGATTAGGTGTCCATTGGCCTATGCGTTGTGTACAAACAACAAAAAATGGTCCCTGCGTTGTAGGGATGAGATGACAGATTGGGGAACATTTTGAAACTGCTCGATGTCACATTTTTAAAAATATGCTCTTGGTGTTAATAACCATACTTACATACTCGAAACACTGTTGCGAGGCTGCTGCAAAATCAGCTGAGGTTTTTAGACGTTAAGTTCCATTTCCTCTGCTGTAAGGAATGACTTATTGACACACACACAATACTGTGTATTCGAGTGCTTTCCTTTCGCAGAAGAAAATCTGTCTTGGGCTATGTGCAGGCAAGGTAATAGATAAAGGGTTTCGGTAGATAACTGAGCAGTTCCATTGAGAATACTCTGACTCAGCTGATGTACGAGTTGAACCCTACTGGAGTACAGGGACTTTCCAAAGCTACTGCATGCTGTGTTTCATCAGAAATCTCCCACACTTTTGCCGAAGTCAAGTGCAACCTGCTGTGTCAGGCATTTTGTTGCTAGAAAGACTTTTAAACTAAACCCCTGCTCTGAATGCCACAGGAGTGTGGAGGTGTTCGGCTCAGACTTCTTGGTTTTGTCCTTTCTGGGCTTTCTCCTTTTTTGCTCTTTGCTGCTGATGTCACAAACTCCTCTTTGAGTAGATGAGTAGTAAAGCGGGGTGGTGATGGTGCACGCCGCACTGAGCTGAGCACTCAAAAGAGGGAATATGAGGTCTGCTGTACGAAGAACTCTGCAAAATCACCTGTGACTACCTCATGGCTCTAGAATTGATATTGCCCTTTGAAGCACGTAGACATCTTCTATGTACTACTGAGTCACTGGCTTGCTATTGCTGGCCTTTTGTTTATGCCATCCCTGTAGCTTGCTTAGATAAGATCACATTTCTGACTACTGGATTTGCAAAATAAATTCTATGGATATTTATCCATGGCTTTAACAGCTGCTTCCCACCATCCATTTGACTCGCGCACGCTTTGGATTCTTTCTTGCCCTCTGCCAGCTGAAACTAAACATGGTTCCTTATCATTCCTCCTTTGCTGTCACTAACACCAGCATCTTGTGGTCGGAGTTATAGCTCCTTCTGAAGCATGTGGGCTAGCACCAATTCTCACTGCTCGCACCACGCTGTCGTCAAAATCTGATCCTCCTTTTCTGGTGTAACAGTAAAACTTGTCAGTCACTGTGCCTTGATCTGCTCCCTCCTTGATTACTGAAACCACCTTCGTCGTGGTATTCAGCACTCCCTTCCTGGCCTAACGAAATGCAGCTGCTGAATTATCTTCACCCATTGCTCCTCCCACACCACACCCTCCTTCAAATCCTGTGCAGTCTTGCCCTTGTCCACCATGTCCAAATAAAACATCCGAGTCTCACCTTGTCTTACTTTCCTTCTCCCTCTCCCAAGTTCAGACCTTCCGTCCCTTCATTGCGCATGTAATAATCTCCCAATTCCAGTGGGAAAGAAGCACACTCCTCCCTTGGATCCCAAACAAAGCCCTTCACACAGATGTGTGCCTGTTTCTTTTGTGCTCCTCTGTTATATGTGTGGTTGAGAAGTAGAGAAGAGGAAAGGAAAACAATTTAAAAGAAAAAAGTTTCCTCTTTTTCCCAGTGGATGTTGGCGCTCTCACATTCCTGCTTTACACTGCATGATGCACGAGGCAGAAAATGTCTTTATAGCTGTCTCTTCTGAATAAACCAGGTACATTGCTGATGCTCTACAAATGGTTACCAACAAATGTCTCCTGTAACCTGTCAGCAACATGGATCCAAAACCACTTTATTTTAAGGTTAATTATAAATAATCTTTATTAATAATAATAATAATAATACAATGCCTCTGTACATTTGTGAATGGGAAATTTTATCCTTTAATTCCACTGCCATTTTCTTTCATTATCTCTGTGGACAAATCTTTCAGGTGCTCTAGAAAATGTTTCAGCTTAATAGTGTTGTCTGCCTTCACCGGACAGGGTACCTGTAAAGGAAATGTCACATCAGAGACGTTAGTACAATTGCTGAGGTACATAGTTTATGGTGGTGGTTTTAGCTGCTAACTGGTGGCAAGAATGAACACCTTTCTTGTGGTTAGACCTGCTCTGAGAAGGCTTTTCTCGCATCGTTTGTAGCCAAATGTGGCTTGAATGATGCAAAATTATGAAATGTACATGAATGTATGAATTGCTCAGCAGGATTTGCTTGTATCGTCCATGACTTGGTGAACGTCATGCAAGCAGCCAGTCAGTAGAAAAACAGTTGGTTGAGCTCTGTGTGAGAGGGTCCCTCAACAGTGAAAAATGATGAATGTACTTTTAAAATGTATCCTGCTTCAATACACAGGACCATGTTATTTCAGTAGGGGAGTGTCTTGGAATCCTAGTCATGGGCCAGAATCCCATTGTGCTTGGTGTGGTATGTGCAGAAGGTATTAGGCTTTTGTGGGGCCCTGGGCTAGAGCAAGTGGGGGCTCCTCCCCACCTCTTCTACCTGCATTCCTCCCCTCCCCGCACCAGTGAGAGGGGTTGGGGTATGGGAGCTTGTCCTGTCCCACCCCCTCGGTGTTCTGGACAGAGAGTGGAGCTGGGGAACGGGGCCGTGCTCCGCTACTGGGAAGGCAGGCACAATGGGGCGAGTCCTTGTGGCACAACTCTGCTCCCTGGCAGGGGCACTGGGTCGGAGCAAGGGATCACCCATTTTTCTGTGCCTCCCAATTGGCTGAGGCCCCTGGGCACGAGCCCTGTTAGCCCAGTAGTTAAGCTGCCACTGTGTACATACCCCAGGCAAAAAGTCTGGCTCTGATGCAAGAACGTTACTCACCTTCTGAATTAGGTGCCTTAAATTAAGATAAATGCTTTCCAAGGGAAACCTGTACGGCTGGCAGCGTCGGCCATTTTCAACAACCGTTGCAGCTTTGCATAAAATATCTAATGTCTCGTTTTTCTAAAGGAAAGAAAAGGAGAAATGTGTATTCCCTTCCTAGACCCTCTCCCTGGATGATCACCATAACCGCCGGCCACCGCAGAGACTTCCTTAATAGCTGATGAACAGGGGGAAGATGCAGTCTGCTTTTGATTTTAATGGACAGGGGGAAGAAAACTGCACCCTGAACTAAAACCATGACATCTGAAAAAGTTACAGTTACCTCCAGCTCTTGTCCTGCTCACACTGCCTATGTATAATGTACCTAGGGAGACCAGACAAATATGAAAAATTGGGATGGGGGGGTAATAGGAGCCTGTATAAGAAAAAGACCCCAAAATCAGGACTGTCCCTAAAAGTCTGGTCACCCTATGTGTATCTACAAGTTCTGGTTTCAGCCAGCAGGAGAGAAGGAAGTGCCAACTTTTCAGGGAAAAAAGGCAGTTCTTAACACTCCAGACTAAATAAAATGCCTCAGATTAGCCTCTAAATAGTTAGAGATTTGCCTTTTTCTAATTAAGAGTGTGAAAGCCCTCATTCAGGGGCTCCTGTCTTGCACCAACTCCAGGGGAGGAACAAGCAAGGCATACTTCCTGATGTCAACTGATGTATAGATCTGATTATGAGATTGAGATTTGAGGACTCCAAGGGAAAAATAGGCAGGCGTGTGTACAGCATATACTTTTTAACCTCACTCCCTCTGTTTTCCCATCTGTTAAATGGGCATAATACTGCCCAACTCAGATGAAAGGGTTGTGGATAGTCAGTTAACATTCCTTAAATGCTTTGAATAGGAAAAGTGCCCCTTAAATGTTAACTATAAGATTTTTTTGGCCGGGGAGGAGGGAGGGAGGAGGCAGTTGAGAAGTAAGTGAAGTGTCAGCAGCTATTAGAGGCCTTTTGACTTTTCTAAACAATTTTAGAAGCCATCCTCTTCTGGGGCTGAAAACCAATAGGGGCTAGGTGCATCTGGACAGATTCAGACAAAGCTAGAAACACCTTAAGAGATGATTTACATTATAGGTGTATCAATACAACAGGTCTAGCCAGAGCCTGAAGCATTTGAAGATCTCACTTGCTACCCAGGTTTGTAAAGTTGTCCTGTTGGACTCTGCTTTCCATAGCCCAGAGCAAACTTAGCCTTTGATGCCAAAGCTTCCACGTTAATGTACTCTTTAGAGGTGACTTACCAGGCTGAATTTTGCACATGGTGGAACTTGGGGAATGTTCACTGAACTTGTAGGTGCCGTAAACTGGATTAGAAAGAAAGGAATGTTGGTTTGTTAGAACAGCCTGAGTAAATATGACTATGAGAAAAACATATTGACAGCATGAGTAAACTCCATGGCAGTTGAGTGAAGGGTGGTTTCCAGCTGAACGCTGATTTCACCATGCCACTGGTTTTTCAGTGATCATCCTCGTTGAAGGCGCCAATGTTCAGTGCCACTGAACGATAATGACAACGTTACAAGATCTGTTATAAAACGGTGTGTGTCAAAAGGGAAGCCTGCGTGGGGGGCGGGGCGGAGAGATGGGGAAACAGGCTCTGGGTGACATTTCTGCCTCTCCATACCATTGCTGCCTATTTACAAACAGACTGAGAGGTTGGCATCTGTATTACCTCCCCCTCCCCCATACAAACTGCAGCCTGCAGGGAGACAGCAGGTTCCATGGCAGCCTCTCTGCAGCAGATCCTGACTCTCCACCCACCTACTCAGGTGTTCCCAGCATACAGTGGCTCTTCCCGCAACTCATTCCCTTATGTGCCAGTCTAGCTGGAGGCAGTTCAGAGCCAAGCTCAGTGGGGCTCAAGGTGGGCAGTATCTGGTCTGTCACCCCCCTCCCAGAGGCACAAGAGGGGTTCAGCATCGCCCATAAGGGAGCGGATGCGATCAGGTAGGATCCTGAGCTGCTCTGCAGCAGCAGTATAGAACATCACCTGTCTATGAATGCAGCAACTGTAGAGCTAGAGATATTTGACTTAGGCAGCAGTTTTCAGAGGAGCAAAAAGGCATCTGAGACTTTATTATCTGCTATTAAATCGCTATGTGCTAACTGAACATGCTTCCTCCAGATAAGTGGGACTAGAGGGATATTCTGCCTAACCAGAAATAGCAATACAGAATGATGTGGCTTGTGTGTATGAGAGAGACAGACACACAAAAAGGAAGTTTCAATTCGTTTTAGTATTGCAGTGTGTTTTTGTGACGGCAAAGGTAAAGAGCCCGTAAATCCTTTCAGTTCTTGTAATCCTGTCAGCACCACGGCTCTGTGGGATTGCTCTTCGCCGAAAGTAGTCGAACAGAACGCTTACAAACTTCCTTATCAGAAATAGTTTCTGCTAAATTCTGAAAACCTCCAGGCGGAAGGGTTTTGCCTGAAGAAGGCCGGCAGGCTTCTGCCCTTTATTATCTGAATAGCCCCCTCGACCCTAACTCAGGAGTTCTCTTCACTTTGATCTCTAGCAGAATGAGAAACAGAACTGTTCATCATCATTAGGTTGGGGTGTATTTTTGTCCAATTCCCCAGCTAAGAGGGGAAACTCTCCAGTTCCACCTGCACTGTTACTGCTACACAAGTTGCCTGCCATTCTTTGAACGGGCTTTCTTGGTGAAGCCCATAACAACCCATATCCTATGCCTGATTTAGGATGATTTATTTTTCTCTTACCTCTGTGTTTGCAAAAATATTCGTCACGTTCATCTCACCACAGGAAACCTTGATCAAGGCAAAAAAAGAGAGAGGAGACATCAGGCTAGACAAGCCGATAACCCACAAGCTGCCCTGGCTTATCCTGGGGTTATCTGCTCTCCTCAAAGAGCCACTGGAAGATGATTTCAGTCTAATTTGCTTAACAAATATTTTTACCTGCTACCGTCAGCTCAACTCTTATCTTTACTTCAGCAGCTACAGAACCTGAATACAGTCTCTTGTCCTGCCCATCAAATAGTGAAAGGACCACTCTTGAAAATTCACATACCTCCTGCTTTGTAATGTTGTTCAATATCTTGATGATCTCTTTCAAATAGGTGACCCAGCAGATTCTGTGCCTTCCCAGGACCATATGATTGTTGCAGGCTAACAAGCAGAAGCAAGTCAGAATAACTGAAAACCTTACACCCATGTCTGATTGTATATTATTCAAATATCTAGCCATTGTGAATCAAGAGGATTTATTTACAATACCTTGCTGTGTGATTCTGGAAAAAGTGTCACTACTTATAGACGTGAAGTTGCTGAAGCTGCCGGAAAAACACTAAAAATATAAATAGATTTTGTGCACAATTGGCTATGTTATTACTGTTCATGAGCCTATATCTGCTTCCAGGATATAGATAAAAGGGAAAAATTAGACTTGTTTCTAATCTTGCAATTGAATTGATCATAGGAAATTTCCGTCCTGCCGATAACAACTGATAGGAGTCACTTCAGGGTAGTTGTATGCTTTTATTGCATACAAATAACTCTAATAACTCAGTTTTTCTAATTTCATTACACCAGGTGATGTATAATTTGTTGTGAAGTAAAGTTAGAGCCTAGGTAAGCCCAAACCAACATCCCATATCTGACCACCGGGAAACTCTGGGGCTTTGTCCCAATTTTGTGGTTTGCAGTAACTTGTAATTATCTTGTCTATTCTTTCATTGCTCTCTTGAATCTTAATATTTACAAATATTGATATAAAGCTAATTTTGTTATAAAATGGTCATTGCATAACACTATCTACAGTGTCTTAAACTGGTGCAAAAAAAGATCCTTTAATGGTCACTGTAGAAAAAGACAACATATAAAAGGAAGGATATTTACTATTACATTTTTATCTTGATATGGTAAATTAAAGAAGCGTTCTAGGTACCATGAAAATTGCTGCCACATCTATAATGCTTTTATTGCTTACTTTCATGGGGTAAATGATCAGAACAAAAAATTGAGTGTGATATAATAAAATAATCACCATCAAGGAGTACATCTATGGGTAGAGCAAAACTTACCAAAATCCAGGGAAAGACGTGGAGGGCTCTAAATCAGGCCTCTATAAATATTTTTAATAATCAGCAAAAACAATGAGGAGTCCATGTGGCACTTTAGAGATGAATAAATTTATTTGGGCATAAGCTTTTGTGGGCTAAAACCCACTAACCCATGAAAGCTTATGCCCAAATAAATTTGTTCATCTCTAAAGTGCCACAAGGACTCCTCTTGGGTTTTGCTGATACAGACTAACATGGCTGCCACTTTGAAAACTTAAATATTCAGTAACCAACAAAAAAAAAAAAGGAAAAAAAAAAAGCAATATCACACTACAAAAAGCTTGGCTGCATAGTCACCCAGCTGTTACAGGTAGTGCTATAACTGCAGAGAAAACCTTCTGAGTATGAATCAGTGCTACAACTCTGAAGGATAGGCTGAAGAGAAGTGCTAGCTCAGGGGTAGGCAACCTAAGGCTCACATGTCAAAGATGGCACGTGAGCTGATTTTCAGTGGCACTCACACGGCCCCAGTCCTAGCCACCGGTCTGGCGTGGGGGGAGGGCTCTGCATTATAATTTAATTTTAAATGAAGCTTCTTAAACATTTTTAAAACCTTTATTCACTTTACAAACAATAGTTCAGTTGTATATTACAACTTACAGAAAGAGACCTTCTAAAAGCATTAAAATGTATTACTGGCATATGCAACTTTAAATTAGAGTGAATAAATGAAGACTCAGCACATCACTTCTGAAAGGTTGCCGACCCCTATGCTAGCTGCTCTATGCATCTCAATGTGATGTTAATTGCCAAGTCTACTGCAGGTAGTTAAAAATATCAACCATGTTAACTTGATCATTGAGAATGATTTTAGCTAAACAATCTAGCCGCTCTGTGATGATAGACTCATGTAGGTCTGGGAAGGCCTGCAAGAAGTCACCAAGTCCAGCCCCTGAGCTGAGGCACGACCAAGTGACCCTGGTTAGGCTTTGTCTACGCTACATAGTTTTGGTGTCAAAAGTCAGGTTTCGGTGACAAAACAACGGAGGGGTCCACGCTGCCATACTCCTTCCGCCGACAAAATCCCTCTGCTTTGCGGACAAAACCCACCTGGATGAGAGCTAGAGACTCATAACTGTTGACAGTCGGGGGGGGGGGGAGGGGGCAATTTAAAGATTTGGAGGTCCCGTGACCGCCCCATGTGTCACCTCTGCTGCCCACCCAGTGGCGCTTGACATACTCCCCTCCATGCTGGCCTCTCCCGCTTTGCCTCTTCACCCCATACCAGCCCCACTGCTCCTCCATAAATTCCTGGCAGGGCATGTCCGGCTCCCAGCACTGTGCGGAGAACCAGCCCCTGGTGGGAGCTCTCAGCTCCCCTATGGCCTCCCCGGCGGACTCCTTCCTCCCCTACTGCCTGTGGCGGGGCCGGCACCCAGGGAAAGCATCCCAGCATGTGGCAGAGCCGCCCAGAGCCCCGGGCAGCACTAGCTGGACATGACACAGGCAGGCATGGGGGAAGCTTCTCCACCCCTCAGATGTTGTGTGCTGGAGTAGAGTGGGGAAGCGATTTCCAGCTCAACCAGCAGGCTCCACAGCAGTCCCCCAGGCAGGGGCTTAGTGTCCTCTCGTCCCTGCTCCCATCCTTGGGCCTAGCCCCAGGGAGCTGGGCTGCTCCAGCCCCTAGGTGCCCTCCCATGCGGAGCCACCTCTGCCTGGGGCCCCAGTGCACAATGCTTCCTTAGGGCTTAACCCCTCCTTGCCCGCGCGGCAGCCAAGGGACAGGAGTAACTGGATTATGTTGGTGGCCCTCAGCAGCCTGGTGCAGTTAGCTGCCTTTCAGCACTATGCAAGCAGGTAGGAGCGGGAGCTGCTTCCAGCTGCAGGGGCGGAGGGGGAGACATGACCTCTGCCAGGTCATCCCACCCCACCATCTCCTCTGCGGCTGGAAGCAGCTTCTGTCGGGTTCCACCTGCACGGTGCTGAAAGGCAGCTGCTGGACGTGTTCTGCTGTGAACCCTGGCAGAAACCGAAGCTTGGCATGTCCCTTCCCCTCCAGGTGTGGCCTCTGATAGAGCTTTCTGCCACAGCATTATAGCGACAAAGTGTCAGTGTTGTGACCACGCTTGGTTATGGTGCTGTAAGTGGCCTCCAGGTGGTGGCCCACAGTGACCCTCCTGGCCATTCTGGTCGGCAGGTTGAACTCCGCTGCCCTGCACTGAGGTACACAGGCCCCCGCCCCTCCCACTTTGAAGGCCCAGGAATTTTTGAAATTCCACTTCCTGTTTGTGTGGTGTGCAGAGCTCAGATTGTATCTTCCCAGCTGATCACGGCGGCTCCATGCAGCACGTGCTCGCCTGCTTGGCGCACACCTGAGTTGTTGGCGCTGCTGCGCCTGTGGGAAGAGGAGGCTGTGCAGGCCCAGGTCTGCTCCAGCCATAGGCATTGGGGTACCTACAGTCAGATTTCCCATGGCTTGTTGTATAAGAACTACAAATGGGCCACACACATCAGTGCTGCTCAAAGATAAAGGAGCTGAGGCAGGTGTACTTGAAGGCCAGGGAGGCCAACCGTTGCTCTGGTGCTGAACTGGAGACCTGCTGGACACCATCCTTAGCGGTGAACCCCACCTCCCCTGCCAAGAGCCCCGTGGATATGTTGCCAAGGGTTGCCAGGAGTCTGGTTTTCGACAGGAACACCCAGTGAAAAAGGGATGTTGGCGGATCTGATCAGCACCACTGACTGGGCTGTTAAAAGGCTGGTTGGCGGTGCAGTGGGGCTAAAGCAGGCTCCCTGCCTGCCAAGGCTTTGCGCAGCTCCCTGGCATGTCCCTGTGGCCCCCCTAGGCATAGGGGTGATCAGGGAAGCTCCGCGTGCTGCCCCTGCCCCCGACAACAGCTCTGCAGCTCCCATTGGCCAGGAACTATGGCCAATGGGAGCTGCGGGGATGGCACCCGCGGGTGCCGACAGCACATGCTTTGCAGAGCTGCTGGGCTGCACCTCTGCCTAGTGGCCGTACATGCCAGCGGCTTCCGGTAGTAGTGCGGAGCCAAGGCAGGCAGGGAGCCTGCCTTAGCCCCGCTGTGTTTCCGACTGGGACCCACCTGAGGCCATGTCCCCCAGTTCATCTGCCCCAGTTTGGAACACCCTGCCACATCCTAACTCCCATCCAAACCCGTGCGCCCACCCGTGCCCCAAGTTGGAACCCATTCCTGCACCCAAATGCTCTCGCAGAGCCTGAACCCTCTCAGGCACTCCAACCTCCGTGAGACCACTCCAGCACGTCAAACTCCTTGGCCTCAGCCCGGATCCCCAGAGCCCCCTCCTGAATCCTAACCTCCTCACCCCCAGCTCCACTCCAGAGCCCATAACCCCAGCCGAAGCCTGCACCCCCCCCCCCCCCGCCACAGCACCCCATTTCCCTGCCCCAGCCCTGAGTCTAATCTAAACCCCTCTTGCACCCCAGCAGGGCCAGTACAACCCATTAGGCAAATTAGGTGGTCACCTAGGGTGCCAAGATTTGGGGGCATCAGAAAGCAGGGGCCCAAATGTTTTTTTAAAGCATTCCTGGGCTGGGCGGCCTGCGGCGCGCTGACACCTGCAGCCCTCAGACTCCCTCTCCCAGCCTGTGCTTCAGGCTAAATCTGACATTGCTGCGGGGGGGGGGGGGGGTTCCCCCCCCCCCCCCCCCCTCGGGGGGGGGGGGGGGGGGGGGGGCCCCCGGGATCCCCGGGGGGGGGGGGGGGGGAGCAAGGTGGAAGTTTCGCCTAGGGCATGAAATATCCTTGCAACGGCCCTGCATCCCAACCTCCTCATCCCCGGCCCCACCCCAGAGCCCAAACCCCCAGCCAAAGTCCTCACGCCTCCCATAACCTAGCCCCCTGCCCCAGCCTGGAGCCCCTTCCTGCACCCCAAACCCTTCATTTCTAGCCCCCACTCAAAGCCTGCACTCCCGCAGGTGGAGCCCTCCCGCCCGCCCTTCCACAGCCCCAATCCACTGCCCCAGCCCAGTGAAAGTGAGTGAGGGTGGCAGAGAGCGAGTGATGCAGGGAGAGGGGCTGTCATGAGTCAGGCGTGGGGCCTCAGGGAGGGGGAGGGGCAGGATCAGGACCTCGTGGAAGGGGCGGAGCAGGCATGTGGCAAGGGTGTGTGGTTTTGGGCAATGAGAAATTTGCCTCCCCCCCCCCACTAATTTCAGTGGGACTGAAGATGGTGGACAGTGGACTAAGTCCTGAGGATGGCGTCATGGCCGAGGAGGTCGAGTTGGAGAATGATATGGTGCACATGGCAGGGTCTTCCAGTGGCGTGGTGAGTCAGTACTGCTTTTCCACTCCGGAGGGGGATCTAACCAATTCCGGCTGTCCAGCTCTGGCATGTATGATGCAGGAGAGGTGAACCCTGACAAGTGCTCTTCTGGAGTTGCTGCTGCCCAATTATATGAAGTGGCGCTGTCCTATAGTCTAGTAGTGGGTGAAGGGATAGACATGTACAAGACTAGCTCTGTTTGTGTGTGCTCCTCATTCCCTTGTGCACCTAAACCGTGCAGCGGAACCGTGTGTCAATGCACACCAATATTTCACAGGAATCCTCCGGAGAGCTTGCTAGGAAACGTTCCTGGAGGTACTCGCCAATCCACTGGCGAAGGTTCCTTGGCAAAGCTGCTTCCTCCTCCCCACATAGGAAACCTTCCCGTGCCACTCAGCGGTCACTTGTGCAGGGACCAAAGTGGCACTCAGGTTAGCAGCAGGGACCAGGTCTGAAGCTGCATGTGTGTGGGAGAGGTACTCTTGCATCCTTGCTTGCCCTCAGGAGTGAGATATTGGCTTAAGAATCAGAGGGGTAGCCGTGTTAGTCTGGAATTGCAGAAGTGACAAAGAGTCCTGTGGCACCTTAAAGACTAACTAGAGCATAAGCTTTTGTGGGCTAATACCCACTTCGTCGGATGCATCCAATGAAGTGGGTATTAGCCCACGAAAGCTTATGCTCTAATACTTTAGTTAGTCATTAATGTGCCACAGGACTCTTTGACACTTCTGCATATTGGCTTAAATGACTCTCACCTGTGGAAAAGTTACAATAGGGTCTCTAGTGACCTGCAATGATCCATGTAAAAAAAACATCTAGACTCTTTGCCCCATCTTGAACACCCAACCCTTCGCTCTGGGTTTAACGCATCATGTTTAGGGGGGTTCACCGAGATGTATGTTTGCCAAGATAGTAAGAAAGTGACTCATATATGTAAATAAACTTGTACTTTACTATAATGATTCAGTGTTGTGTGTGAACTAACAGTCGTGCTTCTGTGTTTTGTTTCTTGTGCTTCTGCAGCCATGGCCTTCTGGGGAACCCTTTACAAACCGGCAGAACACCTCTGCTAGCTAAGGAAGCCCCACGGTAGAGCAAGGAGGACATGTTCTGCTAGCTAAGGAAGCCACCAAGGAGGACATGCGCCAATCCTCAGAGGCAGAAATAAGAGACCACAGGGAGTAAAGAGAACCCCTGAAGGAAAAAATTTAAAATAGAAAGGCAGGACAGACAGAGGAGAGAGGAGCACATTGTAAAGGGCCAGGAGTGGATGATAAATATGAGGGAGGAGCAACCAAAGATGTTGAAGTCCCTATTCATGCTCCAGGCAGACTACATGTATGCTCGCCTTCCCCCACAGCCAATACAGAACTGCTTGCCATGCCTGCCCCAAACATGCCTTGCAACTTCCCAGAAAGTTTCTGTACCCTGGTCAGTCCACCCCTTCAGGCAGTGTTTAAAATGATAGCTGGACTTACACACAACTATGAGAGCCTACCCTGCCCTGCACTCTTTTCTCCCTTCCCATCAAGCCTTTTATGTGTGGTGTTAATTAGTACTTAATAAAAACAAATTCTCTGAAAGAAACCCAATTTTTACTTGTTTTCTACGTATGGGGGTTGCTGCTGGTAGTAATATATAGTGGCAATTCAATCATTTGCTAACACAAAACCCAGTCAGGAATCATCACAATTTTCATGCATAGTAGTAAGTTAACAAAATATGACAGAGTGCTATATAGAACGACACATTACTGGTGCTCATTATCAACACGTTGCCTCAAAGCCTCCCTGATTCCCACCCCATTGTGCCTCTCTAATAACCTCAAATTCAGCAGCCAGGTGCTCCACCCCAGGGGAAACTTTTCACCCTTAGCCACACAAATATTATGGAGCACACAACAGGCTGCTATGATAGTGGGAATATTTTCCTCATTTAGGTCTACCTGCCATAAAGGCAGCACCATCACATTTTTAGTCTGCTAAGGGCACATTCTATGGTCTTTCTGCACCTGCTCAGCCTACTGTTGAAATGCTCCTTGCTGCTGTCCAGGTTTCCCATGTAAGGCTTCATGAGCCCTGAGCGTAAAGATACATTGGGTGTCCCAGGATCACTATGGGCATTTCAACATCCCCCACTGGAATGTTGTCTGGAAAGCATGTCCCTACTTGGAGCATTCTGTAGAGGCTAGTGTTCCTGAAGACACGTGCAGTATGCACCTTCTCGAACAACTCTACATGATGTCAGTGAAACGCCCATGGTGAGCCGCAACTGTCCGCAATACCATAGAGAAGTCTCTCTTTCTTGTGCCCCCAAAAGGGGCAGGCCACCATGTTCAGCTGCTCCATGAATGTCAAAAGTGATGTGGTGGTGTTTCTTTCCAGGGAACACAGCAGGTTCAGCTTTGGAGCTCATGATGTAATGCATGACCATCCGGGATGTGTTCCTAACAGTGACTATGAGAGCAGTGCGGGAACCATCCTTTCAGCCAGAGATGATGGGTGCACAGTAAACGGGGGCGGGGGCAGACATTGAAAAATGCCCCAAAGTGCAGTCAGAAGTCCATGGAATGCTGGGACGAAACCCCCGACCCTGACAGCATGGGATGTTGAGCCCACTCCCATGATGCACTGCCATCTATGCCACCTTCCCACAACTCCTAGCTACAGAAAGTGGCGCGTAGCACAGTGGGCAAGCTATCCACAGTGCACTGGTCTGATTGTCGATGCTAGAGCACCACTGGTGGCTGCGTGCCTCCAACAGGAGTGCTGTGTGAACATACACAAGCCACGTCATTAGACTGTGCATTGACAAAACTCTCTAGTGTAGACCAGGCCTTAGTTAGCCCAGCACTGACAGGTGTTTGGCTAACCTGGGCTTAAAAAAAGCCCAAGGGATGGGGCATCCACACCCTCCCTTGGAAGCCTATTCTGGTGTGTAGCTATCCTGATCGTCAGAAAGTGTTGCTCAGAATTTAACCCAGTGGGTCTCAGCCCATGGGTTGCATGTGACCCATTTAGCACACAGCTGCAGTTTGCTAAAAACAAATTCAAAATTTAGCTCTCGGGTCTGGCAGAGGCGGGGGGAGAGAGGGGGCGGATGAGTAGGAGACAGCATCAGACAGCCCTGCCAGCAGCCGGGTGTGTATGTGGGTGTGATCATGGCAGGGTGAAGGAAAGTGGGTCTCTGGAGCGGGGGTCTGGGCAGTGGCGGGCAGGGGGGAGGAGGGCTGGGCAGCATAGGCCTGGGAACTAAAGGGCTGAGGAGGTGCTGGTAGCACCTCCCAGGTTTTACTTGAAGTTCTGCTGCCAGCCGTGCGTGGTCCTGGCTCCTGGCCCCGCTCTGTGAAAGCGGGGGGGGGGGGTCTTTGGGCAGGGAGCACTCGGTATAAGGAGTCAGGGGGAATGCTGGGCAGGGGGTTGGTGAGGTACAGGCCTGCAGCCATAGGGCAAGAGCAGGCTGGCAGCACAGGGCTGGGTGGGCCAGTGTGTGTGTGTCTGATGTAGTGGTTCTCAATCTGCAGCCCACATAACGCACTGAAGACCAGAATTGTAAATAGGTTGAGAACTACTAAACGAACCTACATTTCCATGACTATAGAGTAAGGCCATTACTTTGTGTCCTACCGTCTATGACTATGAAGAACAATTGATCACACTCCTTTTTATAACAGGCCAGACTAGATCTGAATCTGTTAGCAGACTTGAGGCTGAACATGCCCGGCACTTTGAACACTGCCTCACTGGTTAGGTTGTCTGACCCATTTAATCATTTTTGTGGCTGTTCCTTGGACTCTGTCCAATTTGTTCATGTCTTTCCTAAAGAGTGGCACCTAGCCTTGGATGTGGTACTCCAGTTGTGACCTCACCAGCACCAATTAAAGGATAGTTACAACCCATGTCTTACCTACAACACTCCAGTTAATACACCCCATGATGATAGTCCTCCCCCTCGCCTCTTTTTTTTTTGCAACTGCATGACGTTGTTAAATTCAATTTGTAAGCCACTGTAACCCCCAAGATCTTTTTTGTCAGTACTACTGTCGAGCCAGTTAGTCCCCATACTGGATTTGTGCATTTGATTTTCCTTCCTAAGTATAGTACTTTGTGCGTGTCTTTATTGAATTTCACCTTGTTGATTTCAGCCCAGTGCTCCAATTTGTCAAGCTCATTTTGATGTCTAATCCTGCCCTTCAAAGTGCTGGCAACTCCTCCCAGCTTGGTGTCAGCCACAGATTTTATAAGCTTGCTCTCCATTTCAGCATCCGACTTAACTAGTGAATAGGATCAGACCTAGGACAGCCCCTGGTGAGATTCCACTAAGATGGTCAAGTTACCACAACCTTCCATTGAAGACAGTGAGATTTGAGCCCTCAGCACCTAGCCAGAAGGGACTCATAGGTTTCCTCCCATATGCACACACAATCGGAAATGAAAGCAATTATCTTGGCTTGCTTCACTTATTTGCCTTCAGCCTAGCACATTTACTGCAAGCAATCGTTGTAAATCAGCTACAGAGAGAGACTCTCAAGAGGCTAGTTGTGGGAAAAAATCACACTGTGAAAATGGTACTGTGACAATGACTACTGTATGCGGGATTCAGACACTAGCCTTCCTCAGCATCATACACCGGTGTTGCATCCGGAAATAATGCTGAGCATAGAGCCAAGCTGGGAAAGTTTGGAGTTTTGCAATAACTAACTGGTATTTTTCAAACTCAAATAGCAACTTTCAATGAGATGCTAGATAAGAGCTACCGTGTGCTTTACTAACTGAGGGGCAGACGAACTGAGAGTCACTGTGTTTGTTCTAGTCATGAGATGTCTCAGATGAAAGGCGTGTCATTGACTAAAAAAGATCTTCCAAAGGGTTCTGAGAGCCGAATGGTTATGGGGGTGTGTGTGTGGTTAGTCCTTAATCGAAGGTAGCTATAATGAGACATTAAAGAAGTCTAGTCGGAGAATCCTATGGGCACAGTTTCTCTAGTGACCAGAGGTACAGTGACAAATGTAGGGCTGTATATTAATAAGTATTAATATTATCTGTCACTACCATGCTATGTCTGTACCATAAATAGGGATGGATCTTCCACCCCCGGAGTCTGTCTGGGTAGCAGAATTTACAACATAAGGAAAGAGGGTGGAGGCACTGTCTAGTAGTTTTCTAGCAATAGCTTACACTAGACAAGAGACAATGTCAGAGCCAGTAGTCAGCCTTCATGCTCTGTCTAGCCTATGGTCGTGGGGTGGGGTGGGCTGAGGTGAGCATCAAAAGACAGTTTGAACAGGGTAGCCAAGGGAGAAAACAACACCAAGACTCCCACAGACTCAGAGCAGGCGCTGAGCAGGTAGGAGGCTGTAAAATGGTTCTGTTCTGGTCAACTGAATAGGAAAGCCTGTCTACCCTAGCTTGTATGAAGCCTGAGACTAGACGAGCCGAAATATGCACGCAGGCTTTTTGTTACATTAAAATCCCCTTTTCTCTGAGGCTTCGTTCCACCTGCTAAAGAAAAAAAAAATGTTTTAAGACGTCAGTTGATCACTATCACTGAGCACGGAGTCTCACCAATCATAATGGAAAGCTATGAAACCAGGACTCAATCATCTGCTCCGCTAAACTGACAGAAAAATAAATTAACCCTTAAATGCCTCAGAGTGACGCACAGTGGAAAACTGCATCACTTACATAGTAGTAAAATCACTGGGCTAACATACAAATAACTAAAAAAATTACCATGGGTTATCCTTGGAGTAGGATGCAAGGTATAATATTCATTATACTTAGGCATGTAAATTATATAGTGTCATAGTATGGATACAGTCTGACTTGCTGTTCATAAATTCTTGGATCAGCTGTGAGATGTTTAAAAATAAAACCAATGCAGCCCCAGTTGGAACATGTGATTTCACGTCTCATTGTGTCCCCTGATGTAATTATTGGTTACATCGTTCCAGTGTGTGATACCGCAGTACCTGTAAACTGTGCGAGAAGTTAAACACCATGATGCTGAGAAGAGGATTCTGTGGGTGAGAAAGCCATTGCTATCGTATGGAAAATACAAGTAGCAATTCTGATTGAATTGGCTCTAAATAATGATATAAGCCCTGGGCTGCTCTCACTCTTGATAGAGCACAGTCCAGAGAAAGTTCTGTATACTGTTGCCAGTAGAATGCAGAATGAGGCTGCCCAGGATTCTAGCCCTATGGCAGATTTTAAAAAATACATCCAGTTAGATATTTTGTTGTGATGAAAAGGTTACCAGTTAAACACTTATTTGCTGTTGAATGTATCAGCTACATCCTAAGATTCTGTTGCTTTCAATGAAAGTTAAGGGACAATGGCCTCACTGATTCTTAAAGCTGCTTTTATTTAAACATAACAGGCACTCAAACATAGATAGCCCGGTCTTTTGGACAATCCGTTAATACAGTCATGCAAAAAACCTTAGATTTCTGTAATTTACCAATGACAAAGAGGTTTGGTAGGCTCATTGCTATCTGTACACGCCAGCAAACTTCAGTTCAGCTTGACTGGCAGTTGCTACTCAGGGAGCCCCAGAAGTATGTTAGCATAAAGAGTGGCTTGAAGTGATTAACATGAACTAGCAGAGCTGCATATGCATAGCTGGCACATAATGTCTAGCATTAATGCTAATGGTCACTTCATAATATTCAGTCAGCAGGTCTGGATAAACTCCCATCCAAGAACTTTACAAGAGCTGGCCAAGGCGCTCTTGTCCCACTAATATTGATTTTCAGTAAGTCTTGGAACACTGGGAAAGTTCTAGAGGACTGAGAGAAAGCTAATGTTGTATCAATATTTTAAAAGAGAAATATGATGACCTGTGAAATAGGCCAATCATCTTGACTGATCCTGGGCAAAATAATGGAATAGCTGATATGGGACTAAGTTAATAAAAAATTAAAGAAGGGTAATATAATTAATGCCAATCAACTCAGGTTTATGAAAAATAGATCTTGTCAAACCAACAAGCTTTTTTTGCTGATAAGATTATAAGTTTGGTTGATACAAGATAATAGTGTTGAGGATATAGACTTCTGTAAGGCATTTGGCTTGGTGCTACACAACACTGATTAAGAAAATAAAATGTTACAAAATCAATGTGGGATGCATTAAATGGATTAAAAACTAGCGAGCTGATAGATCTCAGAATGTAATGATACTTGGGGGAAAAAAACCTCACTGAGCAGGTGTACTTGTTTTGTGGTGATGCTGGGGCTGTGAGCACCCAGGAATACATGCATCGTGAAATCAAGCATTGTGTCAGGCTGTTATTAAGGCCTCCTGTGGAAATGTTTCTCCATTCAAGAGTGGCTTGCTGTATATTTTCTTTGCTTTTTTGACACTTTCTTTGATAGCATCTTAGTAATTTTAACTGCCGGTTTGTAACTGTAACTTCCGAGTTACAGTGTGGGGTAAAAGTGATGATTCCACAAAATAAAACATGAAATATGTCAATGAGAGACCAATCCCCCCCTCCACCCGAGGTGGCCTTTGAGGGCTGTTTTACATTTAATTTTGAACTTGAAAATAGATTCCCTTTACCTGTCATTTAAATGGGCCCTTTGGCCTGGCTGTCTCCATTACGCAACCCTACAGCCCTGCCTGACACTTCCTTGTATCCCCTCAGTGGTCATTTCAGGGGACTTTGAAGTCAATTGATATCAGCAGAACTGCTTGCATGCTAAGGGCAGTGCTTAATTTGTGCCGGGGCTTACCAAGGCGAAGCCCCTGGGTTTGCCATATCAGCTATGAAAGCAAAAATATTGCTGAAGTCACAGCACCTAATGGCCTGAGCTCTGGCCACTCTTTCATTACAAATTAAGCACTGCTTAAGGGTTTGGTGCACAAAGTTACCTTTCTCATGTACTAAGCTGGACAAGTAAGAAGTTGGAGCCCAGAGACTTCATTGTTTGCACTTTGTTTCGCCTTGTTACACTGTATATTTTCTTCAGTTCGCTCAAACCTTCATTATAATAAGGTCAAGCACAACAGCCCTTAATCACATAACTTAACTGGAACCAGTATATGGGACTTGCCTGATTGGCCCCTTCCATTCCTCTGTCTCACGTTTACATTCTCATAAATGTGGCAGCTGCTGCTTTTTTGCCATGTTTTAGCTTAGCTACTTAATAAAATACTGTGAAGAATAATATCAAATACAGTCAGTCATTTGCAGAATGTCTTGTTCAATATTTTATTGCTTGTTTGGAAACCGAGATATTTTATATTGTCAGTAACAACTTCTAATAAAAAAATAAACTACAAATATATGACTGTTTGAATATATTAACAACTCTTTTGTAATACAAATAGATTAAATATAGAGAAGAAGAATAAATTATGGCTCAGCACAGGTTCACTTGCTGTCTTGAGAAGGCAACTGAAAAATAATGCCCTGAGAATGAGGTAGCAGGATTTTAAATACACAGAATTACAAATATATAAGTTAAAATGTAAAATGCAAAATGCAAATTCTAAGCATTGGCCTCTTATTGCAGGTCTCTGTTAAATTTAAGAATATGTGTTCCTAAATCAGGACTTTGGTCTTGATCAAATCATTTTTAGAACATACACTACAAAATAAGTTACCTTTAAATAAAATACAATAATAAATAAAATCAAACTGTACTCTATCACTGAACTGCTAAAAGCATCAAAAGCTAAAAGCAGTCTAATAAACTGTCAATATTGTACACAATCCAAAATTGTTACTATTAATGATTTAAAAGGACATTGTCAATATCAAAGTCATATATTAAAAATTATTTACCTTTTGTACTAACAATACTTAGATTATTATATCTGAAAGAATTTCCACCCCTCAATTGTTTGATATCTTGTTCAATACTTCCACTTTTCTCAGCTTAGAGAATGAAACTAAAATGGTCTGATTATAATCAATTTCACTTTCTAGTTTTAGCTTTCCAATTAGCATACCTGAGGTATTTCTAATACATCAGTTTCACGCATGGCACAGGCTTGAGCTCAACAGGGCACTGTAGAGAAACGTTTAAACTCCAGTGAAATGTTCTCATAGGTTGATTTTTTAAAAACATGGCTTGAAAATATTTCGGTTGGACTTTCTGATTTTTTTGTAACCTAATTTTGGTCCCTTTGTAAAGATGATGACATGCACTGACTTTATCAAAGGGAATAATGAGCAGCTACAACCACCCCTGCCTCCAAAAATCATCCCTAATTTTAAGGCTCTGTTTCAGGAGAGCACTTAAGGATGCCCTTAACTTAAATATGTGAATAAATGCTTTTCTGAAGGAGGACAGTTTCTTGGTCCTATGCTCTGCAGTCTGCTCTCCCATATCACAGCTCACCTTCGCATCCAGGGGAATACTGCCAACCAGTTCAGCATGGCAATAAAAACATTTTTATGAAATAGAGAGGACATGTATCCAAGTACAGAGGCTCCCCTGTGTGGCCTTGACAATGGAGTGGCCACGCGAGGGCTCCAAGCCAACTTATCGTAGGCTGACGGGACAAGAGCTGCTGAGGTCAGGAGGAGGCTATTGGCTGCAGTGATATAAAAATCCCAAGGGCAAGGGGGGACTGATGTGCCCTCTTGTCACTGAGCTTTTAGCTATTTATTTCAGGTACACACAGACACACACACACAATATATATATATATACACACACAGTATATATATATATATATTGTGCCTCAGCAGAATGTCTCTGGGCATAGAGTGGAAAAACTAACCGTTTCTGTGTACCTTGAGGAATAGGCCCACAATTACTCCACTTGTATGATTCCCATTCAACAAGGTTCTTAAGCACATGCCTGACCGTGAGCACATGAGCAGTTCCAGTAAAGTCAATGGAAGAAATCACCTGCTTACAGTTAGGCATGACATGCTAAATACCTTGTTGAACTGAGGCATACATGCGGAAAAGGCAGCTTCAAGTTTGACAGACAGCGCAAATTAATTTCACTGCTGACCCCTTTACAATTAAATTGAGCATTGGCATTGAGTGGGTTAGCATGCCAATGAATGGACGCTAACCTGTCCAAAGCTGAGGAAGCGCATGTTGCATTTACCAATATTACAACTTATTTTAAGAGTGATTAGAACAGAGATTAATGGGCAGCTGGTTTTAAAATGTCATCTGCAGCCCGCAGCCCTATCAAACATTGGTTTCATTTAGTTGACTCTTAAGTTTCTGATGAGTCCTTGGGTGTAGTTTCCCAGCTGAGGCAAGAAGTTTTTCAGATATATCTCATCTCCATTTTCCAAGGAGCAGTTCTGCTAAAGAAAATAGGCCAGAAATGATTAAACAAAGCCAGCATCAATTTTCAATCATTTAAAAAACAATTGGCCTTGGTTTATGAGCCTAATACGTAAGCAAAATCAGTTCCATGAAATAACCGCCTGGGGACAATACATAAGCAAAATCAGTTCCATGAAATAACCTCCTGCCCTTCTGACTGTGGAGACAATGACTGGAACTTGGAATGTAAACGTTAAGCTCTCCAGATCATGGATTTTCTCTGTATCTTAATAAGATACCAGTAGATCTACAGAGCTGTACAGATAATAAATAACACTAGTATGTTCTGTTTAATTAAAAGAGGTGTTTACTATGAACCTGGAGTTCAGGAATTTTGCCTTGCTAGGAAAGGATGATCAGAGAAGACCTTCAAGTTCAGAAACAATGAAGCTCCTATTGTATTTATTATATTAGGGTTATTATTAGCATTTATATAACATCTCCGATGTGTCAGGTTCTTTGCTGATAGTAAAAGCTTTAGAGGCTACTGAATATGTTTTTCTGCATTCTGATAAAGATTTAAAGGTTGCTTTTATTTGTGTTTTGGGGAAGGAAACAGAATATTATTTTATTGCTTTACTTGCATTAAGAGGACACATTTCTAATCCATTACTGAATGGCTCATAGCTACCACAAATCTGATCCATTCTATGATAGATAGAAACCTTTCTTTAAATGCTCTGAGCAACAATAATTTCCACGACACTAACAGCACTGGATTTGCTATGCATTCATGATTATTATCGTCCTCATAAAATCTTGTATGAGCCTGAAACTGACTCTTAAGATCTGGGCAAGCTTGTTGTGAGAATGTTTGAGGTTCACTCTCCAACTCCGAGTGCAATTAAATTGCAAAAAAGCACAGGTTTAAAATACAAATTTGCTCTATAACAAATAGAGCTGAGGAATTAGACTATAATCAGAAATGCCTGGCAAATACATTCTGAATGATACTATGAGCTTTAAACAAATACTTACATTTCTTCCATGCAGACTGAGCAAATTGCTTAGGATTGGTTCGTAATAATCTTTACATTTAATGACGCTTTTCAGAGCCTCTGAGGCTTGGCACAACTTTTCAGACTCAGGCACCTATTAAACACAAGAAAGCAGGAAAAAAAGATCAAAATTTTTGCAATCACTGTAGTCACACCGTTTTGAGGTATTTCCTCCCATTGAAATCAATGGGAAATTAGCCATTGTCTCCCTAAACCAGAATCTTTTTAGTTGCCCTTCACATGCTCTTTGTAATCTCATCTATATCCTTCCTATATGATAAGTGACCTTGGTTATGCACATATGCTGTGTAGTCTTTATAGAACTTTGTGTAGCCACAGAGCAATTCCATTGATGTGAAGTGGCTACACTAGCCAATTATCACATGACAACAAGACGCTTTTGATGAGAATTTATGAATTATCAGACTTGAGTATTATTGTAAAAATGGCCTGTGTTTAAATCATCCCTGTGTTATATGAAAACTTGGCAGAAATTGCAAACCATTTACCAACTGGTAGATCTTTTAGCCATGTTAATAATTGAGGCCTCCATATTGGCTCATGTAAAACAAGTCTTTGCTGCAGATTCATGTGTAGACATTTCACTAAAGTTGTATTTTTAAACCAAATTAGTAAACCAGGGCAAGTTTGTGTGAAGAAAAGCTAGTGGTACTTAGTTGTTTAATTTCTGTTTGCTGACTAATACAAATACTGATTATATATAAAATTAAATCTTTAGTTATTTCTGCCTATGTCTTAAATATTTTTTCTGTATACATATATATCATCTCTTACCTTTGGATCAGTGAATTTGACCTTCATCACTCTGGTATTATTGCAGGGTATCTGGAAAAGCAACACAAATGATAGCCATCAGAATGAGAACTTAGAGTGATTCAAAGCAAAACTGAGTGTGTATCTTGCAGTTTTCAGCAGCCTCGTGGTTTTAGTGTAATCCCACTCTCAATACAATCAAGCAAAGCTTTGTGAACAATCTATGTGTAAAGTGTTTCCTTATAATTTCCTTTATGAGAAAAAAAAAACAAATCAAAGAAATAAGTTAAAACTAGAGTCTTAAACTGAATGTTTTTCAATGTTACATAAACACCACAAAGTTCTTTTGACAAAGTTCTCATCTATTGTGTAATTAGTCACACTTCCATTTTGACTCAGGCCTTATCTACACTACGGGCTGGATCGACGGGCAGAGATTGATCTATTGGGGATTGATTTATTGTGTCCCACCAGGACGCGATAAATCGATCCCCAGAGGCGCTCCTGTCAACTCCAGAACTCCAGCTCACCAAAAGGCGCAAGGCAGACTCAACAGGGGAGCCCGCTGTTGACCGCTGCCGCCGTGAGGATGGCAGGTAAGTCGATCTAAGATGCATTGACTTCAGCTACGCTATTGACGTAGCTGAGATTGCGTATCTTAGGTCGACCCTCCCCGCTAGTGTAGACCAGGTTTCAGTTGGAGGTCTGGGTAGTGCAGTTGATCCAAGTCAAACGGACTTCTTGGCTGCCAGGTGCGCTGGGTGTCTGGCACCTTGCCTAGCACACAACATACCAGACCCTGTTGTGTGTTATTTCTTACCCCAGAACCCCACCTTCCCCCACCAGTTAGTTGTTCTAGCCCCATAGTGGCTTGATATTATTGCTATGAGGCAAGTCCTGTCCTCAGTTATACTGGTGTAGCTCCTATGGACTCAAGTGGATCTAAAATTAACTCCTATATATTAAGCATTAAAGATGGAACTTTCAAAAGGTCCAGTAGCGCAACGCATGGGGTGCAGTTGTTGTGGGATAAGAACACGCCTCGGGTGTCTGGCAAAGCAGAAGAGTGACCCAAGTGTGGTAAATGTAAACACCTCTCTCCTTATTGGAATGTAAGACTTCATCTCAAATTTGACTTTGAATGATCAAACAAACAAAAAAGAGCTAGCAGGCAAAAGATCGAAATTGTATTTCAGGATATTATCACAACCTTGATTAGCCAATCAGATTACTCCTTCCATCCTGCCCATTTTTAAAATATAGATACCACATATGCATAGGTTAATATTGTAAGAGCTGTTACTACTGTTTTCTAGAGCGAAAGAGAAAAATGTATCTACAAAGTATCAGCTGTGTAATTACAAAGGTGAGATGGACAGATTCTGCTACCTGTATTCACAATGAATAGTGCCTTAGGCCCAAATATTTAGTCACATACTTAACTGTAAGGACACAAGTCATCCAGCTGAAATGAATGGCTCTATTTATGCGCTTGCAGTAAAACGTAGATGTTTGCAAGAATGAGGCATTCTGTTAACAGCTCCAAGGAAGAGACTATGTGGCAGAATCTGGCCTATAATTATCAAACTTATATTATGCACTGGATACAAATGGATACATTTCCTTAAATATCATTAATGAAAAAACATCATTTAGACATATTTACCTGAGCTCCTGAACTTATGTTGGTGATTCTCTTGACCATCTCTTTCATGCTGGATTCCTGGAGAGTCGGCTTGATAGCAGTACTAATCATTGGTCGGGAAGAAATATGATCTATCAGACAGAAAAGAGCAAAAGTTGCCTTTAACAAGATGAACATCCTGGATTGCCTGGTCGCAACTCTTTGTATTGCCTGGTTAGAACAGTTTGAGGTGTTCTTAATGTTTATGCACCTTGCAAGCTAATTATTTTATAGTGTATAAGAGGAAACAATGATGACGTAAACGAACTATTCTGCTGTATGGATTTTGATGATACGCAAAGAGATTTATTTTTAAACAAACCCATGTCACTTGATCTGATAAGGAGTTAAACATCACAATACGGTTACAACATCACTGCATACTAAGTGAAAACAATAGTTTGCTATTTGTTACACGGATTTACATGTAAAAAAGTGTTTTCCTCTTAATCATTTTTTTCCAAGTCGTCTATCAGGTAGACCTTGATGGGGAACTCATGATTTGGCATATTTGCTCTGGGTCCACTTCCGAAACCACAAAATCATTTTTGCTTTTATCAGATCTAGTGAATAATTATTTCTGGCTGTAAACTTAGACTCTGTGATATAATATACATATCTATTAATATGCATAGCAACATGCATATAAAATACCACCTACAGATAGCAAACATTATATGACAAATCATGTCCATTATTGTATGTAATAACATACTCTTAGCAATACACAAATCCTTGATTTTTTATTGTTTAAAATAATTTTATGTATCATCCCCCATTAAATAAAACCCCAACCTCTTAAATTGCATACACACAATAAATTGCCAGTGACCAAAAAGCTGTGGATCACACCCATTATTAATATATAATAATATGTACCTTAATAAGTAATATGTACCTTATTTTTATGTGTTAGCTTTAAAACCAAATGCATTACTGTAAAGCAATATAGTCTATTATTAATATGCATGTACTCTGTTATATTATTTATAATAATGTTAACTATCGAGAAGATTGTCTCCAAAGTGCTCAGAGCAAGATAAAAACAAATATAATGAAAACATAACCACCCTTTTAAAATACATGCACAAAAAACAAATGCTGTCAGCATTTCTCCCATTTAGTCCATGTCACTAGAATTATACTATTCCAAACTTTTCTTTTTTATTTTCCAACATATCTACCAATTTAATCGTTCAGATGAGGATGTCAGCTTTTTTCTCATGTTAGAGCATTATTAAGGTATCTGTTAAAGTAGCAAATGACAGTGAGGTAAAATCTTTTATTGGACCAGCTTTTTTGGTGGAAGAGACATGCTTTTGAGCTTCATAGAGTGCTTCTTCAGGTCTCCTTCAAGCTAATTATAGGAGATTCAAAGAAGAATCTTTATTAGAGCTGTGGAGGTGAGGAGAATTTTAGCCAAAAATTTTTATTTTTTACAAAAAAATTTAGAGCTGACAATGCTGAAATATTTTGTGAACTCAGGCTGATTTGGTTAAAACACACAATTTTGGTTAAAAATTTATTTTGACATTTATGAAATTAAACATTTTTATTTTTTTGTTCAAAAATTCCTCGCATTTTATTTGAAAAGCAATATAAAATATTAAAAAAATCTGCAAAATCAAAATTTTTCCCAGCTTATTTTGGTTTGACAAACTTTTTTTCTAGATTTTTTTTATATTGCCAGCACATCAAAAAAATCTGTTCTTGGCACATCTGTAATCTTTATTACTGGCGATGAGGCATGGTCCCAAAAGAACTCAAGGTTGATTTTTCAGCTCTGAGGTTGAGTTTGCAATGCTGCCCGTTACAACAAATAACTTTTCATCTGTAAGCTAAATAAAGCAATGACAATAAACACAGAACCCCAAATAGAAATGAAGAAGTGCCCTGTGTAAGTTGGAACGCTTGTCTCACTCACCAACAGAAATTGATCCAATAAAAGATATTATGTTACTCACCTTGTCTTGCTAGTCACTTTGCAGCATAAAATGGCAGCTAAGCAATTCAGAGTAGTGATTGATGTTAGAATTTTATTATGTTACAACAAAAATGTTAAGGCTTGTACAGCCACTAATAAAACCCTCATAGTGATATTAGTTATCCTCATGATGATGGAGGGACGGCTGGGCCAGATCTCAGTAAATGGTGTTGCAACCTGGTGCACCAGATCACAGGAGTGTTCAGGTTTGGCCTGTCACCTTTCCACCATCTTGTGTAATAGGCAGCCAGGCCAAACCTGAGCAGTCCTAAGACCTCATGTGTGAAGGTGCAACAACTAGAGCAGGGAACTGGCCCAGCCTTGCCAGCCAAGAGCTGCAGGAGCTACTGCTGCAGGGTCAGTTTTTTGGTTTTATACATTGTTTTTTCCATTTTATTTTATGTTATTTCACACGGTGCTCTACCTGCTGCTGATAATGCTGCGTCAATGCCCTCTGGATGGCTTCGGCCTAGTAAGACAGTAACATCATCTTGCACATCCCAAAAGTGAGATCAGTGAGGGGGACTGACTGAAAATGTAAAAAAAAATATAGATGACTGGCTTTGAAAATGCCGCTAGTGAGAGAATACATTGAAATGGTTCTTGTGAGACTGTCACAATGACTTTAATCAAATATTATTTCATTTATATTTCCTCAATGTGTGACAGCTGTTGGCTTGGCCAGCACTCCATGGATTAAACTGGGGACCTTCTGACCTAAAAGCATGCACTACTATAGCTTGAAGTGAGCTGTCTAACTGGGACTATAAAAGACTTATAACTGCTGTGGACTGGGCATGCAGGGGAACCTATAACACACTCACTAGCGGGTTACATAATCACTTCTGAAGTCTTAATGACAGTTCCAATTAATTTTAAATTCCTTCCCAAGCATTTCTAATGTTTAAAAAGTGAAGTTTTATCCATCTAGTATATGAAACATATTTAAACAGTTGTAGTGTTTTAATCGGGTGGCTACAAGCTATGCTTTTTATTTTTAAAGCCTACATTGGATTTGACAGAAACCCCCAACACTTATCAAGATGTTAAACATCTGCCATGACCTAGAAATTGGTCTAACACATAAAGTATTCTCTTTTTTTTTTTTACTTGTTCTGTACTCTGTGACCTGGGCACATAATACAAGTCTATTGCAATATCTTCAACAGCTAAACCAGGGCCATCCACACCTCTTTTCAGCGACACACGTTCTGTGGTAGTTAATATGTAATCGTTTAAACTTGGAGGATGGTATTTTCCTTTCAGCCTGAACTTTGAATATTACAGACTAGTATTTGGTGGACACATTACTCTAGGAGAAGCCAAGGTATTCCACAGCATGACATTGTTTCAGGAAGAGACGAAAGTCATTACCTGCTTTCTAGCACAGATTTAGAAAAAGAAAATCTACAAAAGGCACATGTACTTTGTTACTTAGCAAGAACTCTTGTTTCATTTTTACACCTGAAGCATTGTGGCTAAGGCTCAGATTTGGTAAATATCACGGACAGGTCAAGAGCAATAAACAAAAAATCATGGCAGCCTGTGCAATGATTTTTACTAAAAATATCTCTGACAAAATGGGGAAGGAGAAGGGTCTCCTTGCCAGCTGCAGCAGCTAGGAGCTGCGGGGTTCCCTGGCTGCCAAGGGGCTAGGAGCTGCTGGGGGCCTGCCGCCAGCAGCGACTGAGAGCTATGTGGCCTGTCAGCTGACAGCTCCAGCCCCTCCGCAGAAAATGTCACAGAGGTCTCTGGCAGTCACAGAGTCCATGACATTATCGTAGCCTTAATTACAGCATATCCTCTTGCTTAATACTAGGCCCATAAAAAAGGAGGATTGTGGGTTTGGGAGCTGAGTATACTGCCTAGTTCTTTTCCCACCCCTAGCCTGAAGCCTAGGTTAGATGTAGAAGCTGCCCTAGAGACCACAGTGCCGGCTGGAAAATACCCAAGAAAACATTCTGCTGTCAGGAAACACCGTGATGGTGAAAATTAATTGCTTTGTGGAAACAGGTCGGTTTTGATGAAATGTTGTTTTGGGAACTAACTGAAGAAAAGGACATTTTATTCACATTGAAATGCTCTGTTTTAGGAATGCAATGGTTTGATTTGCCATTTTGAAATAACTGTTAGTTAATGTCTGTAGATTAATTGTCTTGTGTAAAATAAAAAAGTCAAAATTGGAATGAAACAATTTGATTTTTGTCTAATGTTTTGATTGACCTAAAACTCAGTTATTACTGGAATGATGTTTCGTGGGAAATTGAGAAACTTCTGGTTTCGTTCCATTTTGAAATGGAAAAATTTAAAAAAAAACCTGTGGAATTGCCCGCAAAATGGAAAATCTACTTCCCATCTAGCTGTAGCTCAGACCCAACCAGGGATTGGGTCACTCCTCTACCTGCCGTCCCACCTTCTCAGCCAGAGGTCACAAGGCTAGAGAATTAGAAATTGATTAGGTTAGGTGAATGCCTATCGGAGACGCCCCATTCTGGAAAGTTCTCCAGTTAAGTGGTCAATGTCAGTCTCTATTCCTCCACGCTGTTCAAGACATCCAAAGGAGTCTTGTTCCAATATTATTCTTATTAGTGAAATCCTGCACAGTGATGGTAACGTCACAGAAGAGATGTAGACAGTTCCTGATGCAAGGAGTTAGCAATCTAAAAATCTACTGCCCAAGTCTGATGTAAGGATGCAGAAATGCCACGATCTCAGGGAGTTTGTTGGTGCCAACCCTGGAAAGGCAGCTGTCATATTTGTCTAGCGTGACTGGAAAGTGACTTATCTGGGGTTGTTAGGAGAATGTCTCCAAAGAGTTTGGAGTACTAAAAGCTCAACAACTAACTGTGGTAAACATGGGTCTATCACCAAGGAGAGAGATAAAAATCTTTTACCAGACAAATGACAGCATCTGATTCTAGATACTGTAACAGTTAAAGAGCTGGGGAAAGCCTACCATACTTATGTCAGTTCAGCCAGTGTGGGTGGAATGCAACAGGGGAGCCTGCGGAGAGAGATTCTAAGAAACAGCACTAATCTATAGGTTTAGTTACCAAAATACTCAAGGTGGAAGAAAAGGAGGCTTATCAGTTGACCCAGTATGGTGGTGCACTGGGGGGAAAAGGAAGACAAAACTTCGTTCTACAGATCAGTCTCTGATTACTGAAAGTACTAAAGCAAATTCAGCAACTAAGGGTATGTCTACACTGCAGTCACGGGGTGTAATTTAAGCTAGTTACTTCAGTTGCTCGAGCAGTGAAACCATGGCAGCATAAGCCTCAGTGTGGCCTGTAAAAAGCAGCTTCTAACCTGAGGTAATTACTTGGATTGCTAGCCTGAACCGAAGACCATGCTGTAGAGCTTCAGTGCTCCAAAACCAACTGCAGTATAGCCATATTCCCAAAGAAAATGATAAAGCATAATCTCCCCCACCTATCTTGAATTTATGCAATAATTTACAATTATATTTTTGTTTGATGGAGCGAGAAGTGTCTAGTCTTTCTGCTTCTATTTTTGACTCCACAACACTTCATATTATGCTGTTCTGGAAATGTCACAGGGAGTCACTTCCAGGGAAGGTGAATTGACATCTGTCTTCATTCCAAGCTTCATTTCCCAGACTTTTCATGCAAATTTAAGACGAGGAAGACTTGTAGCACCTTTGAGACTAACCAGTTTATTTCAGCATAAGCTTTTATGGGCTTATATTTACAGATACAGACTAACATGTCTGCTAATCTTAAACATGTAAATTTAGGTATTGAAATGTTAAACAGCAATTTGTGCAAGTAAACACAAGTGCACGAATGTGTGTGTATTTTTGTGCACCCAAATGGGCTCTTTCCTGTTGAAATATGGCCTCCGGTGGTCAGTCTGGGTTTTTGCTCATTAGCAAAGTGGGTGAAAAACTTTTGAAATGAAACTAAGCAAATTTCACATGGGGTTGGCTTTCATGACATCCT
Organism: Dermatemys mawii; assembly: GCA_007922305.1. Classification (NCBI taxonomy): domain Eukaryota; kingdom Metazoa; phylum Chordata; order Testudines; family Dermatemydidae; genus Dermatemys; species Dermatemys mawii. Next base: position 6,804,534 of record ML677358.1, read on the forward strand.
CCCCCCGAAAAAAACTTGGGCCATGTTCACTAACGGGGAGGAAGGGTCAGAAAGAAAACATTTGCTTTCTGTTGCTGCTGGCAGTAAGTGGCTGAAAGCATGATCAATTTAATTTAAAGCAGTGCAAAAATTAGCTTTTTTTTAAAAAGCAGAGATAAGGTCCAAATCAATACAACCCCCAAATCTGGGGAAAATGTGAAGCCTGATTAAACTTCAGGACTGGTTCATACTGAATCTCTACAATTGGTTGAGCCAAAATCCAAACACACCTGTCCTCTGAAGAGGTTCTGATCTGGATCCAAACCTGGGAGCTCAAGTCCATTAAAAGTGGCTCTGGGAAATGTGAAAAAGCATTCAGTTTAGAGCGCTATTCAGAACTGTATCTACCAATGTGACACATATTTCACTGCCTCTTTACTGCTAAACACGTTTATGTGAAAACAGGATCTTGGCTTCTGAAGTGGACATGTGCTCCTGCTTTTTCCCATCCATAAGGCATCATTGTTCTTTGTAACCAGCTGTGATATGTCAGAGGGACCAAGGGTTCACCCTGAAAACAGCATTGCTTGTAATAAGCCAAAAACCCTATTATGCAATGGTGCAAAACTGCTGTGTTCTCTCTGCCCAGTAACAAATATCAGATAATTTGTTGTTTTAGAGTGTCTGCTCTTCTGGGACATGCTGTCTTGGTTTGTATCCTGCATAGTGCCAAGCCCAGTGTCAGAGCTTAAATAACATTGACCAACTTTGCCTGTTTTTCTCTGCCCAAGAGAGGCAGCTGCTTGTGAGGGAATGAAGCCCCATTGAAAGCTACTGGAAAATTAAACTGTACCTACAGCAAAGGCCTTTTGAAAGGTGTAGCACTGAAGTTGAAGCTGAAGACACTCTGCACCCTACATATTTGCACACAGGGTCTTTGAGGGCTCCCAATTAAGGCTCAATGTTTCAACGTTTGTGCTTCTGGAAGGTGACACTGTTGAAAACAAAGGTATAGATTTGAATGCCTAATAAGGTCTCCATTCCAACTGAAGACAGAAAATTCCTCACTACCCCTAAGCACACAAGACAACTTTACAGTAGTGACACTATCTTTAGTTGAAATGAGCCTTTACTAGTTAAATAACCCACAGCCATATCTTATTGCTTAGATCATGTTACAGTGTGTGGAAAGCTGGCCCGAGGGAGCTGGACATGTGAAGCAATTACACTGATAGCAAGCTTTGGTTTTCCTTTTGCATGAGAGTCAAAGTTTTACAGTGCTGTCACATAGCATCACACTAGTAATCCTCCTCTTCCCCAGTGATTGATGAAGACATGCTTTTTCCATGAACTTCTTTCCTTGACTCTTTTTTGATAGCAGGAGTTGTCTACATAGGAAAATTTCCAGTTATACCAATATGATGACACATGTAGTTAAAGCACTATAGATATACAAGTATAACTCCTGGTCTGGATACTTATAAAGTAAGCCTGGAAAAAGGAGTCCTACCGGAATCAGAATAAGTGTGCCCACATGGGGAATTATTACTTACTGCCTATTATTAAGGTTGCTCACCACTTCCCAATGTAAGACCCTGTTTACAACTTTGCCAAACTTCAAACATTTGGGCTGAAGTTTTCCATCTGGATACCTGCCTCAGACTGAAATTATTTCTAAAAATTTCAGCCAGAACAATTCAGTCATTTTTGGAGAACGAAGCTAAGGAAACGTATGTTCTTGGGTTCATATTAAAAAATTCTTGTGACATTTTCTTTGAAATGCTCTAGCGCTCCCATACCTTGGAGGAGGGACCTGAAATTTGGCAAGGGGTTGACCTTTGTCTCAGGAATGTGCCTTTTGCCATCACCAAATCTGGCCATATTACAAGCCTTTTAAAAACTCACTGTTTGCATTTGCTCAGTGGAGATTTGCTAGAGCTTAACAAGTAAAACCTCCAAAAATCTGTCCTCCCCGAGCCTGCGAGGCTATCACACTCCTAGCACTGATTGGACTGTACATAATCCATCTCTTCAGAGTGCCTGTGTGTAGCTGGAACTGAACATGGTCTATCCTTTCACAGCTCCTACATGTGAACAGTTTGCACATGAGTGATACCCACAGAGCACCCAAGCATGCTCCAAGCCCAGGGCTTCAGGGTCTCAGGACTTTCTCTGTAATTGCTGCTCTGGGCCATATGATCTCTCCTTTAGGTATCTCCCACCCGGCCATGTGTCCGCAGGGAAGAGGAAGCTATTTAATTTGAATGCAGAGGACAAAATTTGGATCAGTGGGTAGGGAAAGGAATAGACTAGGACAAGGAGTCTGGTGACACTGGAACAGGTGTGTGGAGGGGCAGAAATTGGAACTGGGAGGGGAAGTGTGGTACTGATTGGGCAGAAAGGCTAGAAGTGGGAACCAGGGAAATAGAGACTGGAAGATGGTGATGGAAATGATAGTGTGACTGGAAGCCAGTTCGAGCACGGCTGAGGGAAACACCAAGCTTGGACATGAAGGTGGGTTGCGGTGGAGAGGACTGGGAGCTTGGGAGAATTATAACAGTCTTTAATTACATGATCACATGCTACTTTTTTCCCCACAGGTCCCCTGCCTCATGCCGTCCACAGGCTAGACCTGCTTTGGTGATGAATCAGAGCAATGTAGTAAAGGAGGCTGTTATCTGTATGACCCCAGCAGAAGTTGGAACGTGGGGACTGCAGGAAGAGATAAGGAAGTCCCATGATAAAGGCAGATCAGTGCTTCTCTGGAGAACAGGATTCTATCCCTTCCACAGTGTTACTATGAGATGCTGAGAAAGCCCTTTTGGGTGGCCACTAACTGTATGTTCCTAATTTTCTGGGTGCCCCCACTTGAGAGCCTGGGTCACGACTTACAGAAGTTCAGAGCATCCAGAACTTAAGCTGGGTAAAATTTTCATGTGAAATGTTTTTCCTCTCACAGGGGTTATGTGAAAAAATATTAATTACTGTTGGTGAAGACCATGAGGAAACTAATAATTCTATCTTCATTGCAGGTTTTGACTAGGTTATAGCAAACAAGTCATGTGTCCATACATTGAACAATGAAGATAAAAGAAAATATTAACTCACTGAGTACTGTCCATTCTGTGCACAGAATGAGGTCTTTTGGAAGAAACAGCATGCGAGCGTGTAGTTAAAGACTATATCATAATGATCATGAGCTCCCAGTGCGATACTGTAGCCAAAAGGGCTAATGAAATCCTTGGATGCATAAAACAGGAGACTCTTGAGTAGGAATAGAGGGATTATTTCCCTCTATATTTGGCACTGGGGCAGCCGCTGCTCCAGGACCTCAGTCTATGCAGTTTAACGAAGAGAAGATTAAGGAGTGACTTGGTTACTGTCTACACGTCCTTACATGGAACAATATTTAGTAACGTGCTCTTCAATATAGCAGACAAAGATATAACACAGTCCAATGGCTGAAAGATGAAGCTAGATAATTCAGACACATAATAAAGTGTAAATTTTTAACAGTTGTGAATCACTGGAACAATTTACCAAGGGCTGTAGAGGATTCTCATCACTGGCAATTGTTAAATCAAGACTGGAATTTTTTCTAAAAGAGCTGCTCTAGTTCAAAAGGAATTATTTTGGGGAAGTATTATGGCCTGTGTAATATAGAAGATCGGCTAGATGATCATGATAGTCCCTTTTGGCCTTGGAATCTATACATACATACATACATCATTCCATAACTCTTGAGTGCTTGACTTTGTAACTTTAATAAGATTATTTTATCACCTTTCTGAGTATGCAGTACAAGTGTAGCTTTCCTGTGTTGACAAGCCCCCAGAGAGTATAGATCCTCACAGAAGGAAGGATTTTTCTAGAGCTCTTGATTGTTGCATTGATCTTTACTTTTAGAAGATGATTCAGGAGTTAAATGAATTTTTTTATAACCTGAATAGCATCAGACATGAGTCACAATATAGCCCATGTCAGCATGTGTAATATCTCTTAATCAGTGGTTGATTTTATATGCCATTTCGATAAGTATATTGGAAATATACCACAGTCACAGTTTTAGTAAGCAAATGTAAATGATTGATGCAGAAAAATCCAAATAGGTATTTATTATTTTAGATAGGTCAATTCTGATAGAATGAGAGACTAAGTAGAATTGTAAATTGTATCAAGTTAGCCAGAGTTGGAACCTTTCAGTTGTCATGTACAAATAGATGATAAAATATTGGTTAGATACATCCTGGCCAAAGAGTTAGCATAAAATTGTCATACTGAAATAGATTAGGATAGATATTTAAATGTTGTTTAAATAATAAACTCTTACACAGTTACAAGGAGATATTAAAAGGTCAAACCTTTAAAAGCATCATTTATATTAATGTGTCCAAGTTTTGGGTTGTAACTGAGTTTTTGCAAAGTTGCTTTTGCTCACACGCAAATGGAGTACTTTAGCCATTTAATTACCTTATTTGAATATGAAATTCTTAGTTTTAGGGCATGCAAAAACTTTAGTGGCTATAATTATGCATTAAAAAAACTGAAATTCCAAGTTAGAGACTATGCTGAGTATTTGTTCCTAGAAGAATCATTGAGTTTTTTAATTTTTTTATTTTCCTTAAGTCGTTATTTTATTTCAAGAGACAGGGAACACAGTTTTGGGAGCAAAGGGAGAATTTCCAGCTTTCCTAACTGAAGAATTCTAAAGATTGAAATTTCTTCCAAGTGAGGATCTTGTCTTCATATCTGTCTGAAAGTGTTTAGCACGCTATTTTTGCTACCTAATAAATAATAAAATTAGTCATGACTTGTGTACTGGTTTTTTTTTTCTAATCTGCTTTTGTGTTAGTAGGGTTATTTAGTACTTATTTTACTATTTAGTGTGAATATGAACATATTCAATATATTTATTGGCATTTCTATAGCATTCATTACTGTAGTATTAGAGTAGCACCTTGTTTCTTACATGTGGAGAATTCATGTAGACATAGAGCATAGCACAAGTAGCAGCCACAAATCATTCATATTTTAGAAAACATAAATGATGGATATAATGGAAACAAGCCAGTTTTAGACCACGTTACCTGATGTATATATTACCTTTGTTCTCACAAGACGTATTCCCTCCTTCAGGAGAGAGACAGAACACACGATTGACTGGACAGCTGGCAGTTCGTAGGCATTAAAATGAAACCAGAAAGGGAACCAAGAGGTCCTGAGATATTCACAGAGCTGCAGTGAGAGAGCCCAACAGACGTAGTAGGCCCTACAGGAGATTGCAGGCCATAGGGACCTCTCTAGAAAGTCCTCTGGTGTGAAAGCCTGTCCAACAGAGAAAAGGCCAAAAGAAAATTGGAGGGAAACGTGCCACCAAAGAAGGGGGAGGAGAGCCAATTAACCTTACAATGCAACTGACAGAAACACAGAATTGCCCGATGAATGAGAGAGAGGAGTTCTTTAAGTTAAGCACCAGTGCTGACACAAGAACAAATGGATATAAATCTGGGCAAGTTGAGGCTTCAAATTAGATGAAGGTTTCTGATGAGGAAGGAATTTCTGGAGCAGCCTTCCAAGGGGAGCAGTAGGGGCAAAAAACCTAACTGGCTTCATGATTGAGCTTGATACCTTTATGGAGAGGATGGTCTGATGAGACTACCTACAATGCAGTGTAGTAGATTTGTGACTGCTATTAGCACATATCCCCAGTGGCTGGTGATGGGTCACTAGATGGGGAGGGCTTTGAGTTACTAGGGTGACCAGACGTTCTGATATTGGGACCTTTCCGCCACTCGCCCACTGCTTCCGGGGCCGGCCGGGCGGCCGCAGCACCTGCCTGCTGGCAGGAGCACACCCCTGACTGCCCCGGGCAGAGTCAGGGCGGCCAGGTCTCTCTGCCGTGGTGCTGGCGCATGCTGCAGGGGCGGGGGAGGGGGTTGCTGCTTGCACGGGTGCTGGCAGAGGCGGGCGGGGGCAGAGAGCCCCTGGCCACCCGCCCCCAACCTGGCTCCGGCCTCTCACCTCATCAGCTCCACGCCCCACTGCCCCAGTCAGATTCTAGGTGGCCAGGTCCCTCCCAGCAGGAGAGGTCTCTGCCATGGAGCATGCTGCAGGGGGAAGAGAGCTCCTGGCTTCCCCCCACCCTACAACCCGGCTCCTACCTCCGACCAGCCTGCCAGATGCTTCCTGGGCCCCTGCCGCCCCGGTCCCGACCTGACCCCAAGAGCCAGAGGAATCTGTATGCTGGATGCTTCCTGGGACAGGACGACAGAGCTGCCCCAGGTAAGCACTGCCGGGACTCCCTACCTCAGCCCCTGGTGGGTCCCTCTGGCTCTTGGGAGTGGAGGGGGGACTTTGCATGCTTATCTGCAAGCCCTGCTCCAGCAGCTCCCCACTGGCTCTTTTCCCGGCTAATGGGAGCCACAGAACTAGTGCTTTTGGCTGAAGAGTCTGGAGACTCCCCTTGTTGCTCTCACCCTAGGAGCCAGAGACCTCCCAGTAGGGCTGGTGAGTGTGGCCAGGGAAGGGGGCAGGGTGTGATGGGATGAGTGCCTGGGAGGTGGGGGAGGGCTCAACAGTGAGGGAAGTTTGTGTGTTTTGGGGTGCTAGCCAGTGGGTGCCTGTTGGGGGGTGCTGGTGGGGGATAGCCCTTAAAGCTGCCCGCCAACAAAGTTGGCACTGCCGCTATCTTCCCTGCTGCGCTGCAGGAAAAAAACCCACGCAAGGCGTAGCCGCACAAAAGCACAATTGGTAAATGCAGGGGGATGGTTATATGGTAAGTGCGCGGTGTGACGGGGACCAAAGGTCGGAAACCAGGTGCAGAAACAGACAGTTTGGTGCTGCCGTTCCCCGCGCACCAGGAAAAAAAGCCACCCTCTTCCTCCGAAAGCTCGGGTCACTTGTAGAGTGCGACCCCCCTGCCCCTTGTAAACCAAGCCGTGCGGGGCTGTCAGGTCTTCCCCGCGTGTCTGGGGGAAGACAGGGTGCAAAATAAAAACAAACAACAACAACAACATCAACACTATCAAATTATTCATTTATTTTCATTAACTGTATAAACTAAATAATAAAATTAATAAGGAAGGAAGGGAGGGAGGGAGGGAGGGGAAATCTGTGTGTATTGGGAAACTAGCGAGTGGGGGGTTCTGTGGGGGTGTTGGGCAGCTGCTCTGGGAGGGGGAGCATAGGGGTGGTGTGCACAACATTGTGCATTTGTTGTAGGGGGGCTCTGGGCCTAGGTAAGTGTCAGAGGCTGCATCTCCTCCCCAGCAGAGTGTGTGCAGACCGGTCCACCTTGCTCATGGCAGAGCTAAGGAAAGGAGACACCTGCCTCTGCACATACTGATTCTACCCAGGGCGGGCTGGGGCTGAGCATTGCTAAGTTGCTGCCCGGTTTGCTTACCCACATTGGCAAGCAGGGATTCCACCTGGCCGTGTTTATCTGCTTAATGTACAATTGGGACACCATTTGTCTCAATATTCAGGTAAAACGTAACACCTGGTAGTGAAATAGAAAATTAGTTGGTTGGGAATGTTCCATTAAACCCGATTGTGATCTACTGGAAATTTTGGTTTTTCAGGTTGTTTTCCGGCGTAATGCAAATTTACGGTAGGGATATGTAGTTTACAGTTCTGAACCACAGTGCGTACCATAGGACAAACTACAGTGGGCACATAAGAAGCACAGAGACTGCACAGTTCTTTTCAGTGGTTAGCTATCTAGCTAACAGTCTTCAGCTGAAAACCTCACCCAAAATGACCACGGCAAGGGAGGATCCTACTACCAAAAAACCAAAAAGATAGTGCAGATACAGCACAGAATGGGAAGCCATTTACACCTGGATTCAGAAATCCTATGAGTGTAATTCAAAGGTCTTTTGTAAAGCATGCAGGAAGGAATTTAGCATTTGCCATGGCAGTGAGTCTGATGTTAACCATCATGCTGAATCAAAAAATCATGGAGAAAACACCCACACTCACAGGAGCAATACCCTGGTCTCACATTTTTCAGCAAGCCAAATGAATCCTTCAAGAACAAGGTTATTGCTACTGAGCTAACTCAAATTTACCACACAGTAGTCCATCAACACTCTTATCGCTTGTGTGACTGTGAACTTAAACTAACGCCTACCTTGTACCCAGATTCAATGATTGCGAAGCACGTCAGCTGTGGCTGGACTAAAGCGGAGGCATTGATCAAAAATGTGCTGTCACCGCTCTCAACAGAATTTTAAAAAGACCTCAGCAAGCCAGATGGTCCCTACTTCTCTGTTGCCACAGACGAATCTAACAAGGGCAATGTGAAAATGTTCCCCTTATCCCAGAGATACTGGACACCCAAACATGGGGTCCAAGATAAACTGTTAGACGTCTATGAGCAAAGCGAAGAGACTGCAGAGGCAATAAGCAACACATTACTTGAAAATCTTCCGACACACAAACTAGACCTAAACAAAAGTGTCTTCCTACAGTGCTGATAATGCAAATGTGAACTATGGAAAGCAACTATCAGTGTATCAGAATTTAAAAAGCATAACGAAAATATCTTGCCAGCAAACTGCCCTGCCCATGTTGTGCACAATGCCGTGAAACGTGCTAGCAATACCCTACAAGTTGACATCGAGACTCTGGTGATTAAGATGTTCAACCATTTCAACAGATCTGCTAAAAGAGTAGCAGCAATGAAGGATATATTTGATTTTGTGGATATGGAGTATGCCACTTTACTGTGCCATGTTCCAACACGCTGGTTGAGTCTTTTCCCAGCTGTAAACAGGCTTGTAAATATGTGGCAGGCTGTTAAGAGCTAATTTGTTTTTCTGGGCAGTGATAAGTGCTCAAAATTTCTCTGGATGCTGTTGTCAGACATGGAAAATGGTGAACGAGGTGAGGGAGCAAAGTTGAGGTTCATCTGTTTTTCCTCCAGAATATCCTGAAAATCTTCAGTGATACTGTGCTCTGTTTGGAAAATGAGAGTATGACAGTATGTGAAGTGTATGCTATAATGAACACTGAGAATTCAACTTCAGCAGTGGAAAAATGACAAGTTCTTTGGCTCCAAAGTTGAAAATGAATTAACTGAGATGCTGCCTGTCCCTGCTGCATGTCTCCAGAAAGACTTCATGAAATTTGACCATGTGTCGATCCTATATGTGGAGAAATGGTTTGATTTTTCAACAACTGGCAACTTGTTCAATACTAGTGCTTGAACATCAAAGTTAATAGAGCATTCGAATACAAGGATCTGTCTGCGGCCATGACAGCTGTAAACCTTCAGAAAACAGTGGATCTTGATCAGCTCTATGATGAATACTCTATCATCAAAGACATCAGCTCCAAGTTGGAAGCTGGAAACTACTCAGTTGGGGAACTCTGGTCTCAAGTGCTGAGAAACAAGGACAGTAGCACTGAATTCCTGAACATGACAAAGCTGGTGTCATACGTGCTCAGTATACCAGTAAGCAACGCATCCTCAGAGTGTGTATTCATGTAATCATGAAAGGTGCATGGACCGATGTCCGCAATTGAAGCACCACAGACTTGGTGCAGAGTGAAATCCTTGTCAAAATGAATTTCCAGATGAGTTGCGAGGACTTCTACAGCTTTGTGATTGCCCAGAAGCAAGTCCTGACTATGGCAAAGTCATCCAAGAAGTACTAGACTTCTGGTATATCTGAGAGGTATGCAAATTGGGAAGTTGATTTATTGACTGAATAAAAAACCCAGCCCTTTACCCCTGTTTGCTTATTGTACAAATAAATGTGTATGTTTGAATACGGATTATGACTAAGTCTATAATTTAGTCAGGGGGGCCATGACATTCTCTGATTCCAGACCTCTCTGACGTAGTTTGCTTCAGCTGTCAGTGGCTGAAGCTGGGGCTGAAGGCTGGAGCCAGAGCTTTGTGACTGCAGCTGGAGCCAGATCTAGAACTGGGACCCTTCACTCTCCTGCCCTGCAACTGGGTCTGACTTTGCAACCAGGAACCTGCGCCCCTGTTCTGTGGCTTCGGCCGGTGGCTGGAGCTGGAGCCCTGTGCCCCTGACCCTGTAGTTTCTACAACCCCCTCTTTCAGCTTCCTAGGGCTGTGTGCCCCCTCTCATGGCTCTGGTCAGGGCTGTGCACCTGTGCCAGTCGTGCTCCGCCCCCTGCTAGTGCCCCCCGCCCCAATGTGTCTTGATATTTCACTCTTCTAATCTGGTCACCCTAGTTACTACAGAGAATTCTTTCCCAATGTGTCTGGCTGGTGGGTCTTGCTGAAATGTTCAGGGTCTAACTGATCACCATATTTGGGGTCGGGAAGGAATTTTCTCCCAGGTCACATTGGCAGTGACCCTGGGAGTTTTTTGCTTTTCTCTGCAGCACGGGACACAGGTCACTTGCAGGTTTAAATTAGAGTAAATGGAGGACTCTCTGTAAATGAAATCTTTAAATCATGATTTGAGGACTTCCATAGGGATAGCTCAGTGGTTTGAGCATTGGCCTGCTAAACTTGGGATTGTGAGCTCAGTCCTAGAGGGGGCCATTTAGGGATATGAGGCAAAAATCGGTTGGATGATTTAATTGGGGATTGGTCTTGCTTTGAGCAGGGGTTTGGACTATATGAGTCTATGTAACTAACAGTATTGCCAAAGTCAAGCATTCAGAAATTGTGTGTCAGGACCCCCAAAATCATGACATTGACTTAGAAGTTCTGGGATATTTTTAAAAATAATGTATTTTGATTTTTTTTAAATTTCCCTTCTGGTTTCCAGCTTTTCTCTGCCAATGAGGGCTAGAAACTTACTTAAAACAAGACAAAAAACACAAGCAAATGCTGAGATTCTCATGCAATCTCTTGCTTCCAGCAGCTGTGGCTTTAAGTAAAATACCAAATACCACAAGACTCATGATAACATCAGGAGAGCTAGCAACACTTAAAAGAAAGCCCTGAGGTCCCTGAGCCAAGGAAATGGGAAAATTCTTACCTAATATTTACCTTTTTGCTAGTAGCATCTCCCACAATTCTGTGATGTAAAAGCTGTTTTCACTCTTCTCCGCAGTTCTGGAGATGGTTGTGTTGTAGTGGAGCCCATGTTTCCCATGTCTCCTGCTCTCCTTTCCCATCAGAAGCATTAGTCCGGAGCTCCTCTAGAGTATGACTGGAATAACCTTAATGCTAATCAGTGAAATTATGCAGTAGGCTAACTGGCCCACATACTGTAGACATAAAAAATTAATGAAGCCACATCAGGGAAAGAAAGAATTGTGGGAGACGCTGCTAGCAGAAAGGAAATTATCATACAAGAAATGTCTCACTCTGCAGCCCAGATGCCACAGTTCTGTGACATATGTGAAGTAGCAAAAGCAGTGAACCTTAAATAGGGATGGAGAAGGAAAACAGACAAATAGAGATGACTTTCTTTGAAAGTAAATGCCTGATTGCCATTTATTTTGGATCTGTGGAGGCACCATTTTCTTCCAAAGGGGTAGAAGATAGAAAATCCATCCTGTAATGTTTAATAAAAGGTGTTGCAGAAGACCAAGTTGCTTCACTGCAGATTTCTTCAGCTGAAGCATAAGGTCCTTCTGCCCAAGTCACCAGAGATCATGCAGTGTGCACCTCAATACCTTCAAGAATAGATTCACTTGATGCTTTGTGTGCCTCCACAATGCACAAATTAATCCATTTGGACAGGATAGTTTGGATGCCTGAAAACCTGGGCACTTTAGGTGAAAGGACACAAACAAGGAGCCAGATCTTCTAGTCGATTCAGTGTAGTTGAGGTAGATCTTTAATGCTCTACATACATCCAGATCACGTGATATCTTTTCAATAGGATGCTGTGGACAGAACAACCAGAGGACCACTGTTATCTTTGGTAAGAAAAATTCTGGAATCCTTAAGAACCATCTTGTCATCATGTAAAGCGCAATAGCGTTCTTGCATGGATAGAGCTCCTAATTCCAAGATTTGTCTAGCAGATGTGATTGTGATCAATCAGCAGGTGTTGATAGATCGATAGAATGGTGTGACCATTGTTAACGATTCCAAGGGGTAGGTGGTCAGGGCTGCTAGTACCAGTGATAGATCCCAATTTGGAAAGACTGGTCTGACAACAAATCTAGCCAGTCTGAGCAAGCTGAGAAATCTTGAGACTTAAGGACTTTGGCTAAAACTCCCAAGGACTCTATTTGTAAGATGGGCAGGGACTATCTTGTGACCAACATCTGATGCACTGGCAACAAGATACAGAGACAGAGCCACAAATACTGTGAGCAGGACAGGCTGCTTCTCCCTGCCAGTAATGGATTTAACAAGGCTAAAGGGAACTTAATAGCTAGAAAGGAAAGATTTAAGATGTCGGTGACACCGTGCATATAGTTCTTTTCTTGTTTTCACCCTTTGCTCTGCTTTGTGCATTTGAGGGATAAATAAATAGTGCTTTGTTTTCAAGATGCTGTTTCTGTGTCACTGCAAATGTAGACGGTCACAAGCTCCCAAAGTATTCTGATCAGTGCCACAACTAAGTTGGGCCTGTCTAGTTAACCAAGTTGGGAACAAGGTGTGCTGGGCTGTACCTAGAAATCCACTCTAAGTGTGTTTGGACTATAGAAGTTCATCCACAGTGAGGTGCAGGAAGCCAGGTCTGTCTCTAAAGGGTGCACTCAAGTGGATCTAAAGCGGTCAAAGGCATGTTCACACCACAGTTGTGGCAATCTGCAACAAATTGACAATTTTCTCTAAAGGGAGATTTAGACATAACATTTTAACAAATAAAGCAAAAGATGAGGGACTAATTAGTGTTTGCTACAGACCACCAAATCACAAAAGGACAAGATCACCAGCTTTTCCCTATATATTATAGCTAGGCACCTATCTATAATATATAGGGAAAAAAGCTGTGTTATCTTAGGAGACTTCAATCCGACATATATTGATGATCCACATAGACTGGAAGAAGAGCTCTGTATGGCTTAAGAGCTTGTCTCTCTGACCAACAGAAGTTTGTCCAATAAAATATATTACCTCACTTACCTCATCTCTCTATTATCCTGGGACCAAGATGGCTATAACAACACTGCATACATGGTTATTTTCATGTAAGTGATGTGACTTGATCATATTTGTTATGTGCAAGAAGGATAGCTTGCAGTAATACAGTAATACATATACTTAGTGCTTTAAAAGAGCCAATTTCTCAATACCTGAAAACAATTATGACCAAAGCAGCTGGGAGAAATCATTTAAACAGAGTAATGTGAATGATTTAAACAGAGTAATGTGAATGATAATTGGGAACCGTTTAACAACATTTTGTTAGATTCTGAAAAAGCCACAATAACACAACTGAGAAAGAAGACTTCACTGATTATAAATCCTACCTGGCTTAGAGGAGAAGTGAAAGCAGCTACAAAAAAAAAAATCAAACAATATGTAACAAATGGAAAAAGGGCAAAGTTGATAGCAATGGATATAAATTGGAAGCTAGGAACTGTAGAAATTGATAGGGGAAACAAAAAGGCACAAGGAAAAATCTATGAATAGCAAAGTTAAGGATAACGAGGAAGTTTTTAAAGTACTGTATATTAAGATCTAAAGTGACAAAGAGTCCTGTGGCACCTTAAAGACTAACTAAAGTTTTAGAGCATAAGCTTTTGTGGGCTAATATCAACTTCGTCGGATGCATGCAGTGGAAGTATCCAGGGGCAGGTATAAATAGGTAGGCAAGAACCAGGTGGGAGATAACAGGATTAGTCCAATGAGGCTGAACCAGTTTGCTATCTCTAATCAGGGAGGGTGAGGTATTCCTCTAGCAGCTGAACTGGAGGTGTGAATAACGAGAGAAGAGAAGCTGCTTTTGTAGTTAGCTAGCCACTCGTTTACTCACGCCCCTTCTCTATCTACGCTACATTGATGATATCTTCATCATCTGGACCCATGGGAAAGAAACTGAAAGAATTCCACCATGATTTCAACAGCTTCCACCCCACTATCCACCTCAGCCTGGACCAGTCTACACGGGAGGTCCACTTCCTAGACACCATGGCGCAAATTAATGATGGCCACATCAACACCACCCTATACCGAAAACCTACCGACAGCTATGCCTACCTTCATGCCACTAGCTTCTGTCCCGGACACACAACACGATCCGTTGTCTACAGCCAAGCACTGAGGTACAATCGTATTTGCTCCAACCGCTCAGATAGAGACCAACACCTACAAGATCTCCACCAAGCTTTCTCAAAACTACAATACACGCACAAGGAAATAAGGACACAGATCAACAGAACCAGACGTGTTCCCAGAAGCCTGCTGCTGCAAGACAAGCCCAAGAAAGAAAACAACAGAACACCACTGGCCATCACCTACAGTCCTCAGTAAAAGCCTCTCCAACGCATCATCAGTGATCTACAACCCATCCTGGACAACAATCCCTCACTTTCACAGGCCTTGGGAGGCAGACCAGTTCTGGCCTACAGACAACCTGCCAACCTCAAGCATATTCTCACCAGCAACAGCACACCGCGCCATAATAACTCTAACTCAGGAACCAATCCATGCAACAAACCTCGATGCCAACTCTGCCCACATATCTACACCAGCAATACCATCACAGGACCTAACCAGATCAGCCACACCATTACTGGTTCATTCACCTGCACATCTACCAATGTAATATATGCCATTATGTGCCAGCAATGTCCCTCTGCTATGTACATCGGCCGAACTGGACAGTCGCTATGAAAAAGGATAAATAGACATAAATCAGATATCAGGAATGGCAATATACAAAAACCTGTAGGAGAACATTTCAACCTCGCTGGACACACCATAAAAGATTTAAAGCTCAGCATTTTGCAGCAAACACACTTCAAGACCAGACTGCAAAGAGAGACTGCAGAGCTGCAATTCATTTGCAAATTTGATACAATCAATCAAGGATTGAACAAAGATTACGAGTAGCTAGCTAACTACAAAAGCAGCTTCTCTTCTCTTGCTATTCACACCTCCAGTTCAGCTGCTAGAGGAATACCTCACCCTCCCTGATTAGAGATAACAAGCTGGTTCAGCTTCATTGGACTAATCCTGTTATCTCCCACCTGGTTCTTGCCTACCTATTTATACCTGCCCCTGGATACTTCCACTGCATGCATCCGACGAAGTTGGTATTAGCCCACAAAAGCTTATGCTCTAAAACTTTAGTTAGTCTTTAAGGTGCCACAGGACTCTTTGTCACTTCTGCAATTCCAGACTAACACAGCTACCCCTCTGATTCTTAAGATCTAAAGGAATTTTAACAATGGAATTGGTTCATTACTATTTAGAAATGGTATAATTGTCAATAATGCAGAAAAGGAAGACGTGTTAAATATTTCTGTTCTGTAGTTGGGAGGAAAACAAATGATGTATTCAGATCATGATGATGATGATGAAGAAACACTTTCCATTGCATCAGTAACTCAGGAGGCTGTTAAACAGCAGCTATTAAAGTTAGAACAGGGGTCTGTGGACCACAGGTTGAAAACCACTGAGTTAGACACTTTAATAAGCAGCTCTGCATAACTTCCATCCAAGAATTTTAAAAGAGCTAGCAGAGGAACTGGACCATTAATGAGTTTCAGTAAGTCTGGAATACCAGAGAAGTTCCAGAGGACTGGAACAAAGCTAATGTGCCAATATTTTAAAAAAAGTTAATGGACTCAGCTTGACAATCATCCTGGGCAAAATAACAAATGATTAATATAGGATTCAATTAATAAAGAATTAAGGCGGGTAATACAGTTAATGTCAGTCAACACAGGTTTATAGAAACAGGTCGTGTCACACTAACTGGGCATTTTTTTTTTATGAGATTACAAGTTTGGGTGATAACGGTAGAGTGCTGATGTAGTATTCTTAGATTTCTGCAGAGCATTAGACTTGGTACTGCATGATATTTTGATTCAGAAATTACAATACTACTAAATCAACATCAAACATAAATGTTTTAAAACCAGGCGAACTAAGAGGTCTCAAAATGTAATCATAAATGGGGAAACATCATCAAATAAATGAGGTTCAGTTCTTGGCCCTGCACTATTTAAGCTTTATCAGCGACCTGAAGGAAACATAAAATCATTACTGATAAAGTCTGTGTATGACACAAAGATTGGGGGTGTGGTACATAATAAAGAGGAAAGGCCACGGATACAGAGTGATCTGGATCACTTTCTAAAATGGGTGCAAGCAAACAACATGTATTTCAGTAAGGCCAAATGTAAAGTTATAAAGGTAGGAACAAGAAATGCAGGCCAGGATGGGGGACTTTATCCTGGGAAGCTGTGACTCTGAAAAAGATTGTCAAGGTGGATTATCAGCTAAACATGAGGTCCCGGTGAGACGTTGAGGCCAAAAAGGCTAACGTGATCCTTGGATGCATAAACAAGGGAATTTCAAGTAGGAGTAGAGAGATAATTTTACCTGTATTTTGGCACATCCAGTTCTGGTGTCCACCATTCAAGAAGGATGTTGAAAAATTAGGGAGGGTTCAGAGAAGAGCCCTTTTGGGGAGGAATGGGGGACATCCAATCAAAGAAAACATGGAAGAGCAAAGATAAATTTTCTTCAGCAATTTAACTGAAAAAAGACAAGTTTGAAACTCTGAAAAGTAGAAAATTGGAGACTTTCTGGGTTCCATCTTGCTACCATAGGCAGTTAGAAGGAATTGAGGGATGGTGGAACACTCTGCCCTTTATGCGGCACAGGGCACATACACAGCCCTAACAGACACTGCTATTCAAAAGAATCTGACCTTGCGTGCATGAGACATGTGCACCTATATAGAATCCATGCTGACACACACTCAAAGAGCATGCCTTTATTTATATTTGTAAAGCACCAGGTACATTTATAATGCTATCTAAGCATTTTGTAATAATTCAAAATCCACCATATTTTTGTATTTATATTTAAAACAAGCACAAAAATGTGTAGCTTTTAGATTTTTTTTAAGATGCAGAAATTAACAGTACAATAGTTTGATACTACTTAATTAGAATTTAAGCATTAAGCTATATTTTTTTCCAGTGTCAGAAAATATAGTTCCTTTCTTCATATCCAGTATCTTAATTTTTGCTGTGTTACTGAGTCATCCTACAGTACAAATTATTTCAAAATTCTAATGAACATAGGAACCTAAGGAACTGATACTGCACTTCACAATCTCAGAACACTGATCAATGTTCTTCTTTATCCTGTAGAATTTCTCCACATATTCAGAACGGCCCAAAAGCTCCACAAAATCTTCATCATGTGTTATGACCAGAAGCTGAAAGTTGTGCTGTTGTGAGCGGCTTTTTATTATCCTATGAAAGAGATGAAGTTTAGGACGCTTTTAATGAAGTTGCATGCTAACTTTACATAACTTGAAAATGCACAAAATAAAAAAACTCCAAAACAATATTAATGCAATATTCTAATCAATACTGTAATTCAATAAAAAAAATCTATCATCCTAATTATTATCTCTTCATTTTTTATTTAATTTTTCTTGTATAAGAAAATGTGATGAACTACTTGGGCAAAAACAGGAATGTATTTGAAACAAATGCAGGCTCTCCTGTCATCTAATGAATTTGTCTATTAGTAAAATGCTTCACAGTTCATATTCTTAGGCTCTGAGTATCAAGGATGTAATGAACTCTTAGCAAAGATAAAAGAATAAGTAGCTGTGACCTATATTAACTGCATGACTAAAAAGCTGTTCACTGTTCTTGCGGTAGCCCTAATATGGATGCACCAAGACAAGGAGCGTAAACTGTCAAACAATCTAATAGCTAATGTTCATGCTACTTCTTGGCTATATGTAAAATGAAAGAAAACTGAAAACAATTCTTCTCTTGTCTTCCAAACAAAGATGAATGAATCTAAAGCTTTTCCTGCCCAAAATACGGTAAGAAATGTATAGAATTAGCAAGCCATCGGGGCAAGATTTTTTTTTTTAAAAATCTAACCACTGGCAAAACTACTGCAAATGCTGACCTGATTCTGTTCTCACTTAAAACTGTACATGTCAATGAAGACACAGTAGTGTAAAACCAAATCTGTTTATAAGAAAGAATCCACTCTGCCCAAGTCTGTTAAAACTCAGAAGATATCCATCCCAACAGACTCCCAATGAAAGCTGAAATTACTTACTCCACCAGAGCATGTGCAAGAGATTCAATGTTCTCTCGATCAAGATTGGTGGTAGGCTCATCCAGTGCAAGAATGCCACAGTTGAGACAGAACGTTTCTGCCAGAGCAAGACGAATAATGAGGGAAGCAAGCACCTGAAAGAAAATAAAAATTCACTCTTCAGTATGTTATTAGAAAGCACTGATGTACATAACAGTTCAATTTATAACACCAAGAACAGCAGCAGCAGGCTTTAGAGTTAAAAGACAACATGCCAGATGTTTGTAAATGTCCATTAACAGATTCATTCACTGCTAACAGACAAAACTAAATTAAAAAATTCTAATTTAAATTAAACAATTAATTCAAAAAAGCTATGCTAAAAGAATGTTGTGAAGGTTGGAAAGTGGAGTACTTAAAACTTAGGAAATAACAGAATTATGTATGTCTCAGGAATCTTAATTCCGCATCTGTGTAAGAATGCATTACGATACAGTCTTTAATTAGGTGATCACATTTATTTTGATCCATTCTCAAACCTTTTGACACTGGATAGTTGAGACTTGTGTGCGTACCTTAGTGGATCCGGCCCCTTTTTGGGTTACTGAACCACTGATTATTTTTCTAAAGATGAGACATTTGAATTGCCACTACTCAGGCTGATACTATGTTACTAAGCTTTATTGATTAGGTTTTCATGTGACCCTATGACCAAGTAAAATTTATAAACACAACATGGGAACTGTGCAGAGGTATACTCTACTAATGGATTCTTTCCAGTGACCATAGATGCAGGCATATTTCCTGACGAACTAGTTCTCAGAAAATGACTAAGAAGAAGAAGAAATGAACATGTTCCACTCCTATTTACAAAGGGCTCTCATGAAACATCCTAGGCTACTGCAACAGTATTTTTGTTTTATCTTTACATTGCTGTCTGGCAAAAGTCTTAGATTTTCCTCAAAATGTAATGTGTGGAATTTTTATTTTTATTTTTTAAAAGGGGCAGAATTGCTTTCAGCAAGAGATTAATTTGAGAGCATTTCCCACACTAGCATGATAGCACTGTATGCATCTTTTCACAGAATATCCTTTCAATGCATCAATGCCATGGAACAGCTAGACATATTTTGAATCGTTCATTTTAATTTTGGGGCCACTTTCCTTCCTTTCCTTATCTTCACTTCTAAAGATCCAGAATATACCTATTCTCCCAAACATCCAATCCTCCCACAGACTTCTTGTCCCTTGAATGTGCATTTCAATAAAAATGCTTTAACATACCTTTTGCCCAGCACTGCATCTCCCTCGCATGTCCAGAGCAGTATCTCCTTTTATCATTACTACTCTATAATTATAGTTCCTCCTTTTATCAGATGCTGAAACATTTTCATCTGCATCAGAACGAATTTCTATATATTCAATATCTAATACGGAAAGAAAATGCAATTTCATTATAAAAACATGTTTTAAAACAATGGATTGATACAGTAAGGTGGAAAATAGTGCAACAGTTACATGCAGGTGGGAAAGTAGAGAGAGTGTTACTATAAGCAATATAATTATACAAACAATATTCAGAACACTTGTGCCAACAGATGAATCTTTGACATTAGCAGGTTAATTTATCTAATAGGCAAAACTAAAGAAGTGTGCTTAATTGGCACAAGTTTTTTCTTTGGAAGGATGTCTGAACTTTGGAAAATATATGAAGAGAATGAACTTGTTCTGATTAAACCAAACCATGGTTAACCTCATAATTCTTTATTACTACTACAATCTGCTCACATTCTGAAGGGGGACAGATGCAGATTCTGAAGAATGGCATCTTCTCTGTTTTCATAGCTTAGCTTTTTATATTGTGAGTACATAGTTTTTATTATAGACCATTCTATACCCACTCGTATTTAACTGGCACAAATGTTCTGAATATTGTTTGTATAATTATATTGTCTGATACTGATAAACTGAAACTATAAAAAATAGTGTATGTACCTTGCCCTCTGTAGGTGCTTCGCCAAAGATCACGAATGATTTTGTTGATTTCTTTCATTTTCATGCTGTGAAATGTCATTATTGCTCTAAGAAAGGAGAAAATACAGTCCATTTGCTTTGGGTGTAACTGTGTACTGCAGCTGACTGCAAGCTCTGGAGAGCAAACACCACTTTTCCTTCTATGTCGTCTAAACAAACAGTTGGTACTCAATGCTCTTTAATATAGTAATTTATACTGGTGAGTGTAGTAGAAATATCTATACGATAAATACATTACAAACAAGAAAATATTCTCACTCTTACGCATCCTTTTATATTTTAATGTTAACATATTTTCATCTTGAGAGATGTTGGAGTAATGGAAGCAAAATTCTTTGTCTGCTCTTCTTAGGGTTTGTCTACATGGCAATTTACTGCATTGCAATCCAGGATGTGATTGCCACACAGGTTGCCACGCAGCAATATACTAAGCTGCCACATTCCGGGATTTTTACTGCACTGTGGCTGTGTTCGCATGAGATGGTACCATATGGCAAACTAGTAATACTGTAGCTTCACACCCTCACTTCAAGCGCAGTAACTTCCCATGTAGGCAAACTCTTAGATGTGCAATCATTCGCTGAAGAACAGGGTTCCTAACTTGTAATGTAATCATAATTTACTTGTAAAATCTGCATTTCAAATCTTTACCAAAAATATTAGTTCCCCCAAACCTGCAGTGAATACGAAGCAATTATGATTAAGTTATATTAGGGTTAATAAGTTATGTTTAGTGTTAAAGTGGCAAAAACAAATTCAAAGTTATGGGTACAGCACATTTTTTTAAAATCTCAGTGAACTATCACAAAAATGACACCTGATTAAGATTCTGAAAGTTATGAACTATAGACTTAGGCCCTGATCCTGGAAACACTTATGCTGCTGACTACCTTTACATATATAAGTATCCTCACTGAGTTCAATATATGAAGTTACTCAAGTGCATACATGTTTGCAGAATTGGTCTTTCTTGGTTTCTCGTTCAGAAAAATGAGATCACAACTATCATAAACAGAGTTTTGAAAGAAACTTTCTATTTTAAATGACTAGTTGCATTTCCTTTTGGTTATAGTGCTTGATGTCTGTCATTTTGGCAGACATATCATGTCTACAGCTCAGATTCTTAAAGGGGTAATTTTTTAAATGGATGGTGCTAATTACAATTTTATTAAACAAACTCTTTTGTTCTTTTCATATGTTGCTAGCATTTAATTTTTATTTACTTTTTTTTTATTAAAGGAACAGAATGTTGACAGTACAGAAAAAAATAGCACTGCCTTTCACTTTATGACTGATTCTACATAATGGTTCAGATTGTCAAAGAATTTCAGGGAATTTAGCTATTCATTTCAAATAAACAGAGATGCACAGCTAATTATCCTGGCCTTTAAAAATCTCAATCGATATTTCTAAATATTGAAGCACAGATAATTCTTATGCACTGATTTGCAAAACATGCAATACTTAGGCACCACAGGAAGGCAAAGGGATATCATAAAGGTTGGTGGGCTTAGAGACTCCCAGAAACACTTCTCAGCCACGTCTTGCTTTGCACGCACACATATGCATGTAGCAGAGTGTGCATATACATGTCATCATACCTCCTGACCCGTTTTCTATCCATTTATTCCAGATAGTGAAATTTACCAGAGTCTTACCTTTGAAGCACTCACAGAAATACTACATATTTTGGCAGCTTGCCTGTATACAAAAACAAAGCAGACTAGTAGAGTGGGGAATGATGGCATGTGCAAACAGAATGGTATTTTAAGTCACATTTAGGGATTTATCAGTCTTGCAAGAGAGCCTTGTAAGAATTTTGTCTTCCTTCACTAAAAATGTCCATCTTTATCAAATTTAAAAGCACAAATATGCCTTCATTTTTAAAAACACAAATAAAATAATATCCTTTTAGAAGTGAACAAGATCTGGCAAGAGACTAATGGACATCATATAACATACCACAATCAAAGAACATCTGAAACTTGGGCTACATTCAGTATGCACTGCAGAGTTTAAAATTATGGATCAGTCACTGGGCAAACTTGTAGGTACTGACTATAGTGGAATGAGCAAACAACCTTATATCAGCACATGATGGTTCACCATTCTGTATTTTTAGCCCAGACGAACTGTACATTAAAAAAAAAACCTATAAAACCATGCAAATTAAAATAAAAATGAAAACATGATTGCAACAGAAGCAAAAAATTTTAATTCAATCATCTTTTATTTTGACAAATTCTCATTCTTTTGGACAAGACTGGAAAATCACTAATGTTAGGAGGCCTAGAATATTTATTTAAAACTGGATAGATACTTGATTGTTTGGTTTCTATCTCCTAAGAGTGGATAAGCAAACCTTGGCAGAACATATTTTTTTTCTAAAAAAAGAGAAGTTCAATTTAGATATGTTCCATACATTCATAAATTTCAGGGCTATGTTGGATCATTATGATAATCTAGTCTGATGTTATTAGTAAGGCTATGAAATGCCCAGACATTTAAAGAGCAGGGAATGGAAGAGGTGAGATTTGAACTCCCGATCTTTTGGCTCCCAGAGCACCTAAACTTGCCCTAAAGTAACTAAACAGTATTTTTAATGTACAGTCCCTTATAAATTATAATAATTTTCCTCACGGAGAAAAGTTGTAGTTCAATACTTCCCTGTGGCAACTCCTTTGACCAAACACCAGTCTTCTGTGTCAGGATTTCTTAATCCACAGTATTATTTATTTTTTCTTATCTTTGTGTTGTCCTATAGTGTGTTTTAAAACCTGAAGTAATTTAAGAGATTTTGCAAATGTCTGTTTATCTTGGTGTTTTATACTGTTGCCCATCAGCATAGTATCTGAGCACCTATAAAGTAAAGCCAATGGAAAAAGCGAAGTCACTAGTAGATTTAATGTAATCTCTGGCATGTTTTCCTTTTCAAGGCAAAATCTCTGCTTGGGTAGGTGAATGGGTTTTTTTCCTTTGTATTTTTAGATATTAGTATTTTCCTTTTTTTATTATTATTATTGTTGATAGGAGTTTATTGGGTGGAAGGGAACATCAGATTAGTGAGCATCAGTCTTACGGGTGGAAGGCTTTTTGTGTTAATAGTCAAAAAGGATAAAAAATAAACTTGGGTCTTTGGTTAGCGTATACACAAAGGTATGCTCTTTTTCTCCCTTTTAGCTAGAAAAACAAATATTTTTGCCCTTTTAGTATTTTGAAGGGGTTAGGCTTGAAAAGTCAACTCAGACACTCACTTTGCAGTCAAGAAGTCAAGTCAATAACTTGTTGGGCTTTGAAGATGGTAGGTACTGAGGGGAGATAGAGTAGTATCTTCTTGATTAGAGAGTGCAGGGGACTCTTCCCTCCCTTCTGGCTCTACCAAGAATACTGTTTCAATCATTTGGAAATGCTTAATTCTAGTAATAAATTCTACCTACCTGTCTTACAGTAGTAAAACTAACATAAGGACTTCATTAATCCTATATTTTAATCCTCCGCCTAATAATATCAAATGTATGGTTTTTTATGTTGCATCTTTTTTTTTTATATACTGAACCAAAGACCTGCAAGAAGTAAGCACCGAAGGAAAGATGCATTTTTGAGTTGACCTTTAAACAGAAAGCAGTGCTCAACCTGGTGCTTTGCTATAATATCAGATAAGAACATGGAAATAGAAGTAGATTACTGGTTCACGTCATTTACATGAATGTGTCTTTTTTCCTTTTTTAAACTGGGGCAATAAAATGTACTATTTAAAAAAATATTTTTCCCACCTGTCCATCAACAAGAACATTCTCTACCTCTTGTTCGGATATACAAAATTCCCAAAGCCATTAATAGGAATTGCTAAGCATGAATGAAGAAAAAAAAGTCAGAATATTCTCAAGGATTTAGGAATTTGTTACTCTTCAATATTTATGACCAATCTTCAAATTTCAAAACAATAAAACTATCTAAAGAAGAATTAATCTTACAGCGAAACCTTGACAGCACAGAAGTCATACAAAACCTTCCCAGCCTACATGTAGAGATTTCAAACTCTGACCATTAGAGGCAACATTTCTTCTCACTGATTATTGTAGATTACCAATAAGTGATGCTTATCTGTTTTTTCTTGAAATTACATGACTGGATTTCCTGTACTGCCTTAAACAGACACACAATAGAATCTATACTATGCAAGTAAGTTCTGAACTCTAAAAGGGAAAACTGCAGGGGAATTCCTGGAGAGCATTTAGGTTGCAAGGTGAAAATTTAGTGTGTAAGGTTGAACACTATAAATTTCAACATTTACTATTTAATGAATTTTGGAGAAGCTGACAGTGGAATATTTAACTTAAATTAATTTTTTTAGTAATACAAAAAAAATAATTTAAGTTAAACATTTGAATACGGCAGAAAAACACAATGAGGTAAAATGTACTGAGTGCAACTGTAATAAATTTAAATTTTAACCCTTGTTCATCACAAGCTATAAGCATCTCTGGCTAAGTCATTATCAATGGAGGACTAACATTTAGACATCTGCAGGGCATCAATAAAAGATTATTGATTGTGATAATTTACTAGAATATGTTAAATAGCATACCATTAGCCCCAAACTGTGCTCTTTGTGTCTCTAAATCTTTTGTATTTTACAAAGACACTAAAGAATATTTGTTGTAGTTTAAATTACATTGTGAAAGAAACGTAGAATAACTTTACTGATGAAAAATTGTAAGCCCAATAGAAAAGAAAACTAGTTTATTACTTATAAAAAAAAATGATGGAGGAAAAACAGTCCCCAACACCTTGCTTTATCTTTACCATTCATTTAACATAGACACTGGGCATGAAGCCATCAGCCCTTAGGAAACTAGTACAGAATGCTTCATCACATCTCTTCAGGAGTATGGGCTACCACAAGCACATGTAACTTGTTCTCTGTTCTCTACACTGGTTTCCCACAGAATATCAATACGAAGTTCTCAATCCTTATCTGCAATGTTCTCAATAGCCTAAGACAGCTGAGCATATCAAAAAGATCAGCTAAAGCTCTGGGATGAAGACTATGATCAACAGTTCTGCTTCTTGGGGACAATGAAGCTCTCTACAGAAGAGAACGATCTGTGCAAGAGAAAAGTCTTTCTGAGGAGGTCAGTCTGAGACTAGAATGAGCTCCCACAGGAAGAGCATAAGAAAGGCCATATTAGGTCATACCAACGGTATCCATCTAGCTCAGTATCCTGTCTTCAGACAGTGGCCAATGCCAGGTGCCCCAGAGGGAATGATCCATCCCCTCTTGCCCATTCCCAGCTTCTGGCAAACAGAAGCTGGGGACACCAGTCCTGTTGATCCTGATCATAACCATTTCTGGACCTATCCTCCATGAACTTATCTAGTTCTTTTTTTAACCCTGTTATAGTCTTGGCTTTCACAACATCCTCTGGCAAGGAGTTCCACAGGTTGACTGTGTGTTGTGTGAAAAAATACTTCCTTTTGTTTCTTTTAAACCTGCTGCCTACTAATTTCATTTGGTGATCCCTAGTTCTTCTGTTGTGAGGAGTAAATAACACTACCTTATTTACTTTGTCCACATCTGTCATGATTTTATAAACCTCTATCATATCCTCCTTACTCATCTCTTTTCCAAGCTGAAAAGTCCCAGTCTTATTAATCTCTCCTCATATGGCAACCATTCCATACCCTAATAATTTTTGTTGCCCTTTTCTGAACCTTTTTCAATTCCAATATAACTTTTTTGAGATGGGGCAACCACATCTACATGCAGTATTCAAGATGTGGGCATACCATGGATTTATATAAAGGCAATATGATATTTTCTGTCTCATTATCTACCCCTTTCTTAATGATTCCCAACATTGTTAGCTTTTTTGACTGCCGCTGCACATTGAGTGGATATTTTCAGAGAACTATCCATAATGACTCCAAGATCTCTTTCTTGAGTGGTAACAGCTAATGTAGACCATCATTTTATATGTATAGCTGGGATTATGTTTTCCAATGAGCATTACTTCACATTTTTCAATACTGAATTTCATCTGATCAACAAAATGGCAGTTACCCAGTTTTAAGAGATCCTTTCGTAGTTCTTCGCAGTCTGCTTGGGATTTAGCTATCTTGAGTAGTTTTGCATCATTCTGGAAGGGATATTAAGCCTCAAGGTTCATGTCTGCCTGCTGCACAGTTCCTGCTCTTTCCTACAAAACTGGCCACTGTCAGAGACAGGACTTTGAACTAGAAGGACCTTGGGTGTGAGCTAACATGGCAATTTCTATATTCCTATGTCTTTAGGTTGAAAGCCACTGCTGTGCAAAGGTCATTTTCTTCCTCCCCAGTGAGATGGGAAGCAGAAATCAACATCTTCTGCTATCCCTTAGAGAAAAAAGAGACAGGAAGAGAAGAGAAGTAAGGATCATAACAAACCTCACCACATTCTACTCTAAGGAGCGCTTGTTCAATCTTTTCTTCTCTAACAGAAAACACAGCATGAACATTAAAAAAACCTCAAACCCCTTCAAGTCAAAACACTGCACGCACATCTCTCCACTTGATATGAGAGAGAGTTAGAGACAGCGAACCACTTGTGACAAATGCTAATGATATTGCTTAGTGCATGACTAGAAGGTGCTAAGATACTATGGTAATGAGGGTAGTACAAGAACTTGTACAGAAAAGAAGAGAAAAAATGGGTGTGATATCCAAATAGCTAAATAAATTCCACCGTGCCCATATCTGTTACTTTGGACTTTTTGTCTTTTGAGGCTATGTGAGAGAAAAACTGAAGAAAGAAATCCCTGATTATCCATAACACAGTTATACCTTGTGCATCTTTATTGAGTCAAGAGTTTACGTCACCCTCCTCCTCCACAAAAAAAACCCGTGGGAGGCATGCCAATGATCAGAGGGAGTGATAAGAAAATGAAAATGCTGTGTGACTCTCCTTATACAGTTTCCTAAATATTCCTTAATGTGGGAAAGGATCTATAAGAGAACAGGACAATCTGCATGGAGACCCTGTTTCCAGACCACCTTTGGATCCTCCTCTGGTTCCCAGACAACTCTGCTGCTAGGGAACAGCACTACCTGGGTTTCCTCTGCCTGTCGCTGCCCTGGAGAACCCCATGAAAGGGGGTTTCATACATGGAGAGTGTTCTACTCAAAAGGCCAATAGAATGATCCTGTGTTATCATTTAGGTCCATTCACTGGACAGTTTTGCCAAGTATAATGATATGAATCGTCTCCCATTCCTCCTAACATGTACATCCAGACCCAAAGAGTTTCTCCAAAGAACTGGGAATGAAATGGGTCTGAGAGGGTTAGGAAGACAACTTTGTTACTGATTTATTACTTATCTGGTTCAGCTGGATTGTCTACATGAAAATGGAGTGGATGACACAATGACTGAGGTATCTTAATTTCTGTGGACAATTTTATGGTTCCAATTTTGTGCAATGTGCTGAATTATTTTTTTCATTAATAAAATTTGTTAAGAAAATTCAGCTATCTACAAAGAAGTTCTGGTTGCAAGTTTTCAGGATAAATATTACAGAACAATTTAAAAAGAAATACCCCACATTTCTATAGGAACTTTAAACTTAAATAACTGATTTTATATCAGGGAAAGAATCATGGCATTCTTCAAAAATGTCAAGAATTTTTAAGAATTTACTCACTATTTTGAATTTATCCTAGAAAGCTTGAAATTGAAAGCTGTTTCCATACCAAAAAACTCTTCCCTTTCCTTTTGTGTTCACCGATGGTTTGTTATTCACTGTTATTCAATGGTTATTCAGTGGTTTGTTATTCACTGTTGCTCCTAAGCGTTGGACTACTATATGAATAATTTGATTAAAACCTAACCAATTTTGACCCAATCAACCTTGGGCTTGACAATATCTTTTGAAAATTACATCTCAGGAGAAAAGAATATTTATCAAATTTGTTTTCCAGTAGCCACACATGATAAGTCAGTTTTAGTGGCATAGTTTGCACTGCAAAAGATAATATTACATTTGAATAATTATTTTAGTTTTAAGCTCATAAGAGAGGTGTGTGATGTTAATAAGTTAGGGAGTGCCATCATATTAAAATACTCACTTATCAAGTGCCTTGTAGTACATGTCTAGGTCCCTGTTTACCAGCTCTGTTGTTCTCATAACAATCATCATTTCTCTGTACTTTTCCTCAGCATCTTTGAACTGAGATTCTCGAAGCTCTTTCTTAAACCGAATGATCTCCTCCTCAAATCCATGCTGCCGACCTAATGCCAAACTGTGATTTCTTTTCAAATCCTCTATTTTATCCTCCAGACGTTGTCGTTCACTGTCAAGTAAGAGAGGAATCAAGGTATATTAAGTGTTCTGCATTTAAGGATTCATATACAAAGAAGTCTTTAAAAAACAGCCCTACTTCCCTATTTATGCCAGAAAGTATACAAACTTAAGTACTAGAAATTAATTCACCAGGCCTAAAGTATGTTTATTGGTCTGAAACTTGGAGGTGTACTATGGAAGTATATTTACTAGTGGCAAAAAGTGAGAAAAACATTTTTAATAAAATTTGTTTACAGAATAAATATAAAGCCACTAGCTTGTTTGAGAAAATAAATTACCAGTGTTGGAGGCTGGAATGCTAGAAATATACAATAACTAGTCTGACATTAGAGACCTAATTATACATGCTCCTGCTCAGCAACAAGATTATTATTTTGATAATATGCTAGATGCCAATACTGTATTTGACACTGTACAAATATAAAAAATAGACACTGCTCCAAAGAATTTACAATCCCAAGGCATTAATACCAAAATTGCTGAATTCAATGGAAGAGCTGCCATTGGCTTTAATACAAGCAGGATTGAACATGAGAAAAAGACAAGAAGACAAAATATACTTGTCTGGAGAAGGGAATTATTTCCCCATGCACTGTTTGGAATTATAATGGAAAAATCATTGAAACCATTCAATGTGCAGCAACAAGAAAGAGGGCAAAGAGACTCTCCCCAGCTGCATTTTTTAAAATTAGACATGAATGACATTTTAAATTTCATATTACAACACTATCAGAAAAGAGACACTGCTCATAAAATATTAAGCTGTATTAGACATGGTATATAAAAGTGGTAATATTGTTATTTTATAATTCTATCTGAAATGCTACTTGAAGGATTGGTTTCCACACTAGACACAAAGTATATGAGATTACATTGGGGTTAGATCCCAAAAACACATGTGAGCGACTACTCAAATGAGGAGTACCATCAATATCAAATGGACTTATGCATGCATGTAACTTCACTCAGGTAAGAAATGTTTGTAAGATTGGATCTTTGGAGATTTTGTAAAGCAGTAGTCCTCAAAACTATGGTTTCTGGAATATCTGCTGATCAAACTAACAAAAATTTGCTGGCCTTCCTCTTTATTACCACAACTAAAAGGCACACAAAAAGACAGGAAAATATTTAATGTACTTTAAATTAGCATCATTTTGTAATTTAAGCAATTAGCTTATGCTATAGTTGACACAGGGATTTTACAAAAGCATGAAGTTGGAGGAGAAGTGGTCTGTGTGAGTGGAAGGAAAGGTGGTCCATGAAACAATTCACTGTCAAGATGTGGTCAACTTCTCGAAAACTCCTCTTTAACATTTAAGAAGTTATTTTTTTTTAAAAAAAAAATAAGATAACCCTACTTTTTCAGCTGTGGAACTTTCATTTCCCCCATCTCCTTCAAATGTTGTTTTTGTTCTTCTTCAACTTCTTTTAGCTCTTCATTTCTTTTTCTTAATGTAAGGTTATCCTCTAGCCATCTTTCCTGGATCTAAAGTCAAATAAAGTTTAGTATTTTGACAGATTAATGCATTTTTTGAATTCCATGTTTTTACAAAAATACATAACTTTCCACATCTAAATGAAAGCTTTTGATTATTTAATCAATGGCTCTGGATAGATAAGTAATTGAAGAAGAAATTTTCCATGAATCATGTATGCCTCAAAATGCCTTTAGGCATCAAAATGATTATTATTAATAATAAAATATCAGACATGCCAGTGGGATTTTTGCTTGCAAATAAATAAAATGTAGGTGTCACAATACTACTTTATTCTGATTAAACACATAATATAGTGGGAAAAAAGGGATAAATCTGATCTAATGCTTGAGAATATACATAGTATTTGTTAAATACACCACCAAAAAATTTCAAGTATTGAAAAAACACAAGTACAGGAACTCCTCACTTAACATCGTAGTTATGTTCCTGAAAAATGCGACTGAGTGAAACGATGTTAAGCGAATCCAATTTCCCTAGAAGAATTAATGTAAATGGGGGGGTTAGGTTCCAGGGATTTTTTTTTTTGGCCATACAGTATAGTACTACAGTTGGGAAGTTCCCCCACCTTACCCCACACAGGCACAGCGCACTGGCACTGCAGACAATGAGGCAGGCAAGGAAACTGAAGGTGTTGTAGGCTAGGAGAAGCACATTGTGCAGGGGCAGCTTCCCCTATTCTGCAAGCACGAGGGACAGGGGGCTCAAACCTCAGCCTGCCCACTCCACCCCTTTCCCCAAACCCCTACCCTTGACCCGCCTTTTCTCCCCCCCATCTCCCTTTACTTCGCAGGCTGTTTCCTAGCTCCTCCCTCCCCTCCCTCCTGAGCTCCGCAAGCCAGCTGATTGCCATAGGCAGGAGGGAGGGGGAGCCTGCTCAAGGAGTCCTCGCTCCTACCCTCTTCCTCCTGCCTCCTAAGCCCTGCAAGCCAGCTGATTGCCCCGGCAGGAGGGAGGAGCGAGGACTGAGTGCGCAGGCTCCCCACAACTCCCTCCCGCGGCTCCTGCCCATGGCAAACAGCTGATTTGTGGTGTTCAGGAGGCATTGGAGGGAGGGGAAGCCTGCATGTGGAGTCCTCGCTCCTACCCCCTTCCGTCCTGCCTCCTAAACGCCACAAGCCAGCTGACTGCTACAGGTAGGCGGCAGCGGGGAGGAGGGGAAAGGCGCTGATATGTGGCATGTGCCGGTGGGGGAAACACTGTTGCGGGGGGGAGCATAGGGAGGCTGCCTGCTGTGGAGAAAGCAGGCACCCAAACAATGTTAGGAGGGAACATTGCTCAACTTTAAATGAGCATGCTCCCTAATTGATGTAGGCTGTTAATTACATTATATACTTATCTCTTTTGGACTACCATGTAACTGAACATTATAGACCCAACTTTTCAAGAATGTATAAATCTTCCAGTTTTTTGGGCTGATACATAGTAATAATTCTCACTAAGGTTCTAATCAGTCAAATTGATCTATGTGGGAAGACCCTTGTGCCAGCGTGGGTCACTCCTGAGTCACCGCAGTTCTGCCTGGGTGCTAAGGACCACCTGCCTGGACCCACCTACAGGATCAAGGCCTAACCATTCAATATATTAGAAGTGGGCAAACTACAACCTGTGGGACTGTCCTGCCCAGCATCTGAGCTCCTGGCCTGAGAGACTAGCCCCCAGTCCGCTCCTGATGTCCCCCGTCCCCCGCAGCAATGCCGCCACATGGGCAGTGCTCCGGGCGGCGGGGCTGCACGCTCCTGCAAGGCAGTGCAATAGTGTGTCTGGCTCTGGCCGGGCGGCTGACAGTACTGCCGCTCTGAGTGGCATGGTAAGAGGGTTGGGTGGATCCCATGTGGCGGTCAGGAGACAGGAGGTGGTTGGATGGGGTGCAGGTTCTGGGGGTGGTGGTCAGGGGATGGGAACTGGGGGGTTGGATAAGCATGAGAGTCCTGGGGGACCTGTCAGGGGTTGGGCATGTGGATAGGGGTCGGAGCAGTCAGGGGACAGGGAGTAGGGGGGTTGGATGGGGGTGGGGTTCTGGGGAAGGTGGTTGGGGGGGTCTCGGGAGGGTGGTAGGGGGGTCTCGGGAGGGGGAAGTCAGGGGTCAAGGAGTGTGAGGGGGGTTGGATGGGTCAGGGATTCTGAGGGAGGGAGTCAGGGGCAGGAAGTGGGAGGGGGTTGGATAGGGGCCGCGGGCCAGGAAGAAGGCACAGCATTCCCTACCTGGCACTCCATACAGTTTTGCAACAACGATGAGGCCCTCAGGCCAAAAAGTTTGCCCACCCCTGCAGTATATGCTCTATCATAAACCAAGAGGAGTAGGAACCTACCTTCTGAGTATCAATGTCTTGTCTAATTGTTCCCATTTCTTTACTAATTTTTTCTTTCTGTTTCTCACAATCAGCTAGTTGAGTTTTTACTTCATCAAGTTCAGACTCTTTTTGCTATACAAAGAGGAAATTTTGTTAGTTTAACAAAAAATAAAGTTTAAGAGTATTTTTATTCTCTTTATTATAAAATTACCCTTTTATAGTCTTCTTTTCCTCCCTGAATATATTTCTCAATTTCTTTTGCATAGTCCTGGATATTTTTAATTTTCTCTTTGATCTCATTTATCTGTGGGGAAAAATATCTAATGAAATACAGGTTTATGTCTAAGAAATATATATACTTCACAAAACGGCATAAACTTTAAGTACAGAACATTTTCGAAGTGCAGATCTTTATCATAGCTAAAGTTTAGTTAGCTGTGAAACCATTTAGTTTTTAAAAGCCAGGTATAATCCAGGTTATCTCACTTAACCATATTTTTTAAAATACATTCAAATGTTATATCTTCTAGCATATAGATGTATAATTATTTTTCACTGACTGTTGTTACACAGAGCTTTTTTCCCCTAACAAGGCTATTTATTATATTACTACATTTTACTGATTTTTAATTAATTGTCCAAATTGTAAAGTAGCCAAATGCTCTGGCAATGAATACCAATATAAATTCTAAACAATCTCTCACAACTTATGGTTTGCTTCACATCAATCTTCTACTATGTAAATCCACCACAATTCTCAACAAGGGAAACTTTCTGATGATAAAGGCCCTGCAAACTTTGTCTAAAAAAGTGTGTCATTTTGACTGACTGAATTTCTACTATCCCAACCTAAGCAAAATGTATTTTACCAACATGTGATAAGCAGTCTAACCTTCTCTTGTGTTACTTTGTTACTTATGTTCTTTTTGTTGATTAGATCTGCTCTCTCCCGCTGAAGTTTTTCTAAAGTTGCTTCCAAAGGAAATAGCTGATCCTTCGCCTCCTAGGGGGAAAAAAAAGCCAAGATGCCTAATTTCCATTAGAAATCCATCCTTATCTTCTCAATGCCTTAGAGATTGTTTCTTGTTATTGCTTGTAAAATTGTGAAAAAAACACATGCATGTGTATGAACACACCTGTTTTTTCTGTGACCTGGAACATTTTTTTGAGGAAGTACGTTTATTTTTTCAGTGTTGATGAAACTGTGAATATGCAGATAAAGCAAGTGCTATAGGTCCCCAAATGTATATGGTGGCAAAATAAAGAAGGGGAATTAAAAAAACTAATTTTAATTTCCAAGATAACTGATAATGTTAAAATAGGACAAAGTTAATCCTAGTGTACCCCAGTTAACTTCAATGTTTAACAGTACTGCCGCAGAAGAAATTATTATTGGATTTTCTTACTTTGATCTCTCTGTATAAAGACTGAACCTCAGTGGACAATTCCACAGTCTGATCCTCCAGTTGTTGTCGACGCTGCATATTACTGGAAATTTGTAGCTTCTCTGCTTTAAGTTCATTCACTGTACTCTTTAGCTGCTGGATCTGAGTCTGCTGGTCCTGCTTAAGTTTTTGATTTAACTCAATTTTACCAGTAACTGCAGAAAAATAAATAAAAAACCCACATATAATCAACCTTACATTAACCAAAACCTTTTAGGCTCCACTAACTGAAATCTTACTCTTAGTATCAGATGACAGATCACAACACACAAAACATTCCAATGAGAAATGAGAAGCAGTATGCCTGACATAAGATTTTATTAAAAGATATTAAATAATCAACTCTTGCTTTAACACATTAAAAATATAAATAAACATATACTTTAAAATAGAGTTTCATAGAAGTCATTTTAAAACTTTACTTTCAATGTTCAAAATGCACAGAGGCTGGGAAACTACCAGTTTATTTGTATGATTTACCTGTATCCCACAAGTGTTTTTTTTCTTGTTTTTCCTGGCTTACTTGTATAACAGTTCGACCTAAGTCTACCCCTTGCAGCTTATTGGCCTGCTGGGCAATTTTTCGTTCAACATCCTTTAGATCAGTCTGAAAAGGAAAAAACATTGTTTTCTTAAAGTTATTAAATACAGCACTTATACTACTTCAAATTCAGAGCAGCTTATACTAAAGTGTGTTTTAATCTAAAATGTACTATTTATTTTTAAAACAAATGTACAAATGGATGAGGTTATTAGAAATTGATGCGGATTCCAAAATTGCATAATTTATTTAGAACACCTAAATATTCTCAAATTCAAAACTTCAGATGTGCACGGGAACACAGCATTCACACAAGGATTTCTATCTGAAAAATTCAGGTGTGCAAAATTGATGATTTTTATTAAATTAGGCACAATTGTAAAAGCTTACACTTAAGGTCCGTTGAAACAAAGAAAGGAAAAATGTAGCTATGGTAATAAATATATAATGATGCATTCAGAACTAAGGGAATTTTAAATCAGTATGATCAAATCACGTATTACTTCAACTTATACAGGGTGCAGAAGTATATACTTTATTTCCTGCCCATTTGACACCTTTAAATACCGTGTTGTGGTTTGACACAGCTGAAACTATGTCAGCCATTGTATTGTTTTTTTAAAAAAATCAATAAGAATTAGGAATATTCTTGAATTTATCTTCTCTTATTCAGTGCTGCATGAATATTTTTGCTTAATTATGAGGCTAATGCTGCCCCCACATGTATGTGGATGGCATTATAGACAGCAAATGGGCAATATTTGGAGAGGCACATAGTATGAAGCCCAGTTGCAGGAACAGTTGGAATAGAGTATCAGAAGGTTAGGGCTGTAAAGGACAGTTTAGTTACTAATTAGGAGTAGCTTCCAAAGTGATTGTGTTCCCGCTTGAACACTTGGAGAACACAGGAAAAAGATTTTTCCCCTATTTCCACCATGGAGTTCTACAAACCCAGTGATGCTTGTGAACTGTACGTAAAGCACTTTAGGATCCTCTGATATTAAGGGCATTATACAAGTATATAATAATATCACCACCCATAACCACTTGTGATAAGTTTGGTATTATTTTTTTAAAATTCTCTTCTTCTTCTATTAGCTTTGAGATTCTTCAACATTTTGAGGCACTGTGATGGACTGCATACCAAGGTAGCACCAAGGAAGTGTTATTTTATTCATTAATAAGTCTAGTAAATTTACCTGATACCTTTCCATAAGTGTTATATCTTGTAAACAGGCTTTGGCACTTTCCTCCTCAGGCATAACTGTACCTAAGAGAGTTTCCTGTTCTTCTACATCACTCTTTAGGCGCTGAATATCTCGGTTTACATTCTGTAGCTTGTTTCTTAAGTCTGGTATGTCCTTTTCTTTAAGTTCAGCTATGGTCTGCCTTAATATAAAATATAAATCCATATATAACAATTGCTCATTTAAAAATAGTAGCTTAAGTTCAGTATAATGAGTAATTTGTGCTATGATTTAAAATGGAGCAGATGGAACTATTTTACAGAAATTGTCACTTACCAAAACCTGCCTATCTGGTCATCTAATTCATCAACCTATGGTAACAGATCCTATCCTTTCAGTCAGCTAAGATCAGTTCAAAGCCAACAAAACTTATCAAAGCAACGTGCTCACGCTAGTCTCAGATCTTATAGAAAACCACTATACGATACTACCACCTTGTGAAAGAAAAGCATCTCAGCTTTTTATATTGGGTACTTTTTTTGTTTCTCTCTCTTACGCACAAACTCCCATGCAACCCTGAGTTAACCAGAGTCTACTAGAAAACATGCTCCTAGAACTTC
The DNA here is from genome assembly GCA_007922305.1 of Dermatemys mawii. Taxonomy (NCBI): domain Eukaryota; kingdom Metazoa; phylum Chordata; order Testudines; family Dermatemydidae; genus Dermatemys; species Dermatemys mawii. The sequence continues at coordinate 6,840,609 of ML677358.1, forward strand.
TTGATCCTGGAGACCCTTCATCTCTGCAAAATTCATACATTTTCCACCCCAATCCCAAATTTTGTTGGTATTAACATGAATGCTAAACTTTTTTCAGTTTTGTTTTGGTGGAGTGGCGGGGAGAGAAGAAAAGGAGAGTAATTCAAAATGCCCTGTGTGATACATTTTTTCCCAGTTGAAAAGATGCAAACAATTTTGAAGCAACGAGAATTAATCTTTGCAGAGAGATCTGCAGGGATCCATCTGGTGATTTTTTTTAAACATTAACTGCTACCTGGTGCCATCCGGAAAATTTCAAAGACAACAACAATTAAACTGCTCCTTAGAAATAGCTAATGTCAAGGGATAAAATTCAATCCATGCAAGGATGGGGTTCTCAAATTGGTGATCGGGGGGTTGCAAGGTTATTACATGTGGGGGGGGTTGCAAGCTATCAGCCTCCACCCCAAACCCCGCTTTGTCTCCAGCATTTATAATAGTGTGAAATATAAAAAAATGTGTTTTTAATGTATGGGGGGGTTGCACTAAGAGGCTTGCCGTGTGAAAGGGGGTCAAAAGTACAAAAGTTTGAAAATCCCTGGATTAGCAGTATACAGATACAAGGATGGATTTCAAAAAAGGCAGGAAAAAACACACACACACACACACACTTGAACCTCAGCAGTACAGGGGAGGTACTGGGTACCCACTAGGATGTCCCTGCAGATCCCAAATTCAGAGCTTCTGTTCCAGAAGGTCTGAATTCACATAACCTTCTCAGAAACAGAAAGAGATTAATAAAAATAATTGAGTTATACGTCCTGTAACAAAATGTTTGTAAAATGGGTGAGCTTGATTCACAGTTTGTTTTTAGCAACATAGCCTCTGCTTCAGCACTTATGGCAAACATATTTAACATGAAGTAGAATGAAGACATTTTAGTAACACCATAAATAATTTCACCATTTTAATTATATAGCTGTTAAAAAGTGAAAAAAAAAAAAAAAAGAAGGACTTTTTATACTGACATGACCACTGAAGAAGCAACACTTAACTCTCAACAGAAATGTGAAAGTGCTGGAATTGTCAAACATATAGTACAGTCTAAACAGAGTAGAGGATAAAGCTCTTGGTTATTATATATTGACGTAATGACACTTTCGAGGACTAGTGTTTTGAAATTTGAATTATCTACTTCCAAAATATTTTCCTCATGTTTATCTTTGTTCTTTGTAACGCAGAGAAACTATCTTCATTTGGAATAATATGATTATTTTTAAACTTGTGTAACAAGAGGTATAGTATACTCTATGTGCTACCTTACCTTATTGGTTTAAGCCCCATCATTTCATCACGCTTCTTTTCTCTTCTTTTAAGATCAGACTCTGTTGACTTCAGTTTATCTGGAGCAAGACGTAACTTGGACTGCAGATCGCTAATTACATCTTGCATTTCTGACTCTGTTTGAAAGACCCTCTGACAAACAGGACAACATGACTGGTTCTCATCTGTCAGTTGTGTAATAAACTGTGAATAAACTGCTGTGGCTCCAGCAAGCATAGCTGTTTTTAAAATAATAAATTAAAGTTTGTCAGTTAAAGCAGTGAACAATCAAATCTTCAACAATAATTTGTAGCACTAAAAAAGGAAACAAAGTTAATACCTGTGAAATTAACAGAACAATGGAATATTTTAGCTTAAATTGCTCTCTCTTAACTAAATGAACTGTGAAAGTGACTGTAATTTCCTTTGAATACTACCAGACTCTTCTGCTAACATTAGGTACGTTGAGCCACATCTGGTAGTTTGCACTGTTTGTATAGCTGGCAGATCCAGGTAGCGGAATATTCTCCCAGCTTTGAGACAATCTAGGATGAGGGCCTACATATTTACTGTGTCAAAATAGTTGTTAGCAAATTTATAAGAATGAAATAACAAGGTTGCAAATTCATTGAGAAAATGAAAATATTTTTGTAGCTGTTTACATGCAATATAGAAGTAAAAGAATAAAACTAAAAAAAACCTGATTTTAATTTTATTCTTAAATATAGCACCCTCAGATTGGGTCTTATATAAAATTTTATATTAACTATTGCTCATCTCATAAATAAAGATAAGGATCCACTACTCCATATAACAGGCAGTTTTACTGTCTTAAGATTTGGAATATAAATTCAAAAAGATCTCAGAAGAAAGCGAAAAAATATATAAACTTACCTCGCTGCTTTGAAGTCTTTTCAATTTCATCCTGAAGTTTGTATAGATCACTATCAAAGTCTTGGCTTCCACAAACATCAAAAAGTTTGTCTTCATAATTAGACAACTGCTCTTCCTTTTTTCTTAGCTCAATACTTATATGATTTTTATTTTGTTCTGCTGAAGCTAGTTCTTTGCTGAAACAGGAATGTGCAAATTCTTATATTAAAGAAAGGCACCAAAACAAAGTTACAAACCATTATAGCCCAGAAACTATTAGGTTAGCCTGAATCTCAAATTCACATTGGACAAATTCCTTCCAGTTTTGCCTGAAAATCTAACCTATACCGAATACTATGGCGAGAACTGGCGTTCGCATGGCCCTGTTGTAGTCGGCACCACAAGATATTTACGTGCCAGATGTGCGAAAGATTCATGAAGTGACAGAGAGTCCTGTGGCACCTTAAAGACTAACTAAAGTATTAGAGCATAAGCTTTCGTGGGCTAATACCCACTTCGTCGGATGCATGCAGTGGAAGTGTCCAGGGGCAGATATAAATAGGTAGGCAAGAACCAGGTTAAAGATAACAGGGTGGGTCCAATGAGGCTGAACCAGCTGTTATCTCTAATCAGGGAGGGTGAGGTGTTCCTCTAGCAGCTGAACTGGAGGTGTGAACAGCGAAAGAAGAGAAACTGCTCTTGTAGTTAGCTAGCCATTCAAAATCTCTATTCAGTCCCAAATTGATTGTGTCAGATTTGCAAATGAATTGCAACTCTGTAGTTTCTCTTTGCAGTCTGGTCTTAAAGTTTTTTTGCTGCAAAATGCTGAGCTTTAAGTCGACATCAACACCACCCTATACCGAAAACCTACCGACAGCTACGCCTACCTTCATGCCACTAGCTTCCGTCCCGGACACACCACACGATCCATTGTCTACAGCCAAGCACTGAGGTACAATCGTATTTGCGCCAACCCTTCAGACAGAGACCAACACCTACAAGATCTTCACCAAGCTTTCTCAAAACTACAATACCCGCACAAGGAAATAAGGACACAGATCATCAGAGCCAGACGTGTACCCAGAAGCCTGCTGCTGCAAGACAAGCCCAAGAAAGAAAACAACAGAACACCACTGGTCATCACCTACAGTCCTCAGATAAAACCTCTCCAACGCATCATCAGGGATCTACAACCCATCCTGGACAAAAATCTCTCTCTTCCACAGGCCTTGGGAGGCAGGCCAGTCCTGGCCCACAGACAACCCGCCAACCTCAAGCATATTCTCACCAGCAACAGCACACCGCGCCATAATAACTCTAACTCAGGAACCAATCCATGCAACAAACCTCGATGCCAACTCTGCCCACATATTTACACCAGCAATACCATCACAGGACCTAACCAGATCAGCCATACCATCACTGGTTCATTCACCTGCACATCTACCAATGTAATACATGCCATCATGTGCCAGAAATGCCCCTCTGCTACGTACATCGGTCAAACTGGACAGTCCCTACGAAAAAGGATAAATGGACACTAATCAGATATTAGGAATGGCAATATACAAAAACCTGTAGGAGAACACTTCAGTCTCCCTGCACACACCATGAAAGACTTAAAGGTCAGCATTTTGCAGCAAAAAAACTTTAAGACCAGACTGCAAAGAGAAACTGCAGAGTTGCAATTCATTTGCAAATCTGACACAATCAGTTTGGGACTGAATAGAGATTTTGAATGGCTAGCTAACTACAAGAGCAGTTTCTCTTCTTTCGCTGTTCACACCTCCAGTTCAGCTGCTAGAGGAATACTTCACCCTCCCTGATTAGAGATAACAGCTGGTTCAGCCTCACTGGACCCACCCTGTTATCTTTAACCTGGTTCTTGCCTACCTATTTATACCTGCCCCTGGATACTTCCATTGCATGCATCCGACGAAGTGGGTATTAGCCCACGAAAGCTTATGCTCTAATACTTTAGTTAGTCTTTAAGGTGCCACAGGACTCTTTGTCACTTCTGCAATTCCAGACTAACACGGCTACCCCTCTGATTCTAAAGATTCATATGTCCCTGCATGCTTCAACCACCATTCCAGAGGACGTGTCCATGCTGAGGATGGGTTCTGCTCGACAACGTCCAAAGCAGAGTGGGCTGAAGCTTGTGCATTTTCATCAGAGTCAGATGCCACCAGCAGAAGGCTGATTTTCTTTTTTTGGTGGTTTGGGTTTTATAGTTTCCACATCTGAGTGTTGCTCTATTAAGTCTTCTGAAAGCATTCTCCATACCTCATCGCTCTAAGATTTTGGAAGGCACTTCAGATTCTTAAACTTAGGGTCAGTTAGAAATCTCACATTGGTACCTTCTTTGTGTTTTGTAAAATCTATAATGAAAGTATTCTTAAAGTGAACACATGCTGGGTCATCATCCAAGACTGCTGTAACATGAAATATCTGGTGGAATGTGGATAAAAAAGCAGGGACATACAATACTCCCCCAAGGAGTTCAGTCACAAATTTAGTTAACAAATTATTTTTTTAATGAGCATAATCAGCATGGAAGCATGTCCTCTGGAATGGTGATCAAAGAATGAAGGGGCATACCAATGTGTAGCATATCTGGCATGTAAATACCTTGCAACACTGGCTACAAAAGTGCCATGTAAATGCCTGTTCTCGCTTTCAGATGACATTGTAAACAAGAAGCATGCAGCATTACCTCCAAACTTGTTTCTCTGAGCGATTGGCTGAAGTAAGGTGGAGTAGATTTATAGCCTCTAAAGTTTTACATTGTTTATTTTTGAATGCTGTTATTTTTGTACATAATTTTACATTTGTAAGTTCAACTTTCATAAAAAAAGATTGCACTACAGTACTTGTAATAGGTGAATTGAAAAATACTATTTCTTTTGTTTTTTACAGTGCAAATATTTGTAATAAAAAATAAAGTGAGCACAGTACACTTTATACTGTGTTGTAATTGAAAACAATATATTTGAAAATGTAGAAAACAGCCAAAAATATTTACTACATTTCAATTAGTATTCTATTGTTTACCAGTGCGATTAATCACGGTTAATTTTTTTAACTGTGATTAATTTTTCTGAGTTCATCACGTGAGTTACCTATGATTAATTGACAGCCCTAATACTAACCCATTTTCTAAAAATATTTTGAGCTGGCTTTTGGCTTAAATATTCTTGTGAAAGGGGGCTAAGATACGTAAGCAAAAATATATTTGTTAGGAGTTCTAAAATTAGACTGCTTCCTAACGGTTATAAGCAAGTCCCATTACAGAATGTACCTGGTATGTGGATACTTCCAATATCAAAAAATCAGACATATATTATTGACTAAAACATTATTCTACAACCATAAGAGGACAAAACCCAAATCAAATTGTCATTTTATTCTTCAAGAAAAGTATATTTCTTGACTGATTATACTTCATGTTTCTGAATCTTGAAGTATCATTGAGTCTCAAATCTTGTAACCAGATCTGTATGGAGTCTCATGAACTTCAGCTGGATTCTGCACAGCTATAAGAGGATCTGCCAATATGTATCTCACTGCAGGACTGGGGCCCTTAAAATTTTACAAACAGAAATGATGGACTTGATATAGAGATTTCTGGGTCAAGGTTTTTAGCCTCTGTTATGTGGAAGATCAGACTAGATTAGTGTAACTGTCCCTTCTGACTTTCTATATGCATGCACGTTAAGATGCAACCATAAACAACAATAATAACAACAAGACATAACTAGTAAGGGAACAGAAACAATGGATTAAACACTCCAACTTCAAAATTAACTAACTTCAGATTGAATTCTGAAGCCAGAATTGAGCAAATGAATACTTACTTAAGCTGGGCAAGCTTGTCTCTTGTCTGATTAATCTCTCTAGTTTTAGCATGAAGCCAATCCTCAAGCTGTTTTTTGTTCGGAAAATATCCCAGCAATGAGGTCAATTCATCAAAATGTCTAGATTTTATTTTTCTGATCTGCTCCTCTTTGTCCACCTTGGGGAACAAAATACTCTTAAAATATACTTTTCTATATTCACAAACTGTTATTTTATTCAGTGTACTGAAAAAGTTACATCTTTTTTCAAAGACACAAACAATTTTTTAATGCAATTAATGAGGTAAGATTCTGAGAAATAACTGCTCCTCATAAAGCCTCAATGAAAGATATTAACTTCATGTAAATTTTCTTAATAAGGAAGATACTAGGAAAATAAAAAGAAATACGTTACTTTGTCTTTCCTCAACATATCCATTTGTGTGATTGTCATGGTATGCAAGTTTAGCTGTTCCATCTCCTTATCCAACTTCCGAAGAACCTTGTCCAGGTTTGCTTTTTCATTCTGAAGTTTTTGTACCTCCAATTCAAGAGCTTCCACATTACTGTTCTTCTCAGCCTTATCTAGTTCACGTTCCTAAACAGAAAAATAAAATCAATCAAAGATTTATTTTTAAAATTTGATTTATAATTATGCCAATTAGGGAACAAGATCAATGAAGTCAGACTGATAATGAGACAAGAGGAAGGGAGCACTTTTCATTACTCAACAGCAATAACTCTGATGGATACAGGAATGACAATTACATGATCGGAAGGGACTCCGTACAGAAGGATGAAGGCTGTAAAATGGGGTTGTAAGCAAGGGATGTAAAACAAAGAAAAGAGGACATGGATGTTAAGACTCCAAAAAGGTTGCACAGACTCTGCAACTGCTTATCTACTACCCTGATGGGTGCTAATATAAGAGAAGAAAAATGAGTTTTCATTCCCCTGTTCATGTGCTAGATAGAAAGAACATGGCTTCACTGTGCCTCATCCACATTCTGTTTGCTCTTTGCTTTTTGGCATCCACTGAATGATAAAGTATATTTTAAGAGTTTTCCTTAACGGAAAGACCATGTGAAGAAATTCCATGATGCATTAAATTCTTCAGCTATAAGCAAACAAGTACAAACATTTGGCCAAAAAGGCACAAGGAAGGAGGCAGCGACTAGACAACTTGCCTTTGAATAGGGATGGCTTGTTATAAGTTTATAACTGTGAAAATCATGGCATCATGTTCATTTCAGGGACCAAGACAAATCATGACTGATTCCAACAAGTAAAATATAATTTACTCTCAAAGAATGTGATACAGGTTTCAGGCTTTTCTGGGACAGCAGGGTGATCAGGTTTTTTCATTATATATCTGCTGTCCACACCTGCAATACCTGATGTGACCAAAAGCATTAAAACAATCGAATATACTTTCTGTTGTGTATTTAAATTATTCAAATATAAAATCTTACAGCCTTGGTGAGTTCCTGATCCAGTTCCAGAATCCTGTCTGAAGACTCCTCCAACTGATTCAGTTCAGATTTCACATTCTTCAGTTCAATCTGTTTCTTATTTTGAATGTCTGACTTCAGGTCAATGGTTTTTTCCAGTCCAGTTTTCTTATCTCTTATTTCATCTATCTGTTTTTGTTTCATTGTTTCTTTTTCTTCAAATTCTCTCTGAACAAAGAAGCCATTCAAAACAGTTACTAAGCAATTATCTACAGCTGAATTATTTTATACAAAGCCCCCCCACAGACTTTTTCTATAAGCAGATCACTATGATCATGTTGGCATCCGTTTAATGAAACATGCTGAAATATTTTGGAACAATACTAGAGCTGTTGGAATACCACGTTGCTGAAATCAAATCATTTTGCAGGAAAGTGTTGATTTTGACACATCTTTTGACAGAAACCAGGTAGGTTTCCAACAAACCTTGACTGGTTTCCTGCCAGTTCACCTACCCACTTCCCTAGCTTGCCAGCAGTTCCCCTGGTGGAGAGCTTGGGATGCCTGGGCAGCAAGCTTCTAAGCTGGGCAGCGCAAAGAACAATGTGTCTGGGGAGTCAGCCATCCTAGCAGGAGTCGGGCAGTCCTCTGAGCAAACTGAAAAATTACATTTCAATTCTCCCGATGTGGGATAAAAGTATTTTTTTCAAAAATTCAAATTTTTTCATAGGCGAGGAGGATTTTTTCCAGCCAATTCTAGACATTCATGTGAAACAGAATTATTATTATCATTGTATTACCATACTACCTAATGTAGTCGCTGACTCCATGGGTGCTCTGGGGCTGGAGCACCCCACAGGATAAAAAATGATGGGTGCTGAACAGCACCCCCAACAGCACCTTCCTTTTCCCCCCATCCTCCTGCCCGCCAGTGGGCCTCACTGATCAGCACCTCCCCATCCTTCTCTGTGCCTCCTGTCACCGCAATCAGCTGTTTTGAGGCATGCAGGAGGCTGATGGGAGAGAAGTGAGGATGCAGTATGCTTGGGGATGGGAAGAGAGAGAGCAGGAATGGAACAGGGGCAGGAAGAAGCGGGACGGGGTGGAGAGGGGCAGGAAGAGGTGGGGCTGTGGCACTGATGGAAGGGGTGGAGTGGGGGTGGGACCTGGGGCAGAGCGAGGGGTTAAGTGCCCACTAGCGCAATGAAAAGTCGGCGGCTGTGCTACTTAGGAGCCTCAGACATGGGTAACCCCACCACTCTGCTAGGCACAGTATAAACACAAAACAAAAAGATGGTGTCTTCCCCAGGGAATTTCCAATCCAAGTATTAAATGTTTTTTCACTACATTAGAGCTTATGATAAGTTACAGTGTGTGTAATTCAAAAAAACAACAACAACCGCCAAACAATATAAATTGTCCTTGCATTGTCTTCCTGGTAGAAGCATCTTCTAATACCAAGAATACTTTAAAAACTGTTGACAACCGTGTGTATAATATTAGAATTGTCAGATAAGGATGCACATAATGATAATGTAGGTCCCTTGTGAACATTTGACAAAGAAATAAAGAACATAACTTCTGATGACTCTACTGCTGTCAAGTCACATGCATTATGAAAATAGATATTATGAGAATTAATTATGAGAATGCATTAAGCAAGATGACGAAAACTTACTATTAACTGACTGGCAGTTTTCTCTTCTCTTTCTTGTCTCTCTTTCACAAGCTTGTGAAAACTGTTAATTTGCCTTTCATTAAAAGGTGCTCGTTCAAAACCATCTAATTCCAACAGTGCTGCCAAAGTTTGGATTAATGAATCCCTGGTTCTGATGTTCTGCTGGTGACGATCTGCTTGTAGCTGAAGACGACCTTCACAAACATGTTTGTACACACACATGCACATGCACATACACACACACAAAAATGTATTTAGAAGTGTAGACATCAAGAACATATTATGTTGCTTATATCTGATTATGTTCAATATGCAAATCACTTGGAAGGGATGTTTCTACTCAATTTTTTTAAATCGCATGCATCAATAACTGAATTTTAGCAGCTTCTAGGAATAGTTGAAGAGACTCTTAAAATGTCTTTTTTTCAAGAAATATGTTTAATTTCTTATGTTACTAATGCCACTTTAGATTTATTAACACAAACAGTTCAGTTTACTTATCACTATTTATGCTAGATGTTTACTTTTGAACTTCCTTTAGCTTGGACAATGAACATAGACTAATTAGGGTAACTTATTTTTAATCAGGTCTGCTGTGCCCACATAGTTTCAGACTAAAGGTGTGATGTTAAACTGATTTCACCAGGCAACTTTGTGTATGAACGCTAAAATAATTTAAACAGTTTAGCCTTCATTGGTAAATTTACAGAAACAAGCTACAGAATACAACCATGCCAAATGCAAAAAGTCCACATATTAATGAGTGCACCAATGTCAACATTATTAGTCAAAAGGGCAAATTTACAATTGAAATCCCATGGAGAAGACTAATGGGTTATCTCTGACAGTGAAGGTCAAAGTTCAATTTTGAGACTTTGACCCCCTATATTAAGCAACCAATAATGAATAAGTATACCACATTTCAAGATTCTCATTGGCTCAAACATGGAAATTCGGTCACTCTTCCTTTTACAAGTGTCTATATTATACTAGATAATCCTTTCTGCATTTTCTTTTTTTTTAAATCAGCCTATTATACCTTGTTCAACAAGTAATTCTGATTTTTCTCTGTTAAATCTCTGACACTCTTTGCTTGCTCTATCCATCTCACGTTGACAGTCTGTTAATCTCCTTTCCTTCTCTTTTACTGTCCTCTGATGGTTCTGGTACATATCCCTTAGCTGGTCATCTGTTCCTTGAAAAACCTATGCAACCAGAGTATACTGCAGCATTAAAAAGTTAGCTTTTTAAACTGATTTATAACAAAATACTTTGCCCATACTTATAGACCATATAATGCATTTTCCAAAGGTAAACACAAAATAAAATTTAAAAAGATAAAATATCATCCGATCTGTAATCAAACTGCAGTGCTAAAAGGTATTTTGGGTGGGCATTAATAAGCTTCTTAGTGTAGGAGTTAAGCCACAAGAACTATGTATAAGTCTTGCCGCGAGGTGCAAGCTGGAGTCGACGAGGGAGCGTGCCACCAACCGCCGCTGCCATGAGAACAGCAGGGAAGTCAGTTGAAGATACGCTGATTTCAGCTACGTTATTCACGTAGCTGAAGTTGCGTATCTTCAGTCGACCTCTCCCCCTAGTGTAGACCAGACTTAAGTAAAATTATCTGGGTCCAATAAAGGACAATAAAACAATATGATACATACTTTTTGTAATACATGCTCTTGGACAAATTCTTTCTAGTTTTCAAAATAATTTCATATATTTAGCACAAACATAATGAAAGATCACTAACTTTATCACTGGTTATTTTAAAGGGGAGAGAAAACAGGAAGATTTGTGATGTTAATGAGTTAATGTCCTTGTATTGTAGGTCAAGTCTGGATTGCCCTGCTGTCCACTACCAGTTAATGCCACTTACATATGGTCATGACAAGTCATTACTACTCTATAAAATCACTGACCCCCTTGTTCACCACACTGAGCAACTCATTCTACTCTGTAGGTCTTGGAGGCAAAGGTAATAACAACAGGTTTAATCCCTATCTCAAAAAGAAATAAATCTTAATCACATTGTATTCTAAGAGCTATTTGCTATATTTAAACCATTTATTTTAGGGGTCATTTTTGTTGATGGTGGCCACTCCTTAATACTTGTGGCTGTCTGGTTGCTCTTCACTGTGAGAGCCACAGCATACTGAAAATTCACTTTGTAGTGTCATCGTAAATTGCTCAAAAGCCATACTTGCAGAATAATATTCATGGATAGCTTTATTACTATCTAAAAACATTACACAACAAGCTATATTGCATCTTGCATGCTTGAAGACATCAACAATGCTGGTGACCGATAATAAAAATAGTACTGAATCAGAGAGGTAGCCATGCTAGTCTGGAATTGCAGAAGTGACAAAGAGTCCTGTCGCACCTTAAAGACTAACTAAAGTATTAGAGCATAATAAGCTTTCGTGCAAGCATCCGACGAAGTGGGTATTAGCCCACGAAAGCTTATGCTCTAATACTTTAGTCAGTCAAAAATAGTACTGATTAGGAGGGTCAGCCACACTTAATCACTTAATAGTCTTAGCAAACTATATATTTTAAAACCACAGCCACCATCTTTCATAATTTCTTTGCATTTTTTTTAACTGAGTTTTTATAAACTTTGCCCCCGATCCAGAAAAACATTTAAGCATGTGAGCAGTCCCACTGAACTGTATGGGACTGTTCATATTTTTAAGCATTTTCCTAGACTGAGACTTTACTAGTGGGGGAATTTTACAAAAAAATATTGTAATTATGTATTTACTGAAGAATACTCCATTGAGTACACTAAAAACATTCTCAACTTTCTGCATTCAGTTTTACAACAATTGTGGCCAAAAATGCTTGGAAAATAAAACCAACTGAACAAAAATACACTGTTCTTTCTATGGGTACATAAGTTTTTTAAAATGTATGGTTCATTCTATAGTAAACCTATTATTCATTCTGTAATACATGATTGCTTCAGATTTTTTAACATGAAGAACTGTGACAAAGAATTTATAAGTAAACCTTCTCCATCTTCTGTTGCAAATCCTGGTTATCTTTTTCCATCTGCTTTTTCCTGCTGTCCAGAGCTTTAATCTCATTGTCAAGTCTCATTACTTTTGCAAGATTCTGTTCAATTTCTGCAAGACGGTTCTAAAATGAAAGAAAGAAAGAAAATGAAAGAATGCTAAAGGAAATTGGCTTCACTACAGTTTATGAATCTTACAACAGAATTTTCTATTTAAATATATTGCATTTTAAAAATGGGTCATTTCCAACACCTACAAGTTCATAAGGAGTTTTAGACACTAAGACAAGGGTTCTCAAATCTTTTCATACCATGCCCCACCTGTTAATCAAGAAATCATCTTGTGGATCATCTCCCCTTCCTAATTAAACAGCATTCCTGCGGCAACTACAATGCTGTTTAATTAGGAAGGGGAGATGATCCACAAGATGTAAATGGAAAAGTAATATTAACAAATTATTTGAAAGCTTATTCTTCGGAGAATTTCCCCCACCACTGATGATATTCTAAGTGCAGATCAAACCTCAGTGCCCTTGATCAAGTGCTGGCACTCACCACCCACACTGAGAATGGCCTTCAGAGCAAGCAGAAGATAGGTGCAGTATTACTAGACCTTACTGTTGCATATGATGTGATCTGGAATACAGGTCTATTATACAAACTGTCACAGGTCCCACTGAAGCAGGTTGTCATGGTTGTTGAACTGTTGCTGAGAAGTTGCTAATTTAAAATTATGCTTGGACTAAAAAACACATCACCACCACAGCTCCTAGCCGTCCTAAAACAACGATCTATTTTATGGTTCAATTCTACCACCACCACTTTTCAATCTCTTCACAGAGGATCTTCCCAAGCATTTTATCTATGCCAAGACATCTGTCTGGTAGTACAGAACCAGGATTTCAGTCACCTAGAAGTGCTGAATGTCCATATGAAAGAGATGCCCTACTACTGTAAAAGACGGAGACTTAAACCTATACCAAAAAGATAGTTTCTAGCTCCTTCCATCTACACTACATAAAAGTCAACAAACTGCTCCATAGCCTCCTGAATGGACAAAGGCTGGACCATGACCCAAAGCCTGTGTATCTAGCAGTTACACAGGGCTGCACATGGATTTTGAAGAAACACCCTTCCAAACCATTGCTGAAAATTAAGACAACAGCCTGATCAGCAAATTAGCTGGCTCTACCTGAGAAGCCAATGCACAAACAATACTCCTGGAAGGACACAGAATTCATACCGTCTGCAGATTTCTTAGGTCCCCCACAGGAAAATGGGGGAGCAAAAAAAAAAGTGGAGAAGACATGCCCCTTCTGTGGCAGCCCAGGGCGTCTGCTGGGAGCAGTCAGCAGAAGAGGGAAGATCAGCATGGAGAGGAAAGAGGCAGGCTGGGTATGCATGCGTTCGGAAGAGACGGGTTATGGGGGTGGGACTGGGTACGTGCCTGCATGCGAACGAGTAAGAGAGACTCACTCTGTCCCTCTCGCTCACTGTTGCTGTGTCCTGGGCTTGGAAGTGTAGAGCTGTGTGAAGCAGGCTCTGTCCCTGAGGTAGAGCATAAATGTAACTAAGGGCTAGTCTACGCTGGCAATGCTAAAGCACCGTGGCAGCGCTTTAACGTGTCTTGTGTGGTCACGGCAGAGCACTGGGAGAGAGCTCTACTAGTGTTCTAAAAAAAACCCACCTGCATGAGAGGCATCGCTCCCAGCCTGGTGCACTGTCTACACTGGTGCTTTACAGTGCTGAAACTTGTTGTGCTCAGCAAGAAAGTTGCAGCACTGTAAATTGCCAGTATAGACAAGCCCTAAGCAAGCAGGCTGCTAGTGTTCCTGTTGTTAGTTAATTGTTCCCATTTTTAGTCAATTAAGGCTCCTTCACCTTGCCAGAGTGGTGTAAAGGAGCCTTATAGTAAATGACAGTAACAGAATCCTCAGCTAGGAAGGTCTATGGGCTTTCTCGCTTTTCCTGTGCCAGAGAGGCACAATGAACGGGGAAAGATTACAGCACAGGATCTATTTTACTTATTCATTAAAAAAAAATGCAGGACAAAACTGTATGACTTTTATGTGCGAAAGTGAGCAATTTAAAGCAACATTCTACTTTATACAACACCAAACACCAAAATAAAAGTAATGCCATTTAAATGAAAATCCAGGATTATACATGGAATGCAGGGTATTGGTTACCAAGTATTTGTAATTTAACTTTCATGTGTTTATGAAATATTGAATAGTTATTGTGATTTTGCTCTATGGTATTTTAAATAAATTACCAAAATAAGTGAAATTGGTGTGATTATATCATATTATTTTGATAAATAAAATATGCAGAATTTTACATTTTTTGGTGCAGATTTTTGGGTGCGGCATTCCCCCAGAAGTAAAAAACTAAGAAACCCTGGGCTTACCTTATGCTATTCTGTAACAGAGTACTGCTCCCTGGTGTGCTTCATCTCACTTCACACCGTACTACTAGATTACTAGGCACTCAGCTGAATGAAATCATGGTTGGATGAAGCTCAATCACTTTAGATGTGAAGTGATCAGATGTGCTGCTAATGATGATAAGTAGGGCTTCTATAACTCCCTCCTTTGCTGATGTGGCCAGTTGGAATATTTAGGCTACATACTTACAGGCTGCACCCCTCGGAAAGGGATACCTTGTTCCCCCATGGATTTGCATAAAAAAATAATGACCTTCCCTCAGCTACTGAATGAGTAAGGTGCTTAGACAAACACAATTTACTTGACTGTCTATGTAGATGCAACACAATATATAAGCAATGTATTTAATGTATTTAAGCTTCTATTAAAGATAACTAGTACTCAGTTCTCTGCATACCGTGGCTAAAAACTTCTGCACTAGGTATCCCAAAAAACATGCACAGCATTATTAATGGAAGAGTAACAGAGACAACAATTGTTATCATTTATCTACATTGGTTGTAGCTATGGGATGTGTCATGGCAAATAGAGGCTTAGGGTACTATTTACTTAGAAGTGGGATAGGCAAACTTTTTGGCCTTAGGGTTGCATTGGGTTTCTGAAATGATATGGAGGGCCAGTTAGGGGAGCCCATGTCTCCCCAGACAGCCAGGCATGGCACAGCACCCACCCCTTATCTGACCCCCACACTGCTTCTCGTCCCCTGACAACCCTCCCAAGGACTCCTGCCCCATCCAAACTGCCCTCTCCTTCCTGATGCTCCCCCTCTCCTGGACCTTTGCCCCATGCACTCCCCTGCTCTCCACACCCAGAGCATTGCACTGGCGGCATGGCGCACTGGGGCTGGGGGCAGTTTGCCTACCCCTAACTTAGAGGCAGGGAGAGGGTTTTGTATAGATGCTTTTCTCCCCTTTGATGACAGTATATTTAAGTATTAATATATTATTTGAGGGGAAAGTAATATGAAAATATGACACCCTGTGAAACTAAGCAGGTTGTATAATCAATCTTCCAAAATCAGCTGTTGAGTAATTATTGAAATAGCATTTTCCCAAAAGTTTTGTAACTAAACCAGACAGTCTCAGAGAGGAAAGATACATGTTGCTTTCAAAACTTGGCCTGAAAATCCCCAATTGGAAGTAAATTAATTTAAATATAAGAAAAAATAAACTGGTCCAAGATGGTGTAAAGATAAGAACAGATCATTTCCACCATATCTTTGAATATAAATTCTACTCATACAATTTCATTATTTGTCATGATGAAAATGGCCTTTAAGTTCTGCTCTGAATTTTACAGTTAGATGGAAAAAAAAAAAAAAAAACCCTGATAATACAACATCAAACTGGAGAGATTTTAATCACACAAAAGTCAGGAAATTCCCATACAAATAACATTTACTCTCCCTCTCCTACTGAATATGTACAGTATTGCAATAAAATCTTGAATTACATGATCATACAAACAAAATTACCTTTAGAGGATCAAGTCGATTCTCAATAGATTTTACATTTTCCTTAGAAGCAGCCAGTTGAGCTTCCCTATTACTAAGATGATCCTGAATTTCACGTGCTTTTTCTTTATTCTGTTTTAGATATTTCAGTTCCGTCTGACACTCTTTTACCCGCAAGCTTTGCTTCTGACGTACCTGACGAAGAGTTTCCAATGCTTTAATATACCTTTCAAAAAGAAAATCATGTGTAAATTTCAAATTCTGTTGGTACATGCAGCTTTATGAATGAGCATTTTAGTGATCATTTAAACAATTATAATTAAATGGAAGGAGTACTTTACTGTAATTATGTTAGTTATGGAAAAAAGTAAACCTTGTTGCTGAGAAGATCTCATCAAATTTTTGTTTCAGGGCCTTTCCCTCACTTAAGGGCCAGTTGGATTCTTCTTGATGACAGAAAATGACATTGTTAAGCACAGATTTGGAAACACCAAGGGCGCTGATCATCTCTCGGTCAATTTCTGCACACTTGGAACTGAGACTGACCTTTTCCCCATGCCTGTGTACATAGATTAAGAAAGTGCATAACAATAAGATGACTAGTGGTTGCTGTACAGATATGATTTTTTTCTAAAATAAATAACATTCTGTATAATTTCAACATTCTAACCCAAGCTATTTTGATGAAAAGTCACAAATTATTATTTTTACAATAGTAATTGTTTTTTGCCCCTCATTCTTCTCTCACTCTTTTTCCATTTTTAACTCTGAATACCTCATTTCCAACTAAATGGATTTTGATACAGCACTCCTTTGATTTCAAGCCATCATTCTGTAACTTAAATGTCATGTTAGCCATGTATATAGAACCAGTTTGCTAAATATAACTGCATAGCCAGCAGAGGGAGCAAAAATCATAGTGATCAGTGCAAAACACATGCTCTTTTTAAAAAAATGTCAGAGATGAGAGTCAAATAAAGAGACAGATGGAATGAGTTGCAATGGGACTATTTCCCCACCAAATTACTTTCATTTACTTCTTCAGTGCCAACAGGACATAAAGTGAATGTAGTGCATAAACAGCACTGTCAGAACTAAACTATCACTGAGTGACTTAAGTGCCTATGTCCATGAAAACCCAATGAGACTTTGGCCCTTCTGAAAGTTTTACCCTTTAAATCTAGGGATTTCTTGAAACTCACAAAACAAATAGACAATGCAGTGGGACTACATATAACTTTTTGTTAGACTTAATTTAATCTGAAAGAGGAGGTGGAGGTTTGAATGAATGAATAAATTATCCACTTCTCTCTTAAATGAAAAGATAGAGACAAAAACAAATGGACACTCAAACTATGCGGCAATGTTTAAAAAACCTACAACTTACTTTGTTCTGGTAATGATACCTTCGAGAGTTTTAAATTCTGTTTTCTTGCCTTTCTGAGTACAAACCATGGATCGCTGGGCAGCTGTAAGCTCTCCATTAACATCACGAAACTGCAGTCGAATCTGAGCTCTGACATCTGTTTCATTAGCAACCTTTGGCAGGAAAAAAAATATGAAAACTTATTTAACAAAAAAAACCCTTTTGTGGTCATCCAAGCATATGTTCCAAAGCCATAAGTGAAATCTTAGCTCCACTGAAGTCAATAGGAGTTTTGCCAGTGACTTCAATGAGGTCAGCATGTCACCCAAAACCTTTTTTTGGCCTAGAGGTTATTCAGAATTCTTATGCATACTTCACACTTTGGCTATTCTTATACCCTAAAACGCAAGCACTCCCCCACACCCATCTGATCAACTGTTATCATCAGAGGGCCTTCCCTCAAGTAAACAACAGAAGAATAACCTTCTCCAAGTCTGACGCCAAACATTAATTTCTGTCAATGGGATTACTCATAGTGTGCAAGTCATTGTAGCATCTGGGCCTAAATCATGCAGAGAGCAAATCTCAATATAGTAGATTAGCTCGTATGCAGTATGACCACATTTTATTCCCATAAAATCCTATTTATTTACTGTAACTGTAACTGGGAAGGAATAGTCCATGTTCAAAACATTTCAATTAAAAACATCAATTTACCAATACTGACTAAAAAAATAGCAAATACTAAACAACTATTTGACAGACATATTACACCAAAAGACAATATAAAAAGTGATGAGGTCACATGTTACTCTTGTATAAGTATTTTCTGGCAACTAAAACTTATAAAACATATTGTCAGAGAATAATGAAACACACATTCTCACAATGAAACTAAATACAGTTGCTAACATGAATTTCGCATTTTTTGAAAAATGTAAATCATTTATCTCAGCTGTTGTACATACACATGTGGAAACTTTTTATAAAGTTAAATTAAAAGCTAAATTTAACTGCAAAACAATCTAGTTTGTAATGTTAAGATTGTGAGAAAAAAGATAACCAAACTGAAGGTTGACAACTAATTTCTTGTAATTTCTCCCTCCCAACTTCAATCCTTGCTTTTGTGTTACATTAAAATGGGTGATTTAAATAATTAACTCTTATTGGACTCCCCCCATTTGTGGCACACTCCAGTGTTCATTAAATATTTTGTTTTATATACTACCAGTTAGACACACAAGCTAGCCATCATGACTCCTACCTTTGGATCATGAACAAATGAGTGTCCTTTGGTGCCTGGAGGAAAATCTCCAGTGGAAATATATTTAAGGCATTCAATGATAGTCTACAGAAATGGAAATAAATAGGTATCAGTAATATCAACGTAGAGCAAGTAAAAAGCTGTACTAAAGAGGGAAGAGACTAACACTCTGTAAATACGAAGAACCAAGAAAGGAGACACATAATGGGATGACAGTTAAGTGTTCTTTCTGAGTACTGGGAAACGCTTCATGACAATAGCTGTGATTAGCTTGTGGAATAGTCCTTCACATGGAGATATTCCAATCAATAGTGGATTAAAATGAGATTGGACAAAACACTAGTAAATGTACAATATGGCATAATTCTGTATTGGAGAGAAAATTGATTAGATGACTTAATGCACTGTTTCTCAAACTTCTAGATACCAGGGACTGGCTTGCTGCCTTCCTAAACAGTGTCAGGGAGATCTCAGGGACTGGCACTAGTCCTCGGACTGGTCATTGAGAAACATTAAACAGATCTTTGCCATCTCTAATTTCTATGACTCTAATACCTAGTGCATAAACAGGTATTTGTAAAACAACTATGGCACTGACCTTGCAAGGATCACCGTGCCTATGCGGAGCTCGTTGCAGAATGCAAGTGGAGCCCAAATTATGCAAGTGTCACAAAATGCAAACTGTTTAAGGTTTTATGATTTTATTAATTATAAAATTCACGTAAACAATCATTTGTTTGTATGAGTCTGTAATTATTTATAATGGCATGATGCCTGGTCGCACTGTACAAAAGTCTTACCGTTTTTCCTGCACCATTTGGCCCCACCAAAATGGTTAAAGGACTAAAGAAAGTGATAACTTGTTTGTCTTTGTCCTCTACCCCAAAACTCCTCACTCCCAGGATGCTCATTTTATCAATCCTAGACATTTCTGCAGGATATTTTTCTTCTTCTCTGAATCTTAAAAATTAATTTTCAAAATCCTAAAAAATAAACAGTTAAATTTAGTGATGATTTAGGTATCAAACATTATCCCATTTCTCCCCGAAAATCTTGTACTCTCCAAAAAAAAAAAGTATGTTATGTGTAACATAACAGAAAGCAGAGCAAAGATTCTTTGATTATGGTTGAAGGTGTGGATCACAGACACTTCTTTAAATTATTTTGTAATGAAAATCTTATTTTTGGTTTAGAGATTTTCTCTTTTACAGTGAAAAGCCAACCAAAATTATGGTAAATTGAGAAACTTACCACTTTTTAACTTATTTCCCATTACAATTAAATAACTAAGGTCAGCCTAAAAATGTTTAACATTTTCTGAGTGTTTAGCAAAAGAAATATCCTGAATTAACGCAGGGATAGGCAACATATGGCATGGGTACCAAACGCGGTATGCAAGCTGATTTTCAGTGGCACTCGCAATGCTCAGGTCCTGGCCACTGGTCTGGGGGGTCTCTGCTTTTAATTTAATTTTAAATGAAGCTTCTTAAACATTTTTAAAACCTTATTTACTTTATATACAATAATAGTTTAGTTATATATCATGGACTTATAGAAAGAGACCTTCTAAAAACGTTAAAATGTATTACTGGCATGTGAAACCTTAAATTAGAGTGAATAAATGAAGACTCGGCACACCGCTTTTGAAAGGCTGCCGACCCCAGAACTATAGTAAAAACTATAACTGAATTTTATGAGCTTTTGCTCAAAAGGAGTCAATAAGAAAAAATTACACAAATTTACCCTTTTTCTTGAAAATTATCAAAATTTGCTGTTGCACTACAAACACAGTATCAAAACTCAAGCACATATGGACTGGCTTTCAGGTTGTTCTACACAGTAATCTCCCTCTCCCGCCCTCCTTCCCACAATCTAACATTCTAATGTATATAAGATCCTAGTGCTATGAGATATTTTTGTCTTTGCTAGATTTATAGGCCTAGACCTACAATCATGCAGGCTGAAATCAGTAGAACTCAGTACAGACAGCAGGGTCACAGCCCATTAGCCCAACAGAGCTATTACAAGATTGTGAGGCACAGTA
Organism: Dermatemys mawii; assembly: GCA_007922305.1. NCBI lineage: Eukaryota > Metazoa > Chordata > Testudines > Dermatemydidae > Dermatemys > Dermatemys mawii. The sequence continues at coordinate 6,861,345 of ML677358.1, forward strand.
TTTAGGGGCAGGAAGTATTTTACCAATCAATATTTGTCATTCTGATTTATTCATAATTCAAGAAAAATAAACTCAAGAGCAGACCCAAGGCAACAATCTAGAGATGGAAAGTAAAGGGATTACTGATAATGAACACAGAGAAAGGAATTGCTGGATGAAATCAAGATGTGCATTTTAGTTAGTTGGCTGTTATTTCATTAGGTGAAGTATGGAGCAGTTTGCCTGATACATCACTCCCTGTCAGTTATTACTGCAGCATGGTTTGGTTTTTTTTGAGAATGAAAGGTTATTTCCCATGACATGCAATTTACTGAAGCAACAGACCGGGAGTAGAAAAAAAGACATTTCTCAGCAATAACAGATCACACCTGATTCCACAGATTACTTATTATTATTCAGTTCCACAGATTTACTACAGTAGCTCCCAGAAACCCCAAATAAAACCAGGGCTTCATTGTGCTTGGCACTGAAAAAAAATAGCAAGAAACAGTTTCTGCTGCAAACAGTTCTTAATCTAGACAACACAGACCAAATGTGAAGTGAAACTGCAACACAGAGAAGTGAAGTGACTTGCCCAAGATCACAGTACAGTACAGTACAGGACAATGGTTGGGTCACACACAGGTTTCCTGAATCCCAGTCCAGTACCCCATCCACCAGAACATTCTAGTACCTTACTCTGGAGAGAGTGAGCACAGGGAATTTCCTGGAGATAGGAAGACATCAAAATAGTAGTGGGTCAGGGGAATTTCCCTAAAATGGCATATTTCCATAGTGGGGGTGGAAATTTTCCAAACATAGCAAATTAGGACCCTGACACTGGGTACAGGATATTTTGCCAAAATGGTAGATTACCAGAGTGAACGGGGGCATTAGGCATTTGCCAGAGAGAGCAGATTATCAGGGTAAGTGGGAGTACGGAGCATTTTCCAGACATGGTAGATTACCAGGATAGGAGATGGTATCTGGTATTTTCTACTGATGGCAAGTTGGGGAGGGAGAGGCACAAAGAATTTTCCAGGGATGGCAAGTTAGTGGGTGGGGTAATTTCCAGGGATACCAAGTAGGGTGACCAGATGTCCCGATTTTATAGTCCTGTTTTTTGTGTCTTTTTTTTTATATAGGCACCTATTACCCCCACCCCCATCCCGATTTTTCACACTTACTGTCTGGTCACCCTAATACCAAGTTACCAAGGTGGAAGTGGGCCAGGGACATCTTCTAGGGATGGTGTATTGGGAGCATAGTGGTGGTGGGCACGGGACATTTTCCAGGGACAGTGGGTTAGGGGCATGAGCACAGGACATTTCGGGAGATGCTGGGTTGGAGGGTGAGCACAGAGCATTTCTGGCGGGCGGAGGGGTTGGAGTGGGCATGGGGCATTTACAGGGATGGCACGTTGTGGGTGGGCATGGGCCATTACTGGGGTGACGGGTTGGGGGATGGGCCTAGGGCATTTACGGAGATGGGGGGTGGGCATGCAGCATTTCCACGGGTGGCAGGTTGGGGTGGGCACAGGGCATTTCTCAGGGTGTCTGGTGGGCATGGGGCATTCCCAGGGGGTCGCACGTTGGGAGGGGGGGATGGACCGGGACACATCCGGGGATGTTGATGCTAGAGGGTGGGCTCTGGGCACTTCCGGGTGGTCTTGTTTCTAGGGGGGTGGGCCCGGGGCATTTCCGGAGGGGGGGGGTCACCGGGACTCCAGGGCACCTTTCCAGACACATCATACCCCAGTCCGGCGCCCAGCTAGCGCCTGGGCCGGGGCGAGGAGCGGCCTCCCAGCGCTCCCCTTTCCCCAGGCCGGGCAGGCCACGGCGCCCCCAGCACAGCCCCCCCGCGTGGCCCGCGCCCCAGGTCACCTCACAACAGGCCGCAACGCCGCTCACGCTGGTTGTTGCCCGCCCTCTGGCGCCTGTCCTCTAGCGCGAGCGAGCTCGGCCCCGCCCAGTTCAAGAAAGGAGCCCGCCCAGCTGAGCGGCTTGTGTCCGCTCTGAGCATGCAGCCTTTTCCTGCGTCTCTCCGGGCCATGAGCCCCA